>CM070780.1:57091791-57571791 GCA_036346955.1 Dipus sagitta | reverse complement strand
AATGCAGGTACATAGTCCTGCACTTAAAGTGCTAAGCATTCTTTCCATGTCAGGGCAGGTAATAGGTTACATATTCTTGGTTGGCTTTACCATTCTCAATTAAGCTGTATTTGGGGGTTAACTATTGTTGCATTTGATGTGTTCAGATTCATAGGGCCTTTGTCTTTTTCTTCTGTCATTATTGGAGGTAGGGTTCAGTTCAGACCCAGGCTGACCTGAAGCCCATTTCAGAACAGAATTCTCAATCTCCCAGCTGACAGGATTAAGGGTGTAGATCAACACACACCCTTAGGGATTTTGGCTTTATAAGGTTATCTGTTTGTTTCAATCCCCACACCTGCATACTCTGGCTTTTATTGAATCTGCATGTTGCTCAGTTCAATTTGAGAATTTGACAATGAATTGCTCTACCCAGCCCACTAGAATACTTGAATATCAGGAAAATTCAACACCTAGGATTACTCCTGCCATTGTATAAGAGTGACACTTGGCACCTTAAACACCTACTCTGAAGGTACATAATGTTGGATTTCAAAATCAAAAAGCACCAGAGATTATTAGAAACCCCAAGTCTAAAATCAACTCAAGATGCAAAATTTGTAACAGGAAAACCAAAGAATCAGAATATAATCTGAACAAAAATTATAAATCCATCAGAAATGGCCCCTAATAAGACTGTTTCAGATGAAATGCCAGAAAGGGATTTTTAAAAATGATTTTATCTATACTCAAAGAAATAAAACAAGAAATCAAGGGAATTAAAGAAGAAGACAAAGGAAATAAAGAAGAAAACAAACTCCTGAAGAAATTCCAAGCTAACACAGGAAACCAGCTTAATGAAATAAGGATTACAAGACATGTGTAAGGAAATAGAAAGAACTGCAGAAAGACCAGGCAGAAATTATAGCTCATAAAAACACCGCCAATCCTAATATCTGACAGGATAGATTTCAAACCAACTTTACTGAATTAAGATAATAAGGTCACTTTATAATGATTAAAGGAACACTCCAAAAGGAGGCCATTACAATCCTAAAGGTATATGCACCTAACATGGCGGCTCTCAATTTCATCAAACAAACACTATTAGACTTAAGGTCACAGATAACATCAAATCCAATTTTAGTGTGTGACTACAATACCCCATTCTCATCAACTGGCAGGTCATCCTGGCAAAAAATAAACATAGAGACATCTGGATAAGTGATGTCATGGAATAAATGGACCTAACAGATATCTAAAGGACATTCCATCCAAATGCTGCAGAATATACATTTTTCTCAGCAGCAAGTAGAATATTTCCCAAAATAGACCATATATTAAGGCACAAAGCAAATCTTAACAAATACAGGAAAATTGAAATAATCCCTTGTACTCTATATGACCATAATGGGATTAAACTACAATTCAGCAACAAGAAAAACTACAGAGCATACAGAAATTCATGGAGATTAAACAGTATGCTATTGATTGATGAATGGTTCATTTAAGAAATCAAAAAGGAAATCAATAAATTCATAGAATCAAGTAATGATGAAATTACAACATAGCAAAACCTTTGGAACAAAATGAAGGCAGTCCTAAGAAGAAAATTTATGGCTCTAAGTGCCTATATTAAGAAATTAGACCCCATCAAAATTCCAAAGGCATTCTTCGTGGAAATAGAAAAAACAATCCAAAAATTCATTTGGAATCACAAAAAACCTCGAATATCTAAAATAATACTGAGCAACAAAGATAAGGCTGGTGGTATCACCATACCTGATTTTAACCTATACTACAGAGCCATAGTAACAAAAACAGCATGGTACTGGCACAAAAGCAGACTCGTAGATCAATGGAACAGAATAGAGGACCCAAATGTAACCCCATGTAGTTATAGCCACCTGATATTTGATAAAAATGCCAAAAATACTCATTGGAGAAAAGACAGCCTCTTCAGCAAATGGTGTTGGGAAAACTGGATATATATCTGTAGAAGGATGAAAATAGATTCTTCTCTTTCTCTGTGCACAAGAATTAAGTCCAAATGGATTAAGGACCTTAACATCAGACCTGAAACTCTGAAACTGCTAGAGGAAAAAGTAGGGGAAACCCTTCAACATATTGGTCTTGGCAAAGACTTTCTGAATACAACCCCAATTGCTCAGGCAATAAAACCACAGATTAACCACTGGGACCTCATGAAAATACAAAGATTTTGCACTGCAAAGGACACAGTGAAGAAAGCAAAGAGGCAACCTACAGAATGGGAAAAAATCTTCACCAGCTATATATCTGATAGAGGATTAATATCTAAGATATACAAAGAACTCAAGAAGTTAAATAATAAGGAATCAAACAAACCAATCAAAAAATGGGAAATGGAGCTAAATAGAGAATTCTCAAAGGAAGAAATACGAATGGCATATACGCATCTAAAAAAATGTTCTACATCCCTAGTCATCAGGGAAATGCAGATTAAGACTACATTGAGATTCCATCTCACTCCTGTCAGATTGGCTACCATCATGAAAACAAATGATCATAAATGTTGGCGGGGATGTGGAAAAAGAGGAACCCTTCTACATTGTTGGTGGGAATGCAATCTGGTCCAGCCATTGTGGAAATCAGTGTGGAGGTTCCTAAAACAGCTAAAGATTGATCTACCATATGACCCAGCTATAGCTCTCCTAGGCATATATCCTAAGGACTCATCTCATTACCTTAGAGATACTTGCTCAACCATGTTTATGGCTGCTCAATTTATAATAGCTGGGAAATGGAACCAGCCTAGATGTCCCTCAACTGATGAGTGGATAATGAAGATATGGCACATTTATACAATGGAGTTTTACTCAGCAGTAAAGAGAAATGAAGTTATGAAATTTGCAGAAAAGTGGATGGATCTGGAAAGAATTATACTAAGTGAGGTAACCCAGGCCCAGAAAGCCAAGCGCCACATGTTCTCCCTCATATGTGGATCTTAGCTAGAGATGATTGGGCTTCTGTGTGAGAAGGAAAAAACTCAGTAGCAGAGGCCAGTAAGTTAAAAAAGGAGATAGAAAGGGAAGAGAAAGAAAGGGAGGAGGGCTTTTATTAGGTTGGTATTGTATATATGTAAGTAGAAAGATTGAGATGGCGAGGGGATATGATGGAGAATGGAATTTCAAAGGGGAAAGGGGGGAGGGTAATACCATGGGATTTTTTTTTTGTTATCATGGAAAATATTAATAAAAATGGAGAAAAAAAAAAGAAACTAAACATCAAAAAAAAAAAAAAAGAAATTAGAAAGTTTACAATAAAAAACAATGCTTTACCTTAAAGCCTTGGAAAAAGAAGAATAAGGCAAACCAAAACTAAGTAGATAGGAAGAAATAATAAAGATTAGGGCAGAAATTAATGAAATAGACACCAAATATATAGTCCAAAGAATCAATGAAATGAAGAATTGGTTCTTTGAAAGTATAAACAAGATTGAAAAACCCTTATCAAATCTGACCAGAAGAAAGAGAGAAGAGACAGGCACGTTGGGGCTGAGAAGAAGTGACAGAGGAGTGCTCAGCACTGAAATATCTCAATCACATCTTCCATGGCTCAGGGCCCATTGTAGAAGAGGTGGCTGAAAGAATGTAAGAGTCAAAGGAAGGGTAGGACTTCTTACAATGTGCTCCTCCAGTCACAAAATGGCCTGCATATCCATGACCTCACAGTGCATGACACTACCTACACAAGACCATCTTAATAAGAAGAAAAGATCATGACATCAAAATAAAAGACACTGATTGAGAGGGGGAGAGGATATGATGAAGAGTGGAGATTCAAAGGGGAAAGTGGGGGGAGGGATGGAATTTCCATGGGATATTGTTTACAACTATGGAAGTTGTCAATAAAAAATATCTTAAAATAAAAATAAAAAACAAGGGAAAAATTGATAAAATTAGAGATGAAAAGGCACCATTACCACAGACATCAAAGAAATTCACAAAATCTGGACACAAACAGCAATGGTTCCATAAAATTCTACATCCCTCAGGTGAGTCACAAGACACTAGAGGGTGTATGATGATGACTGACCTTAATCTTCTACAGCCTCTCTCTCTCTCTCTCTCTCTCTCTCTCTCTCTCTCTGTCTCTCTCTCTCTCCTGTCTCTAACTCCTTTATATTACTTATCTTTTCCTTCCTTCTCTTCATGGTCACTGACTTGTAACTCCCAGTACCAGTAGGTGGCTATCATCCACAATGAGTGTTTGATCAGAGAGACCTACTAGGCTTCCTAAATGAATGACAGATTTCTGTGAGAGTACTTGATGACCAACTAAAATTTAGTGGTAAGACCCTACTGCTGAAGACACCATATGCAGTTGCCATTCAACATAGAGTGATATGGCTGGAAGCTGGAAGAGAGTCAGTCCCCAGTCAGTCAGTGTGAATAGAGCCAGAAGGTGCTGGGGAAAAAGTCAGAACCAGATCCAAAAATGAGCCCATTCTCTATTATCAAGCTACCATCAATCATAGGTTACAAGAGGGCCTACACCTATTAAATTCTCTCTAAAAAAAATAATAATAATAATAATGGTTATCCCATTTATCTGGTGCTAACTTTACTCTCCATTGGAGAATCTGCTTCTCTTTTTCAGATACACAGAGATCCTAAGGAGAGAACCATGCCATCATACCTCAAAAGGACCCCAACTGAAACTAAGAACAATTCGCGAAACAAGCAATGGTGCTGTTTTCTTGGTGAACCAGGTACCAGCACAAGGGTGAAGGAGATCAACACAGAGAAAAATCAACTCCTACCAAATCAGAGACCCAGAGGCCCCCAACACCTCATCACTGAAGCAGACCAAAAATGAACCCAACATGGCTCAAGGAAATTTTGTGGAAGAGGGGGTGGAAAGAATGTTGGAGCCACATGTTGGGTCATGATATACAGACATTTATGCTACCCATAACTCTGGGCTGACTCCAGAATGCATGACCCATATACGTCAATGAGAAGGGGCCAAGGGGAGGGGGTAGGTAATGGATGAGCCTAATAATGGTACCAAATTGACTGTATTCGCTGAGTACAAACTAATTAATAATTTAAAAAGGGCCCCAGCTGAAACTAAGAATAATTGGTGAAACAAACAAGTGTACTGTTTTCTTGGTGAACCTGGTACCAGCACAAGTGTGAAGGAGATCGACACAGAAAACAATCAACTCCTACCAAATTGTAGTCCGCGTAGTCGTCTCGCCAGCAAGAATGCACGCGGACACCAGGATCCTTCTGTAGCAAGCGTTTAATCCAGATGAAAAGAGGAAAGACCCAGAGCCCCGAAATGGAGCCGCTTATATAGCCCCTAGGCGGCGTGTACTCTGTTGATTGGCTGCGCGCTCATTACCCCAAATGATGCCCCGGGCTGGGCAGTGACTTGGCGCGCTTTTACCACTTGCACATGCGCTATTCTACTTGTTCACCAGGGCCGAGGCCGGATGTCAGCACCATCTTGTAATGGCGGTCACACTCTCTCGGCTCTCCACATCTCCCCCTTTTTGTTTTAATAAGATGACAACTGCCTCATAGCCCAACCAGCGCAGCACCAAACAACCCTATGCTCGATCAAGCAAATTCCTTCCTTGGGGAATAAGCGATCAAGAGCTCACTCCCTCACCTTATCAGGTGCAATGGAGACAAGTCCTCTGAGTGCAAAGGCCAAGGGAGAGACAAAAAGGGGAGTTGACACCCATCCCCGTGCAATGGAATATTGTTTCTGGGGGTGTAAGGGCTGTCAATCTCATATTTTGGTGCTGCAGCCACTTAGGCAAGGGCTGATTAGACTTAGATCTCCCATCGACTCAGTGCAATGGGCTAAACCCCTGAGGTGCATCGACTGAGGGTCTCAGTCTAATTAATTAACCAAATTTCAGGAGATGATCCCTGTTCCATAGCCACAAGTGCTTGCGCAATAACGGCCTTGTCACATTGCTATTGAGCTCTGAGCTTGCAGAACAACCAAAGCAGGAACACTAAGCCACAACATAGGGCTGCACCAAACAGCGCCACTCCCACCCATTCCTTAAAGAAAGAGAAGGCTGAAGAAATCCAGGATGTCAGGCTCACAGCTAGGGAGGGGTCAACTCTAGTAGAGTAGGGTCTTCATAATGGATCTTGTCCACTTCTTCGGCTCCTGCACAGGATCTCGATGATTCGTCAGGTATCACAAGTCTACGTGTTAGGCGTTCTGGTAGCCAGAATGGATTGTCTTTTTTCTGTGGAAAAACACAAACAGCTCCCCTGGATCTTATTAAAATAGGATCCGGGCCTCTCCATTGACCAGTCAAAACATCTTTCCACTTAACCATCTCCTGTGGCCTGTTAGGCTCTGAGCAATGACGGTCAGCCGCCGAATGGCCCTGACTGTCCAAATTTAAAAAATTAAGAGTAAAGAGTGCTATGGATATAGTCACTCGTGGGACTGAGGGCAGAGCCTCATCGACTCCCCCTTTTTGTTTTATTAAATAAGACTTTAGAGTGCAATGAGCCCGTTCTATAATACCCTGTCCTTGAGGATTATATGGGAGACCTGTCAAATGGGTCACTCCCATCTGGTGACAGAACTGTTCAAATTTTTGAGAAGTATAAGCTGGTCCATTGTTAGTTTTAAGAATTTTGGGCTTCCCCCAGGCACTCCACGCCTCGAGGCAGTGTTGAATAACATGGGCTGTTTTCTCCCCGGTTAATGGGGAAGCAAACATAACTCCAGAACAAGTATCAATGGAAACATGTAAATATTGTAATTTGCCAAAAGATGGGACGTGAGTAACATCCATCTGTCAAATTTGTAATGGGCGAATTCCTCTGGGATTAATTCCTACATGAGGCACAGGTAAAAATTGACAGCAATTTTGACATTGAGTTACTATGTCTTTAGCCTCTTTTCTAGTGATGTCAAACTGACGACGCAATGTCTCAGCTGTGACATGAAACCTTTTATGAAAACTTTTAGCCAACTCCAATTTTGATGAAAGAGCAAGCGTGATAAACTTCGTGGCCCGATCTGCCAAGTCATTTCCACGGGACATGGGCCCCGGTAGGCCCAAATGAGCCCTGATATGCGTAATGAAAACAGGAGATCTCCTATTAATCAAGGCAAACTGAATCTTTTGAAAAATTGTTGCAAGCTTGTTAGATGTCTTAATCAACCCAGCAGCCTCTAAAGTTTTTGTTGTATTTACTACATAACAGGAATCCGAAACAATATTTAGGGGACCTGGGAATTTTTCCAAAACTTCTAATATTACCAAACATTTCACAATTTGAGGTGAGGTTTTATGATATTGTTTAGATATAATCTTATCATTAACCACATAGGCCCCTACTCCTGTTTTTGACCCATCTGTATAGACCACCAGCCCATCTTGAAGTGGCTCCCGAGATATAATGTGCGGGAACACAACCTCTTGGGTTAAGGCAAATTGTAAAATAGGGTGTCTAGGGTAATGATTGTCTATTAAACCACCAAAGGAGGTGATTAACACCGCCCAAGTATCAGAAGTAGCGGTTAATATCTGAACTTGATGGGCTGTATAAGGCACAATTAAAGACCTGGGTTTTTTTCCAAAATGAGTAATGGCTGCCTTTAATCCACGAAGGGCAAGCAGAGCAATTGCATCTGGGTACCAATCAATAATCTTAGCAGGAGAAGCGTTGGGATGAACCCACAATAAGGGTCCATCTTGCCATAGCACGGCAGTTGGTAAATGTCTAGTTTTAAAAACGCACAGGTCAAAAGTTTTGGCTTCCTCTATGCGTTTCAACTGAGCATCTTGTAAAGCTTCTTCTACCACTTTTAGGGCGCGGCTTGCAGCTGGTGTTAAGGCTCTAGGTGAAGAAATATGAGCATCTCCTTCCAGGATGTCAAACAATGGCTTCAATTTATCAGAGGGAATTTTTAGAAACGGTCTCAACCAATTTATATCACCCAATAATTTCTGAAAATCATTTAACGTTCGTAAATGATCTCTGTGAATCTCTAATTTTTGAGGAACTATTTTTTCTGGGTAAATAACCATCCCTAAAAAGGAACCTACTTCTGAAACTTGAACCTTCTCAGAAGCAATATGCAGGCCCCATTGTCTTAAGGTTTTTAATAATAAAGGATATACAGTCTGTAAAACAACTAATTTCTTATGGCACATAAGAATATCATCCATATAATGGATTAACAGCAGAGAGGGAAATTGTTTTTTAACTGGTTCAAGGGCCAATTGTACATATAACTGACATATAGTGGGGCTATTGGCCATGCCTTGAGGCAAAACTTTCCATTGATATCTTTTATCTGGCTCAAAATGATTAACAGCAGGTAGAGTAAATGCAAATCTATGTCTATCTTGTGGGCATAAAGGAATGGAGAAGAAGCAATCCTTAATATCTATAATTATAATTTTCCATTGTTTAGGCAAAGCAGAGAGCAAAGGCAGGCCTCGTTGTACGGAGCCAAATAGCCGTATCTGTGCATTGATGGCCCTCAAATCATGGAGAAGTCTCCATTTTTCAGATTTCTTTTTTATAACAAAAATAGGTGTATTCCAAGGAGAGGTAGAGGGCTCCAAATGACCAAGCTGTACTTGTTCTTTAACCAGCCTCGTAGCAGCTTCTAACTTTTCAGAGGAAAGAGGCCATTGAGGAACCCATATGGCTTCCTCTGTGAGCCAGGATATGGGCATGGAACCCTCAATGGCAGCTAATGAAAACCCAGACCTTGCTTCCCTGCATTACCTTCTTGTGGGATCGGGCTTAATCTCCCTTGTTCTTTTTTGTCAAGGCCTCTTTCTTTCTTATATCCCATCCTTTTCATAATATCCAGAGCTTGTTGAGAGTATTCGTTAGTCAATGCTAGTCTTAATTTCTGTAAAATGTCTCTTCCCCATAGATTAACAGGGAGAGGGAGCACATAGGGTATAAAGCTTCCTGTTTGACCTTTTAGTGTTTGTCAAGTCAATGACCGTGAACTTACTGCAGGGCTGGCCTCATACCCTAACCCTTGTAAAGAGTGAGACGATTGTGTAACAGGCCACGCCTTAGGCCACCATCGGGAGGAAATGATACTTTTATCAGCTCCAGTGTCCAAAATGCCGGAAAAGCTCTTCCCTTCTATCTGTAGTTGTAAAGTAGGCCTAGTTGAAAGATCAACTACCAAATGAGCGCAGTCAGTTCCTGAAGAACCAAGCCCCTTTGTGCCTCTTGGCATTTGGGTGGAAGGAAAATGGTCGTGCAAGCTGGGGAGGAGAACTAATTGAGCAATCTTATCCCCAGGGGAAATTGAAAATATGCCTTGCGGGCAAGAGCAAAGAACCTGAAGCCTTCCAGTATAGTCTTGATCTATTATTCCAGGATGAATCATAAGCCCCTTTAGGGTAAGAGAGGAGCGTCCTAAAATAAGGCCGACACTTTCTTTAGGGAGGGGACCTTCAAATTCAACCGGGACTGGTTGCACTCCCATATGTGGCATTAATAAGAATTGGGAGGTGGAACGGAGGTCCAGTCCTGCGGAACCTTTTGTTACTCTACAGCTAGACATGCCCTCCTGTTGTCCATTTGTGTCCCATATCTTTTGGGGCCCTGAGACCTGGGGCCCTGAGACCCGTTTTTTGGAACATTCTCATTTCTTTCTTCAGAAGGGGTATCATGCTGAATAAGTTTTCCCTGAATATCTCTAACTGAGCGACACTCATTGGCCCAGTGATTGCCCTTCTTACACTTGGGGCATAGTCCTGGAATTTTTTTTGTGTGTAGGAGCACGACAATCTTGTTTTAAATGACCCGCTTTGTCACAGTTATAACAAGCTTTATTGTCTCCGAGACTCTGGCGGTTTTTAGCCTGTAATATAGCCGCTGTAAGGCCAGCATTAGTGAGTGGGCCTCCGAGTCCTTGGCAAACCTTTATCTAGTCTGTCAGCCCTTTGTTTCTCCTAGGAGTAATGACTGTCTTACACTCTGGGGAGGCATTTTTAAACACTAGTTGTTTTATCATTGGCTTAACTCGTTTTGGGTCCCCAAATATCCTGTCCGCTGTATCCGTTATCCTGGCTACAAAGTCCGAGAATGACTCCTGGGGGCCTTGAATAATCTTTGTTAGGTGTCTCCCGGCCTCGCCCTTTTTTGAGAGGGCTTTCCATGCTTTAATAGCAGCGGCAGAGATCTGACCATATGCTCCCCAGTCATAGTTTGTCTGATTATGAACAAATTGGCCTTGCCCTGTTAGTAAATCAAAGGTCCAGTGTCGTTGATTATCTTCTGCACTGGCATTAGCCCTTGTCTGAGTTTGAGAAGCATCGTGCCAAAGGGCTTTCCATTCTAAATATTGTCCCATATTAGGAAGAGCAGCTTTTACTGTAACTTGCCAATCATTTGGAGTCATTGCCATAGTGGCGAGTCTCTCAAGCTGTATAACTGTAAAATTAGCATCTACTCCATACTTATTAACTGATTCAGCAAGTTTCTTAATGAGGGCATACTCTACCGGCGCATGGACGCGGCCTCCATCCGCAGTCTCAAACACCGAGAAGGCTTGTAAGCACCTCCTTCTGTCCCCCTCTGAAAGGAAGGAATCTGAACAATGCTTGTTGGCATAAGGCGGAGGAGCACTGGGAATGGCAGGGGCGGCAGATTGAAAAGCCGCGTGGTTCTTATCTCCTATCTTCTTTTGCTTTCGATTTTGCGGTAGCGGCTCATCAAGATAGCGAGCCGCTTTTCCATCTAATTCTTTCTCCTCGGAGGGACTAAGATCCTCAGACTCTGAGCTATCAATTTCTAAAGCCTCCAATTCTTTTATCGGATAAAGAGGCCTCCTTTTTGGATTTCTCTTTTCCCTCTCATGTTTTTCTCCCAGGGCGTCTTTTCCCTTGTCTTTTCTTTCTGTGGACTTAGCGTCCGCGGAAAGGCCTTTTTTCTTAGAGACGTCTTTTTCTTTTTCCTCAAGGGCCCCTAACCTTTTATCCCGTTCTGTTTCTGACATGTTGTCTTGTAGCTTCGAATGTGAGGCTCCCATGTTCACAAAGAAGAGAACGAGAGCCACCATCACAATAGGGAGAGCAAAAATTGCTCCTACCAATTTGGATGAGAGATGAGACAAGTCAAGACCAAACATGTCTCTCAGAACCTACCTCAGTCCTGTAGTTCTGAATCCTTCCCCGTGAATGGGGGGTCTCCTCGGCGCCGGCGATGACAGGCACCCAGCGTCCCGGGTTTCGGCACCAGCTGTAGTCCGCGTAGTCGTCTCGCCAGCAAGAACGCACGCGGACACCAGGATCCTTCTGCAGCAAGCGTTTAATCCAGATGAAAAGAGGAAAGACCCAGAGCCCCGAAATGGTGCCGCTTATATAGCCCCTAGGCGGCGTGTACTCTGCTGATTGGCTGCGCGCTCATTACCCCAAATGACGCCCCGGGCTGGGCAATGACTTGGCGCGCTTTTACCACTTGCACATGCGCTATTCTACTTGTTCACCAGGGCCGAGGCCGGATGTCAGCACCATCTTGTAATGGCGGTCACACTCTCTCGGCTCTCCACACCAAATCATATATCTAGAGATATAGAGGCCCCCAAGACCTCATCACTAAAACAGACCTAAAATTAACCCAACATGGCTCAGGGAAATTTTGCAGAAGAGGGGGCAGAACAAAAGTCAGAGCCACACATTGGGTTATGATACACAGAGACATTTCCTCCTATCCATAACTGAGAGCTAACTCCACAATGCATGACCCATATACCTCAACAAGAAGGGGCAAGGGGGAGGAGGGAGGACAGGGAGGAGGCTAACTATGGTACCAACTTGACTGTATTCACTGAGTGCAAATCTAATTAATAAAAAGATTTAAAAAAAGAAATTCACAAAAAATAAGGACATACATTAAAAGTATATAATTATCTAACTTTGAGAATCTGAAATAAATGGATGATTTCCTTGATTCATATGACCTACCAAAATTAAATCGAGATAAACCATTTAAATAGACCTCTAAAAAGTAAGGAGATCCAAGGAGTTATAAAAAGCCCCCTGACTAAAAAATGTCCAGTCCCAGATGGATGAACTGGTGAATTTTACCAGACCTTCATAGAAGAACTAATACCACTGCTTCTGAAACTTTTCCATAAAATTGAAAAGGAAGGAATTCTACCAAACTCCTTCTACAAAGCCAGCATCACCCTGACACCAAAACCAGACAACGAACAAACAACAAAAAATAAAATTATAAACAATCTCCCTCATGAACATAGATGCAAAACTCTGAACAAAATATTGGCAAAATGCAGAATACAAAAAAGTATCAGAAAGATTATTCACCACAACAAAGTAGGCTTTATCCCAGAGATGCAGGGATGGTTCAACATATGCAAATAAATAAATGTAATACAGTATATAAATGGGTTGAAGGACAAAAATTGCATGATCCTCTCATTAAATGCATAAAAGGCATTTGACAAAATCCAACAACCTTCAGGGTAAATGTCCCACACAAAATGGGAATAGAAGGAACATACCTCAATATAATAAAAGCTATTTATGACAAACATGCAGCCAACATCACACTAAAGGGGGAAAACTTTCCACTAAATTCAGGAATAATGCAAGGGTGTACACTGTCCACACTTTTATTGAATGTAGTACTGGAAGTCTTAGTTATAGCAATAAGGCAAGAGACACTCATAAAAGGGATACAAATTGGAAAGGAAGAGATCAAATCATCATTATTTGCATAAGATATGATTCTATATATAAAGGACCCTAAAGATTCTACCAGAAAACTGTTAGTGCTCATAAACACTTTTAGCAATGTAACAGAATACAAAATAAACCCGCAGAAATTAGTAGCTTTCCTATATACTAACAATAAACATGCAGTGGATGAAATTAGGGAATTTCTCCCATTCACAATTGCCTCAAAAATAAACAAATAAATAACTAAAGTACCTTGGAATAAATCTAACCAAGGAAGTGAAGGACCTCTACAATGAGAACTTTAAAACATTCAAGCAAGAAATTTCAGAACATGGACAAGCCTAATAATGGTACCAACATGACTGTATTCCCTGAGCGCAAAACTAATTAACAAAAAAATAAATAAATTTAAAAAACAAAAAGCAAGTTTGCATAATAAAAAAAAAGAAATTTCAGAAGACACTAGAAAATGGAAAGCCATCCCATGTTATTGGACTGGAAGAATCAATATTGTGAAAATGTCAAACTTACCAAAAGCAATCTACAAATTTAATTAAATCCCCATTAAAATTACAATGACATTCTTCACACAAATAGACAAGAATCTTAAAATTCATTTGGAAGGACGAAAACCCTCAAATAATCTAAACATTTTTTTTTCATTTTTATTTTTTATTTTATTTTTTTTTTCACAGTCATTTTGGTACTATTATTAGGCTCATCCATGACCTACCCCCTCTCCTTGGCCCCTCCTTGTTGAGGTATACGGGTCATGCATTGTGGAGTTAGCCCACAGTTATGGGTAAGATAAATGTCTCTGCATATCATGACCCAACATGTGGCTCTGACATTCTTCCCGCCCCCTCTTCCGCAAAATTTCCCTGAGCCATGTTGGGTCTGCTTCAGTGATGAGGTGTTGGGGGGCTCTGAGGCTCTGGCTCTCTGATTTGATAGGAGTTGATTTTTCTCTGTGCTGATCTCCTTCCCCCTTGTGCTGGTATGCGGTTCATCAGGAAAACAGCCCCCTTGCTTGTTTCTCCAATTTTTCTTAGTTTCAGCCAGGGCCCTTTTGAGGTATGATGGGGTGTCTCTCTCCTTAGGATATACATCTATCTGAAAAAGAGAAGCACATTCTCCAATGGAAAGTAAGTTAGCATCAGGACAAATGAGATAACCCTTTTTTTTTTTTTATAGAAAATTGAATAGGTGTAGGCCCTTTTGTAGCCCACAATTGACGGTAGCTTGATATTGGAGAGTGGGTTTATGTTTGGATATGGTTCTGACTTGTTTCCCAGCTCTAGCTATGGGTCTCATACCAGTGAGGGGATCAGTTAGCCGAATTGAGAGCAGTTGGTTTCCCCACCATGGCTGTGTGCCACCACTGCACTTGTGTGGGCATCACAACAAGTTATTTGCTGCTAAGTAGGTTAGACCATGCGTTGCTTAGACAGATATTGGTCATTTTCCCCCAGTCGCCCATGTAGCACTTTCTGGCACTAGACGCGCTGACTGTCTGGGGACTGACCCTCTTCCAACTTCCAGCCATGACATTCTAATTTGCATGTCAATCACATAAGGTGTCTTCAGCAGTAGGGTCTTATCACTAGCCTTTGGTGGGTCATCAAGTACTCTGACAGAAATCTGTCTGTCTTTTAGGAAACCTTGTAGGTCTCTCTGATCAAAGCTCATTGTGGATGATAGCCCCATGCTGGATCTGGGAGTTACAGGTCAGTGCCCACTAAGAAAATGAGGAAAAAGAGAACTAATATACAAGAGTTAGAGATAAAAGAGAGAGAGAGAGAGAGGGAGAGGGGAAGTGAGGGAGGGAAGATGTAGAAGATTAAGGTTAGTCTTGATCTTACCCTCTCCAGTGTCTTGTGGTTCAGGTGTTCTCTGTAAGGGCCTGGTGAAGGATCAGCCATTTGGTCTGTCTTTTACTAAGTAGAAAATTATGGTACCATTCCCATTTGGGTCTAGATTTGAGTTTCCCACTCGTTTGATGCCATACCCTCCCTCCCCTTCCATCCTAGTGGCTAGTCTAGGAGGTGCTTGCTGGGTATGTAAGGTATCTTGGGTAGATTCAGTCTAGGTGCTGTAGATAAGTGAGACTATGTGGCGATTTTTTTTTTCTGTGATTGGGTAAGTTCACTGAGAATGATCTGTTCCAGGTTCAACCATTTTTCCTCAAATTTCATTGTGTCATTTTTTCTTACTGCTGTATAGAATTCCATTGTGTAGATATACCACATCTTAGTTATCCATTCTTCTAGTGATGGACATCTGGGTTGATTCCAGCTCTTAGCTATTACAAATTGAGCCAGTATAAACATGGTTGAGCAAATCTCTCTAGCCTGTGGTTTGAAGGTTTTAGGGTAGATGCCCAGTAAGGGAATAACTGGGTCTGTTGGTATCTCTATACTCAGCTTTTTCAGAAGTCTCCATATTGCTTTCCAAAGTGGTTGTACCATCCTACCTTCCCACCAACAATGGATGAGTGTTCCTACTGTTCCACATCCTCGCCAGCATTTATTTTTATTTGATTTTTTGATGTTTGCTATCTTTATTGGGGTAAGGTGGAATCTCATAGTTGTTTTAATTTGCATTTCTCTGATGATCAGGGATGCTGAACATTTTCTTAAGTGTATGTTTGCCATTTCTATTTCTTCCTCTGTAAACTGTCTGTTCAGCTCTTTGCCTCATTTTGTGAGTGGGGTGTTTGACTTCTTACTGTTTAGATTTTTGAGTTCTCTGTAGATTCTAGAGAACAGGCCTCTATCAGTTGGATAACCCACAAATATTTTCTCCCATTCTGTGGGTGATCTATTGGCTTTGCTTATTGTTTGCTTGTTTGTAAACAAACTCTTCAGCTTCATGTGATACCATTGGTTGAGAGACAGTTTAAGTTCATGAGCTACTGGGGTTTTGTTCAGGAAGTCTTTTTCCATTCCTATATCATGGAAAGTACTTCTAAATTTTCTTCCAGTAGTATACGAGTTTCTTGTCTTATATTGAGATCTTTGATCCATTTGGACTTGAGTGTACTGCATGGTGAAATATGTGGATCAAGTTTCAGTTTCCTGCAAATAGTGATCCAGTTTGTCCAGCACCATTTGTTGAAGATGCTGTCTTTTTTCCAGCTTATATTGTTTGGGCCTTTATCGAATATCAAGTAGCTATAGTTGCTTAACCCAAAGTCCGCGTCCTCAAGTCTATTCCATTGATCTATACTCCTGTTTTTATGCCAGTACCATGCTGTTTTTATTACTATGGTTTGTAATATAGCTTTAGATCAGGTATGGTGATGCCTCCAGAGGTATTTCTTTTGCTGAGGATATGTTTGAAAATGCGAGGCCTTCTGCCTTTCCATATGAAATTTGAGATCATTTTTTCTATCTCTGTGAAGAACACTGTAAGGATTTTAATTGGAATTGCATTAAATCTGTATATTGCCTTTGGTAGGATTGTCATCTTCACAATGTTAATTCTGCCTATCCAGGAATATGGGAGGTCTTTCCATTTTCTCAAGTCGGCCTCAATTTCTTTTTTGAGTGTTTTTATGTTTTCGTTGTATAGATCTTTCACTTTCTTGGTTGACATTATTCCAAGGTATTTGTTGTTGTTGTTGTTGTTGTTGTTGCAATTAAAAATGGGACTATGTCATTTATTTCTTTCTCTGTATCCTTAAGATTTGCATAAAGGAAGGCTACTGATTTTTGTGCATTGATTTTGTATCCTGCTACTTTGCTATAGGAGTTAATCACTTTCAGGAGTTTTGGGATGGAGTCTCGCGGGTCTCTTACATATATAATCATGTCATCAGTGAATAAAGCTAACTTAACTTCTTCCTTTCCAAATTGTATCCCTTTTATTTCCTTCTCCTGTCTTATTGCTTGAGCTAGGACTTCCAGTACTATATTGAAAAGCAGAGGTGAGAGTGGACAACCCTGTCTTGTTCATGATCTTAATGGGAATTCCTCCAGACTCTTTCATTAAGTATTATTTGGGCCTTCGCAACTTCATATATTGCCTTTATTAGGTTGAGATATGAACCAACCATGCCAATTCTCTCCAATGTTTTGAACATGAAGTGATGTTGAATCTTGTCAAAGGCCTTTTCTGCGTCTATCGGAATGATCATGTGGTTTTTATGTTTAACCTTGTTTATGTGGTGTATTACATTGACAGATTTCCGTATGTTGAACCACCCCTGTATTCCTGGAATGAATCCCACTTGGTGAAGGTGCATAATACGTTTAATGTGTTGTTGGATTCAGTTTGCAAGGGTTTTGTTTAGGATCTTTGCATCTAAATTCATGAGGGAAATAGGCCGGTAGTTTTCTTTTCTTGTGGCATCTCTGCCTGGCTTTGGAATTAGGGTGATGCTAGCTTCATAAAAGGAGTTGGGTAGCTTTCCCTGTTCACCAATTGTGTGGCACAGTTTGAGGAAGATTGGTTTGAGTTATTCCATGAAGGTTTGATAGAATTCAGCTGAGAAGCCATATGGTCCTGCACTCTTCTTTTTGGGGAGGTTTTTTATTACTTTTTCAATCTCTATGGGTGTGATGGTTTGATTGAGATGATTAATCTGCTCTGTTTAGCTTTGGTAGTTGGTATGCATCCAAGAATTTATCCATCTCCTCCACATTATCCAGTTTTGTGGAGTAGAGGTTTTTGAAATATGTCCTGATGATTCTCCCAATTTCACTTATGTCTGTTGTGATCTCTCCTTTTTCATTATCAATTTTGTTAATTGGAAGCTTCTCCTTTTTTTTTTGCTTGATCAGATTGGCCAGGGGGTTGTCAATCTTGTTTATTTTTTCAAAGAACCAGCTCTTTGTTTTGTCAATTGTCTTAATTGTTTCCTTGGTTTCCAGTTCATTGATTTCTGCTCTGATTTTAATTATTTCTTTCCTTCTGTAGCTCTTTGGGTTTGATTTTTCTTGTTTTTCCAGTTCCTTTAGATGGATGGTAAGGTCATTGATTTGGGACCTTTCTGTCTTTTTAATGAAGGCATTGAGTGCTATAAATTTTCCACTGAGGACGGCCTTCATTGTGTCCCAAAAGTTTTGGTACGATGTGTTTTCATTGTCATTCAATTCCAGAAATTTTGCAATTTCATACTTTATTTCATCCACTATCCATTTATTGTTTAAAAGTGTGCTGTTCAGTTTCCAGGTACCGTTGGGATTCTTGGTGGGTCTTTTGTTGTTGATTTCTAGCAATATAGCATTGTGATCTGATATCATGCAGGGAATTATGTCAATCTTCCTAAACATGTGGAGGCAGTCTTTGTGACCCAGTATATGGTCTATTTTAGAGAATGTTCCATGGATTGCATAGAAGAATGTGTAGTCTGTGGATTTGGGACGGAAGGTTCTGTAGATGTCCATTAGGTCTAAGTGATCTATGGTTTGGTTGAGCTCTCTTACTTCCCTGTTGAGTTTCTGTTTGAATGATCTGTCTATTACTGATATTGGTGTATTGAAGTCCCCAATTATGATGGTTTTTGTGGTTATTTCTGTTTTATTGTCAAGTAGGTTTTGTTTTATGTACTGTGGTGCCCCTGTGTTCGGTGCATACATATTTATGATTGTAATATCCTCTTGATGGATCATTCCCTTGATAAGTAGGAAGTGGCCTTCCTTGTCTTTTTTGACTGTTTTTGGTTTGAAGTCTATTTTGTCCGATATTAATATAGCTACACCTGCTTGTTTCTTATTCCCATTTGCTTGGAATACTGTTTTCCACCCTTTCACCCTGAGGAGATGTCTGTCTTTAATGGTGAGGTGGGTTTCTTGAAGGCAACAGATTGAGGGGTCTAATTTTTTGATCCATCCTGTTATCTTGTGTTTCTTGGTGGGTGAATTAAGGCCATTAATATTTAGGGTAATGACTGTGAGGTTTGATTGATCCCTGCCATATTGTGATGGTAAATGTGGGTTGGTGTTTTCATGGACGTTGAAGTTTTTTGTGCCTACTCTGAGTTTGGTTGTTGTGATCTGCTTCTTGTCGGCAATTGTGTTTGATTATTTTTTTCTTCTCTTTGGAGAATTTCCTGAAATACTCTCTGTAGGTTTGGTTTTTTGTTCATATAATTGAAAAGCTGAGTTTTCTTGTGGAATGATTTTCTCTCCCCATCCATTATGAGGGATACTTTTGCTGGGTAGAGTAGTTTGGGTTGGAAGCCATAGGTTCTTAGACTTTGCAGTGTTTCATTCCAGGCCCTTCTAGCTTTCAGGGTTTCCATTGAGAAGTGTGAAGAAATTCTGATGGGGTTACCTTTGAAGGTGGTGTGCTATTTTTCCCTAGCTGCTTTTAGGATTTACTCTTTGGTGTCAATGTTTAGAGTCTTAATGATAATATGTCTTGGAGAGTTTCTGCTTTGGTCCAGTCTGTTTGGAGTTTTATTGGCTTCTTGTATCTTGATGGGCCTTTCTTTTAAGAGACTGGGGAAGTTTTCTTCAATTATTTTGTTAAATAAGTTCTCCATGCCTTTGGTCTGAATTTCTTCTCCTTCTGGTATTCCAATGATCCTGATATTGGGACATTTAAGTGTATCCCACAATTCCCTCATGTTCTGTTCACAGGGGCTTTTGAACTTACTGAAATTTTTGAACTCTCTAACTGTTTCTTCCATCTTGTCTTCCAGATCAGAGTTTCTATCCTCCACTTGGCTGACTCTATTCTTGAGAGCTTCTAGCAAGTTTTGCACTTGTTCAATTAAGTTTGCACTTTCTATTACTTTTCTATGTATAATTTCCATCCCTCTGTCAAGCTCCCTTTTCACATCATTTTCTGATTTTCTTGATGATTCTTGGAGTTCATCCTTGCATTTCTTTATGTCTTCATTTAGCATGGCCAGCTGATTTTTAAGGTCTTCTTTTTTTTCACTCTCCCTCGAATCTCTTAACTCTCTTTGAAATCCTTCCAATTTCTTATCTAATCCTTCCAATTTCTTATCTATTAGTTCTAGTTTAGTGATGGCAGCATCCACACGATTGTCGGCCCTTTGTTGCCTTCCTGCAAGTTCTACCAGTAGGTTGGTCAGGGTTGCATTGCTCATAGCTTCAATTTGGTGTTCTGGTCCTATTGGTTCTTCTATGATTTGGTTAGATATATTCATTGTGGGACTGGGTGATCTAAATGGATTTTCTTGCATTTGATTTTTCATGTTATTTCTTTTGTGCTGTGTTCTGCCCATGACAGTGTATGGGCAGGTAGGTTGGCGTATCAGCCTGGGATCAAAACCAATGGGAATCTTGTGCAGCCTGGGGCAGTTGCCAAGCATCCTGGGCTTTTGCTCTCACTTGCCAAAGCCGCCTATCTACTGCCTGGCAGGGGCACCGAAGTTGCTTGAGTTCTCAAGTGGTAATGTGCCAAAGCTGCCTGCATTCGAGCTAGGAGAGGCACTGAGGCACCAAGCACTGAAGCAGCCCAAACTCTGGCTGGGAATGCTGGGAACCGGAAGCCGTCTGCGCTCCCCTGCCACAGGACAATGGTGGCCCGCCAGCGCGGCAGACAGTTAGGGGATCGCACCTGAGCTGGCGCAAGCGAGAGACACAGTCTGAGCTTGTGTGGCAGGTGCTGTGGGACTGGGCACATTCAGTAAGTGGGCGAGTGGACGAGAGTGCGAAGCAGTCTAAGCTTCTGCATGCAGGGAACAATCGGCACGCAGTGGCAACTGTGCGGGCTCTAGAGCAGCAGCAGCGGCAGAGGTGGGGTTGTGAACACGGTGGTTATTTGGGGTGAGGGGTGCCTGCCCGCCCTGCGAGTGGATTGGCGATTCCCTGTTCCCCCGCCTCTGTGCCCTCCCAGATTTCTCTCCCCTAAAAGCCACTATGTACCCTTAATATCTTGCCTTTCTCTCCCCAGGATTTGCAGCGCATCTAGGTGGTCACCATCTTCTAATCTAAACAATTTTAAACAACGAAAATAAGGCTAGTGGTATCACCTTACCTGATTTTAAGCTATAACAAAAAGCCATAGTAATAAAAAGAGCATGCTAATTGCACAATGACAGACACGTAGATCAATGGAACAGGACAGAGGACATAGATGTTAATCCAGGCAGCTACAGCCATATGATTTTTAACAAAAATGCCTGAAATATTCATTGGAGAAAAGACAGCCTCTTCAACAAGTGGTACTGGGAAAATTGGATATCTGTATGTAGAAGGAGTAAAATAGATCCTTGCCTTTCTCCATGCACAAGAATCAAGTCTTAGTGGATCAGGAACCTTAATATCACACCTGAAACTCTGAAAATGCTAGAGAAAAAAATAGGGGAATCCACTCAACATATTGGCAAAGGCAATGACTTTCCTTATATAAAACCAATTGCTCAGGAAATAAAACCATTAATCAACCACTGGGATCTCATGAAATTACAAAGCCTTTGCACAGCAAAGTACACTGTGACCAGAGAAAAAAAGACAACCTACAGAATGGGAGAAAATCTTTGCCAGTTTTACATCTGACAGAGGATTAATATCCAGAATATACAAAGAACTCAAAAAAACAATACAATAAGAAATCAAACAATCTAATTTAAGTTGGGCTGTGGAACTAAATATAGTTCTCAAAGAAAGAAAGACAGATGGCATAAAAACATCTAAAAAATTTTCTACATCCTTAGCCATCAGGGAAAGGCAAATTAAAATTGCACTGAGATTCCATCTCACTCATGTCAGAATGGCTATCATCAGGAAAACAAATGACAATAAATGTTGGCAAAGATTTGGAAAAAGGGGAACTCTTCTGCACTGCTGGTGGGAATGTAGTCTGGTATAACCATTGTGAAAATCATTGTGGATGTTCTTGAGACAGTTAAAAATAAATTTGCCATATGATCCACCTATAGCACTCCAAAGCATATATCCTAATGACTGTTCTCACTACTTTAGACATACTTTCATAGCTATGTTTATTGATGCTCTATTCACAATAACTAAGAAATAGAACCAGCCTTGATGTCCCTCAACAGGTGAATGGATAATAAAGATGTAGTACATTTACACAGTGGAGTTCTATTCAGAGGTAAAGAGAAATTAAATTGTGAAAATTTTCCTCAAATTTCATTGTTCCTCAAATTTCACTGTGTCATTTTCCTTACTACTGTGTAGAATTCCATTGTGTAGATATACCACATCTGAGGAAAAATGGTTGAACCTGGAACATATCATTCTCAGTGAACTTATCCTATCAGAGAAAGAAAATTGCCATATAGTCTCACTCATCTACAGCCCCTAACCTGAATCTACCCAAGATGCTGACATACCCAACAAGCATCTCAAGGACTAGACAATAGGGTGGGTGGAGAGGGAGGGGAGGGTAAGGGAGGATTTGGAGACACAAATCTCGACCTAAATGGCAATGGTACTGAAAAATTCTACATCCTAAAAGGCAGAACAAATGGTTGAACCATCCCCAGGCCCTTAGCGGGAATACCTGAGCCGCAGGACACTGTAGAGGGTGTGATGAAGACTGACATTAATCATCTACAACTCCTCTCTCTCTCTCTCTCTCTCTCTCTCTCTCTCTCTCTCTATTTCTTTCTCTCTCTCTCCCTCTTCTCTCTAACTCGTTTATATTAGTTATCTTTTTCTTCCTTTTCTTAGTGGGCACTGACCTGTAACTCCCAGTACCAGCATGTGGCTATCATCCACAATGAGCTTTTGATCACAGAGACCTACAAGGTATCCTAAAAGAAAGACAGATTTCTGTCAGAGTACTTGATGACCCACTAAAGTTTAGTGGCAAGATCCTACTCCTGAAGACACCATATGTGGTTGACACATAAAATGGGATGGCATGTGTAGCAGACAACTTCAGATTCACTGAGATGAACTTCCAGACAAGAAACAGTTATGGAGGAAGGGATATTTGTTGAAGCCTACAGATCCAGGGGTAGTTCCATAAATGGCAGAAGAAGCTGGCCTACCATCACAGGACCAAGCAGACAAAGAGAAGCACAAGCCAAAAACCTGAAAGCCACACAGCACACTTCAGGAGCTCCAGCTAGGCACACTTTGCATACCTTTAGATTGAAGTCTGAAACCTACCACCACACCTTAAGATCCACCCAGTGACACTGCCTCCAGCCAGGTGGCTGCAGATGCAAACTACAAACAATGAAAAAAAAACTGAATATATTGGGGGCCATCTATTCAAACTACCACAGTATGGCTGGAAGCTGGAAGAGAGTCAGTCCCCAGACAGTCAGCGTGTCTAGTGCCAGAAGGTGCTACATGGGCGACTGGGGGAAAATGACCAACATCTGTCCAAGCAACTCATGGTCTAACCTACTTAGCAGCAAATAACCTGTTGTGATGCTCACACAAGTGCAATAGTGGCACACAGCCATGGTGGGAAACCAACTTCTCTTGATTTGGCTAACTGATCCCCTTTGTGGAACAGAACCCATATCTGGAGCTTGGAACCAAGTCAGAACCATATGCAAACATGACCCCACTCTCCATTATCAAGCTACCACCAATCGTGGGCTATAAGAGGGTCTACACCTATTAAATTCTCTATAAAAAAATAAGGGTTATCCCATTTGTCTGGTGCTAACTTTATTCTCTGTGGGAGAATCTGCTTCTCTTTTTCAGATAGACATAGATCCTAAAGAGAGAAACACTCCATCATACCTCAAAAGGGCCCCAGCTGAAACTAAGAACAATTGGCTAAACAAGCAAAGGTGCTCTTTTCTTGGTGAACCAGGTACCAGCACAAGGGTGAAGAAGATCAACACAGAGAAAAATCAACTCCTACCAAATCAGACATCCAGAGACCCAGAGGCCCCCAACACATCATCACTAGAGCAGACCTAAAATGAACCCATTATGGCTCAGGGAAATTTTGCAGAAGAGGGGGCAGAAAGAATGTCAGAGCCACATGTTGGGTCATGATATGCAGAGACATTTCTCCTACCCATAACTGTGGGCTAACTCCACAATGCATGACCCATATACCTCAAAAACTAGGGGCCCGGGGGAGGTGGTAGGACATGGATGAGCCTAACAACGGTACCAACTTGACTGTATTCACTGAGTACAAAACTAATTAATAAATTTTTTTTTAAAATTATGAAATTTATAGGGAAATGGTTGGATATGGAAAGATTATACTAAATGAGGTAACCCAGGCCCTGAAAACCAACTGTTGCATGTATTAGCTCATATGTGTATACTAGCTACAAGTGTGTAGATTTGTGTGTGATCTGGAACCAAATATCTGTAGCAGAGGCCAGGTAGCTAGAAAAAGCCTGTAAGGGAGGAGGGCATGAAATCTCAAAGAGGTAGAAAATGCTATAAGGTAGGGATGTTATTATATATACATTAAGTAGAAGAACAGATTAAGGGATGGAAAGGTATAAGTGAAGCTAGGGGAACAGACTGAGTAAGAGAAAAGTCCAGGGGTGTCAATCAAATTTCAAGATCTTCTGAATAAGGCATATGAAAGCCTACTTCTTTGGATAATGGCACATCCAGAAGCCATAGATTGTTACTAGAAAATTTTCATTGCCCGAGATGGGATACCTCCAGTGACTTTTGGCCAGGAATAGTCCTGTTCCCTCCAATACATTATAGGCTATTGCCAAGTCCCTTGGTGTCCCATGAGTAAGACATGATAAGACCCTATTGGTGAAGACCTTCACATGCCTGGGTGGCAAGGTGACTGAGAAATCAAGCTGGTGCTGAGCTGAAAATCTTCTCCCTATAGACAAGCCAACTGAAAACTGGAAAAAGATGCACTGCATGCAGCCCTGTGGGAGACAGAAGTCATCAGTGGTGAAAATAGTGGACACTGGATGGCTCAAGTTTGGCCAGACAGGCCAAATGTCCAAAGCGTTCAATAGTGGCATGTCTGCTCTGGGGCAAACCAACTACTCTCTAATTGGACTAGAGGCCTGCTCTATGGGAGGGAATATATGCCTAGTACTGAAAACGTAATCAAAAGCCTACGGCAGGTGAGGTCATAAGCCTTAGGGGTATAAAGCCTGCTCTTGTCTGTATAAATACATATATTATTTTCACCATACTGCCCTGAAAGCACTATACTTAATGTTCATATTCATATATTAATGCTACTTTCACTTTTGGTTAGAGAAGCTTCTCTTTTCAGATGGTGATGACCACTGTGATGACCCAAAAGTCAACATAGTGCTGAAAAGAAGAAACAGAGGAGTGTCTAGCACTGAAACATCTCTAGCATACCATCCAAGGCTCAGGGTCCATTGCAGAAGAGGTGGCAGGGAGAAAGTAAGAGTCAAAGGAAGGGTACAACTCCTTACAGTGCAACTGTCCAGACAGAAATTGGCCTTGATATCCATGACCTCACAGTACCTAGCAATACTTTTACAAGACCCTCGTTAAAAAAAAGACAATGACATCAAAATAAAACAGAGACTAATGAAGAGAGGGAGGGATTATGGAGAGTGGAGTTGTAAAGGGGAAAGTGGGGATGGGGAGGGAATTATGATACTTTATTGTCTGTAAGTATAGAAGTTGTCAATAAAAAATTTAAAAAAAAAGAAAAAGTAAAACAGGAGCAACATGATTGGTCAATAACTATGTGAGTTGTACATGACCTATACAGTGAAATTTAAGATAAACCATAATTTCAATAATGAGATATTATGATACACTTAAATTATCTAGCAATGAAACCTTTTTTTTTTTTTAGTTTAATTTAATTTTATTTTTTTGGTTTTTCGAGGTAGGGTCTCACTCTAGCCCAGGCTGACCTGGAATTCACTATGGAGTCTCAGGGTGGCCTCGAACTCACGGCGATCCTCCTACCTCTGCCTCCCGAGTGCTGTGATTAAAGGCGTGCGCCACCACCCCCAGCTTAGCAATGAAATCTTATTGATGTCAAATATAGTCAAGGATCATTGAAAAGCAATTCAACTTTACCTAGTAATGTTTAAATCTGTTTTAACCCGGAAATCTGGTAATGGTATTCTTCTCAATGTGTCTTGAGTTCATTTGCAGTGGCTGGAGGCCTTGGCGCACCCATTTTAAAAAGGTGTGTATGTGTGTGTTGCTGTGTATGTGTGCATGCACTCGTACATGTATGTATTTTTTAGGGCTTTGGTTGTTATTATGAACATAACCCAGATTTATTAATAAAGGAACTTATCTAAGTATTCATGGAGTTTAGTATACATTTATTACTTAATATAATTGGATACCAAAATGAATTAATTAGGCCTACATAGAAGCATAGATAATTATTAAGATTTATTTGAAAATATATGTATTTAGATATATATTTTGTCATGCTTTCAAAGTAATCCTAATATTACTAGGTTTTGCCTGTGGCTAAATAATGGAAGCATGAGCTAGAATTATAATATAGTTATGGTAGTGTCAGCTCTGGAAACAAGATTTTTTTGTAGTTGTTGTTCTGTTTGTGGTGGTAGGTCTCCAGTTTTCTCTAGTTTCCATCTGGGCAGCAGTCTCAGTTCTTATGCTCCTGAAAGACAAATCAGACCAGATAGAGTGGTTGAACAATAAGTCAAGAATGTACTTAGAGCAAGAAGAGAAATAAGAATACACTCATTTAGAAAACGTAGCCTGAGCCTAGAAACAACAGCCCCAGTTCTGGCAGGCAGAGATGGGATTTATGTCTCCCTTCTACTCATTACCCCTTTCACTACTTCCTTCCCCTGGTGTGCACATCCAGGAAAATAATGGTGATTGTCCTTGAAAGACCAGAATTCAGTCTATATAGATATATAAAATGCAAAAATGTGTATAGGGGTATTAAATACTTCTGGTATGGAAAATTTCACTAAAGTAAATGAAGCAACACTTTTCTCACACTACCTTGGTGTGGAGGTCCCTGAAGTCAGCTTGAGCTGACACAGAGAGTTGACTACTATCAATTACTCTTATTGTATCTTGTTTCTGGCCAAACATAAACGAGCAACACCATTTTTGTTCTTTATGTCCTGTTTTGGGGGACTCATTGGTCCCTCTCTAAGGTAACTTCTGGCCTAGCAGGAGAAAGTGTTTGGTAAAGGTATCATGAACTAAAAAACTTGAAGAAGCTCAATGAAAAGAAGATTTGGAAAGAAAAATGCTAGGTATATATTTAGAGTTCCATTTTGAGAATTTTTTTATTAATTAGTTTTGTACTCAGTGAATACAGTCAATTTGGTACCATTATTAGGCTCATCCATTACCTACCCCTTCCCCTTGGCCCCTCCTTGTTGAGGTATATGGGTCATGTATTCTGGAGTTAGCCCACAGTTATGGGTAGGATAAATGTCTGCATATCATGACCCAACATGTGGCTCTGACCTTCTTTCCGCCCCCTCTTCCAAAAAATTTCACTGAGCCATGTTGGGTTCATTTTTGGTAATCTGCCCATTAAATATCCCAGGGAATATATTGAGTGGGAATTATACAAAACTGGAAGTCGGGGTAAATATGACTGGAAGCCACACATAATATAACTTAAATTACCCTACTGATATTTGACATGAGGGAAATGTTCCTAATGGTTTTGTATCTTCATATACTTCCTCCCATAAAAAGAAAGAAAGGTTTAGTTTACCTTATGACTTTTTCATCACTAACACTATCAAGAATTTGGGGGCTGGGGAGATGGCTTAGTGCTTAAGTTGGTTGCCTACAAAGTCTAAGGACCTATATTCGACTCTGAAGACCCCGCATAAGCCAGATGCACAAAGGTGAGGCAAGCAAGGTCACACATGCCCACTAGGTGGTGCAAATATCTGGAGTTTGATTACAGTTGTTGAGGCCCTGGTGTGTCAATTTTCTCTCTCTCCCTCTCTTTCTCTAAAATAATAAAAAAGAAAAAGAAAAAAGAGGACAAGAAAGAATTTGGGTTGTGTGTGCTTGAGTGAGTATATGTGTGTGTGAGTGTGTGTGTGTGTGTAAGGAGGAAAAGAAGTATGCAATGATGATATATGGCACATGCATAATAAAGGATACATGGTAATATACTGTTTTTTGCATCATGTAAATAGAAATATTTGTGTTATTTTTTTCTTGGAAATGTGAATTAGGTAATATTTCAGAATCATTCTCATGATTAATTATGCTCAAACTTACAAGTCTCAGGATTTTATATATATATATATATATATATATATATATATATATATATATATATATATGTTTTTCAAGAGAAATGTATTATTGCAATAAAATCTAAATTATTTTTAAGCCTGTTTCAGATAGGCTAGAATTTTATATCTACTTTATAAGGTAATTTTACATGGACAGACTAGTATTGTGTCTAAATAACATTACAAGAAATTCTGATAAAAGGCTAAAAATGACTTTTCTTTTGACTGAATAATGTTTTATGTTGAATGATAGTGAATAAAATATAAATCTCTAATATTTTAACAAAATAACTAGAATTTGTTAGTTCTTTTGCTGGTGTGTTCTTTGTAAACAGCTTCCAGAATTTGATTCCCTGAGGCTGGATGCCACTGTTTCTCTCTCTTTTTGTAATGAAAAAAAAAAAAAAAAAAAAAAAAAAAGAATACAACAGCAGGAGCTGCAAAACTCTAAATCCCCTTTTTCTTGTCTAGCTTAAGCATGCTGTAACTTTAAAATTTTTTCATTACTATGGTAATTTTTTGTGTGCTATTATAGTCAAATATCTGTCAGCATTTTTATTCAAAGGTGCATATGCCCATGGATTGATTATAAATTTAGGTTTTATATATGTTGTGACACATGCCTAGCAAGATTCTTCTGGGTTTTCTCACGGACTTGAATCTTGTTATGAACTGTTTAATACTAAATATGGTAAATAAGAGGCAATTATGCATTATGCACAATTTATTGTATGTCTTCATTTGGAAACATTAAGCAGTAGTACATGTGCTTTCTCAAATGAACTTGCCATCTGCATTTGGCACTTCAGTTTGGGAACCATGAATGTAAAAGGTAATAAAGGTAATGCCATGATAATGAAAGTAAGAGTTGTTATTATAGACTTAATAAATCACCTAAATTACCCTCTGGCATTGTTACACTGTTATTTTTATATACTATCCTTAGACGCATAGAGACCAGAAGATGGGTGAATCCAAGCAAGGAATAGAAATTGCCATTAAACAGAGTCACACTCAGCCTTTATTTTCATACTCTATCTCTCCTTCTCTTCCTCCCTTTCCTTTCCATCTTTTTTCCCCTCTTTCTCAAGCAGAAAAACAGTATAGATATTAAGAAAATTGGGATAAAAAGATTATTTCTATGCTTCTCACACCTTCTTGAAGTTATATTTTTTTTCTCCTAAAGGTGTTGATTATCTTGTTGTAGCCTAAAATCCCATGTGGATTCTCAGAGACATAGCTTTAATGAGGAGAAATTTCACCTTTGTATTGTAATTCCCTTTCAACACTCTCCTGTTAAGGAATGGGTATCACATAGTTATTTTCATTTCCCCTTTGAAAAATAGGGTTTGAAATCTTTGGGTTTGGTGTTCACATAAAATAAAGATAGTTCAATTATGAAAGTATTGTTCATGAGATAGAAGTTATAACACAGTAGTTTAGCAAAGTAAAAAACATAACTAAAAATAAAAATGTATAAAGAATAAACTAAATAACAATTTAGAAAAAGAATAGTAGCAAACAATAGAAGTCAGTAACAAACAACAAACAAACAAAAAAAAAAAACTAGAGGTCTTTCCTTTTTCCTCACTGGTTTTATATAGTTTTTCTTTTCTTTTGGATTATCTTTTCATTTACTATTCATTCATAGGAGGGATGGAGGACTTCAGTCTCAGTAGTTCAGACAAGTTAAATCAGTGTACCCTTCCAGATGAGATGGATTTCGATAAGCACAGACTAATTTCTGCCAGAGTTTCCTGGACAATATACCTTTCCCCTTTTCCAACAACAAACTACAATCTTGCCTCTGGTGAATTAACAATAGAACTTTCCACGGATCCTGTGACTCAGGATCTGAAGGGAGGTAGAAAGCCCACACATCTGAGATCAATTCTCCAGGCCCTTAGAGGGAACACCTGAGTCACAAGGCCCTGGAGAGGGTACGATGAAGAGTGACCCTAATCATCTCCTGTTTCTGTTTCTCTCTCTCTCTCTTCTCTCTCATCTCTCTATCTCTTTTTTAATATTAATCTTTTTCTTCCCTCTCTTCTCCACAATGAGCTTTTGATCAGAGCACCCACAAGTTTTCCCAAAAGTAGACAGATTTCTGTCAGAGTGCTTGATGACCCACCAAAGGTTAGTGGTAAGACCCTACTGCTGAAGACACTATAAGCTGTTTACACATAACATGGAGTGACATGCCTGGAAGAGGGTCAGTAACCAGAGAGTTAGCACATCTAGTGCCAGAAGGTGCTACATGAGCAACTGGGGGAGAATGACCAACATCTGTCCAAGCAAATCGTGGTCTAAGCTACTCAGCAGCAAACAACCTGATGTGATGCTCACACAAGTGCAATAGTGGTGCACAGCCATGGTAGGAAACCAACTGCTCTTGATTTGACTAACTGATCTGTTCAGTGGAACAGAACCCATAGATGGAGCTGGGAAACAAGTTAGAACCAGATCCAAAAATGAGCCCACTCTCCATTATCAAGCTATCACCAATAACAGGCTACAAGAAGGCCTACACCAATTAAATTATCTCTAAAAAATAATGGTTATCACATTTATCTTATGCTAACTTTACTCTCTGTTGGAGAATCTGCTTCTCTTTTTCAGATATATGCAGATCCTAAGGAGAAAACCACCACATCATACCTCAAAAGGGCCCCAGGTGAAACTAAGAATAATTGGGGAAACAAGCAAGGGTTCTGTTTTCTTGGTGAACCAGGTACCAGCACAAGGGTGAAGGAGATCTACGCAGAGAACAATCAACTCCTACCAAACCAGATATCCAGAATCACAAAGGCTCCCAAGACTTCATCATTTTAGCAGACCTAAAATGTACCCAATATGGCTCAGGGAAATTTGCAGAAGAGGGGCTAGAAAGAAAGTCAGAGCCACACGTTGGGTCACAATACACAGAGACATTTCCTCCTACCCATAACTGATTACTAACCCCACAATGCAAGACCCATATACCCCAAACAAAGAGGGTCCCTGTGGAGGGGGGAAGATAGGGAGAAGGCTAACAATGGTACCAACTTGACTGGATTCACTGAATTCAAAACTAATAAAAATAAATAAATAAATAAAAATTATGTCCAGGCAGAGTACTGCATTGGATTTTGTGGTATTCCTCCAATGATTCCCCACAGCATACCCTTGGCAATGACAAGGAAGAGGAGCCATTTTGTATGTCTGTCATATGTCCAGGATCTATGGACACATATCTGTTAAGCACATGGGCTCTTAGACTTACATTTATCCAAGCTGCTCTCTGGACTTGCTGTTCATCAGCACTAACCTCCTCCTCTCTCTGAACCTCCTGCTGTGACTACTATGGGTACTTCACTGGAAAAATCAATTTATACAAGAAGGGCAGCTATGGTGGCTTTGCCATTACAGCAATAGCCACAGTGTCAGTTGTGGTGGGTACCATGACCCCTTTGTGCAAGAAGTTTTTGTCAGAAATCAAGTCCACTCACCACAATGATTGCTTAGTTCTCTATTTTTAAAATTAATTTACTTTATGTTAACTTCTATGATTGTAAACAGTATCCCATGGTAATGCTCTCCCTCCCCCCACTTTCCCCTTTGAAACTCCATTCTCTATCATATCTCCTTCTCCTCTCAATCAGTCTCTCTTCTTTTTAGATGTCATGACCTTTTACCTCCTATTATGATGATAATGTGTAGGTAGTGTCAGGCACTGTGGAGTCATGGATATCCAGACCATTTTGTGTCTGGGGGAGTCCTACCCTTCCTTTGGCTCTTACATTCTTTTTGCTACCTCTTCTCCCATGGACCCTGAACCTTGGAGGGTGTGATATAGATATCGCAGTGCTGAGCACTCCTCTGTCACTTCTTCCCAGCACCATGATGCCTTCTGAGTCATCCCAAGGTCACTACCATCTGAAAAGAGAAGGTTCTCTACCAAAAGTGAGAGTAGCATTAATATATGGGCATGAGTATTAAGACAATTGCCTATTGGGCAGTTTGGTGAGCATAGTATATACATTTAGCCAGACAGCAGCAGACATTACACCCCCAGGTCTCATGACTACCCCTGTTGTAGGTTTTCAGTATCAGGGATATATTCCCTCCCATGAAGCAGGCCTCAAGTCCAATTAGAGGGCATTTGGTTTTGACCATGACAGAGATGCCACTGTTGTAACCGTTGTCTCATTTGGCCTGGCTGGAAAAATATAAGGCTTGCAGTGTCCACTGTTGAGTACCTTCGCTGGTGATTTTTCTCTCTCCCATTGGACTGCATGTAAAATGGCTTCTTCCAGGTTTCTTTCAGCTGGTATACATGGAGGAAGTTATCAGCTCAGTTGCAGCAGGAATTCTCAGTGGCCTTGTAGTCCAAGTACATGGAGTCTTCAACAATAGGGTCTTACCATCTATTCCTGATGGGAAACCAAGCGCCTTAGCAATGGCCTGTAACGTTTCAGGGGTATCAGGGACCTCCCTGGCCAACAACTCACTGGAACATATCCCATTCATGGTACTGAAAATTTTCTAGTAACAAACTACTGCTCCTGAGTGTTCCATTGTACAAAAAAGTAGGTTTCCATATAATTTATTTATATCCTCTTAGATTTTGATTAGCCCTGTCTCCACCTCAACTTTACTCAGTCTCCTCCCCTGACCTCACGTGGGTCTTTTCACTCCCATTAATCTATTCTTCTACTTATATATTATATATATATATATATATATATATATATATGTATATATATATATAATGTACAAACTAATCCATGTATATTACTGTTGCCATCTGTGTTGCTCAATGACTCATTGTACTCCCTATTAACATTTCAATTCCAAGTGTATTTTACTTTTATCAAATTAGTCTTGCCTTAGGTGACATTTCATCTATATTGACTCAAATATATAAATTCTTATTTGTTCAGATAGGTATTCAGTAAGTAAAAAGTAGGTGTATCTCTTGGGGTTGACAATGTATGAACAGATTAAGAGCCCTGTTTCTCTGGTTGAAAATCTAAGGGTGAACTTTCATGCTCAACACTTTATTTTCAGTATCTATTTTCTTCTCTAGGATTTCTTATATCCAAGAGAACTTTTAATTCATTTTGAAAATCAGGCTATAATTGTATGTTTCAATTTGATAGCAATGTTTAAGGTACCATTAGAAACCAATGTCAGTATATACACTTAAGATAGGTTGATACTAGCAGTTAAGCCCTAAAATATCAGTTGCTTTACAGAAATAGGTTTGCTTGTGGCTCATATTAGCATTTAATGCAGAGTGAGTACATCTAAATGTTTCTCCTGATAAGTGGTGAATCCTAAACCAAAGCATATCCAGTCTGTAACTATAGTACTTGGAAAACAAAGTCACAAAAGTCATCAATGGAAAGAGAAAAATGGAATAAGCCAAATGACACTTTGGACAGTTAGAAGTGGCTTAAACTACTTCCTTCTGCGCATTTTTGTTTGTAAGAAAGTGTGATCTCAACAAGTTCAATTTGTAATTACTGTCTATGACACACTGAATTGCTTCTTATTACTGTTATATGACAGCATAAGACATGTAATTGTTTAAACAATACAAATTTATTATCTGTGGTGAAAACTCTGAAATGCATCTCAGTAGGCTGAAATCATGTTTTGAGTGGAGCTGTGTTTCTTCTGGATATTATATATGAGAAGCATTATCCTTCTTATTTTTGTATGTAGTCTATATTCTGGCTTTTATCTCCCTTCCTCCATCAAAATTGGTGAAAACTCCCACACAGCCATCTGCTATCTTCTCACTCTTCAGCTTCCCTATACCATGGCGACTGAGCAGATAATCTAGATAATAATTCATTTTATGATCAAGCATTTATGACACCCAACTCCATCTGTCATGTGTATTAGTCACCATTGCTATATAACCCAATAAAATCAAGGATTTAATGGATTGGGTTTCATTAATCTTGAGGGGGTTGCCATTCTGGTTACAGCATATATTGTCATTTTACCTTAAATCTGTAGATATAGTTTCCCCTTTTGTTGCAGGTTAAAAACAAAACATAATCTGACATTTTAAAAAAACTTCATTTATTTAAGAGAGAGAGACACTCCGGGGCCTCTAGCTACTGCAAAGAATCTCCATATGCATGTGCTACCTTGTGCATCTGGCTTATGTGGTTACTGGGGAAATATAACCTGGGTCCTTATGCTTCACTTCACTTCTAAACCATCTCTCCAGTCTGAACTCACATATTTTTAAAAATAATTTTTATAGGTCCAGTTGAAAAAATATTTTCAAGAAATGTAATTTTTTTCAGCTTGGTCATTTGAAAGAAGTAAAGGAATTTGAAAAAGAAATATGCTCTAAATGAATACAGGGAGAATTGAATAATATCTAGCTAATGGTAAAAAAATTCTTAGAAAATAATGGAAAAACAGACAACCTCTAGTTATCTCCTCATACCAACAAACACATAAATGCCCACAAATATAAACTCATATCAATTCTTTCTCTTTCCCTTCCTATGTCTCTTTGTCTCTCTTTCTTCTTTCCTTCCTGCTCTTTATCTCCCAGCTATTTATGCTATGAACTTTACAGAACACAAATGTTTGTGTACATGTGTTTTTATTTTGGGGGGGAGGTGTAACTATTTTCCCTGGTGACTTATTTCATAACCTCACCTTATCATTTGGAGATTTTCTAAATGTCTTTGTTTTATACTGATAGCTAAATTTTATTGTTATCATAGGACATACTTTCAGTTTTCAATAAATGATTTTAAATGTTTATCTATTTATTGCATGTATGTATATGTATGTGTGTGTGTTTGCATGTGTGTATGTGAGCATCAGGGTCCTGTCTCTGTGAGCAAATTGCCCATTTTATCATTATATGAGTGACTGGACACTTGATCCAGGCTAGTAGGCTTAGCAAGCAAGCACCAGTAGTCACTGAGCTATTTCCTCAGACCCATTTTCAATATTTTGTTTTATGACATGAAATATAATCAATCATTTTAAATGCTCTATGGAACATTAGAAAGACCATGTATTATACTTCTTTCAATAAAGTTTTCTATGTGTGTCAGTATCTTCGTTTTATGTTCATGTAATTATAAAGCTGGTTTTTGTCATGGAAAGTTTTTTTTTTTTCACCATCTATTATGAGGGATACTTTTGCTGGGTAGAGTAGTTTGGGTTGGAAGACATAGGTTCTCAGACTTTGCAGTGTTTTATTCCAGGCCCTTCTGGCTTTCAGGGTTTCCATTGAGAAGTCTGAAGTAATTCTGATGGGGTTACCTTTAAAAGTGATGTGCTGTTTTTTCCTAGCTGCTTTTAAGATTTTCTCTTTGGTTTCAATGTTTAGACATTAGACATGTTTAGATATCTTTTTTTTTCTTTATTAGTTTTGTATTCAGCAAATACCGTCAGTTTGGTGCCATTATTAGGCTCATCCACCCCCACCTCTTGGCCCCTCCTTTTTGAGGTATATGGGTCATGCATTGTGGAGTTAGCCCACAGTTATGGGTAAGCTAAATGTCTCTGCATATCATGACCCAACATGTGGCTCTGACATTCTTTCCGCCCCCTCTTCCGTTTAGACATCTTAATGACAATATGTCTTGGAGAGTTTCTCCTTTGGTCCAATCTGTTTGGAGTTCTGTTAGCTTCTTGTATCTTGATGGGCCTTTCTTTTGAGAGAGTGGGAAAATTTTCTTCAATTATTTTGATAAATAAGTTCTCTATGCCTTTGGTCTAAATTTCTTCTCCTTCTGGTATTCCATTGATCTTGATATTAGGACATGTAAGTGTATACCAGAATTCCTTCATGTTCTTCACAGAAATTTTTGAACTTATTGAAACTTTTGAACTCTCAAACTGTTTCTTCCATCTTGTCTTCCATATCAGAGTTTCTATACTTCACATGGCTGACTCTATTCTTGAGAGCTTCTAGAGAGTTTTGGACTTGTTCAATTAGGTTTTCATTTTCTAATACTTTTCTACGTATAGTTTCCATCCCTCTGTCAAGCTCCCTTTTCACATCATTTTCTGATTTTCTTGATGCTTCTTGGAATTCATCCTTGCATTTCTTTATGTCTTCATTTAGCATCACCAGCTAATTTTTTTGACATTTTGTAATGTCATTTTTATTAATCAAGGATGGTTACATTCAAGAAATGGGAAATAGATCCACTGACTTTTTTTCTCAATTTTTATTAACATCTTCCATGATTATAAAAAATATCCCATGGTAATACCCTCCCTCCCCCCACTTTCTCCTTTGAAATTCCATTCTCCATCATATACTCTCCCCATCTCAATCAGTCTCTCTTTTATTTTGATGTCATGATCTTTTCCTCCCCATATGATGGTCTTGTGTAGGTAGTATCAGGTATTGTGAGGTCATGGATATCCAGGCCATTTTATGTCTGGAGGGAGCATGTTGTAAGGAGTCCTACCCTTCCTTTGGCTCTTACATTCTTTCTGCCACCTCTTCCACATTAGACACTGAGTCTTGGAAGGTGTGATCAAGATGTTACTCAGTACTCCAGTCACTTCTTTCCAGCACTATGATACCTACTGAGTCGTTGCAAGGTCACTGCCATCTGAAATGAGAAGATTCTCTACCCAAAGTGAGAGTAGCATTAATATAAGGGTATGAATATTAAGAGGAGTGCTTACTGGCAGTTTGATAAGCATACGTACATTTATCCTGACATCAGCAGATGTCATACCCCTAGGGCTCATGACTACCCCTGTTTTAAGTTTTCAGTATCAGGGATGTATTCCCTCCCATGGAGTGGGCATCCAGTCCAATTAGAGGGCAGTTTGCTTCCACCACAATAGACATGCCACTATTGCACCTGATGGCTCATTTGGCCTGGCTGGCCAACTGTAAGGCTTGCAGTGTCCACTGTTGAGTATCTTCACTGAGGTATCTCTTTGTATCAATGAACTTCATGTAGAATGGCTTCTTCCAGCTTTCTGTCAGCTGGTCTACATGGAGGAGGTTATCATCTCAGTTCAGCAGGATTTCTCAGTGGCCTTGCAGCCCAAGTATGTGGTGTCTTCAGCAATAGGGCCTTATCATCTATTCCTAGTGGGAAACATTATAGGCAATGGCCTATAATGTTTTGAGGGCATCAGGGACCTTCCTGGCCAACAATGTACTGGAAAGTATCCCATCCCTGGCACTGAAAATTTTCTAGCAATGATCTACGTCTATCGCCAGCTAATTTTTGAGGTCCTCTTTCTTTCACTCTTCTTCCTATCTCTTAACTGTCTTTGAACTTCTTCCATTTTCTTATCTATTAGGTGTAGTCTAGTGATGGCAGCATCCACACGATTATCTGTCCTTTGTTGCTTTTCTGCAAGTTCTAACAGTAGCTTGGTCAGGGTTGCATTGCTCATAGCTTCATTTTGGTGTTCTAATCCTAATGCCTCTTCCACAGTTTGATTAGAGATGTTAATTGTAGGACTGGGTGATCTAACTGGATTTAATTGCATTTGATTTTTCATGCTATTCTTTTTGCGCTGTTGTCTGCCCATCACAGTGTATGGGCAGGGAGAGTAGGACTGTGGTCTTGATGGGCAGGTAGCGGTGCCTCTTGGGGGAGCTGGCCTGGGCTAGCTGGCAGGCAAGCAGATGGGCTGAGTGGTCTTGAGTTAATACGTGGGTGGGTGGATCAGCCTGAGGTCACGCATGGTGGGAAGCTGAAGCAGCCTTAGGCAGGAGGCCAAAGCAATCTGAGTTCTCACTTGGCACAATGCCAAAGAAGCCTGAGCTCCTTCATGGTAGTGGTGCCAAAATTGCCTGAGCTCTCATATGGTGATGCGCCAAAGCTGCCTACACTCAGCCTCAGAGGGAAGCTGAAGCACTAAGCACCAAGTCAGCCTAAACTCAAGTGTGGCGGAACACTGGGACACAGGAGGAGTCTGAGCTTGCTGGGAACAGGACACTGGTGGTCAGCCAGTGTGGCAGACAGGCAGGGGCTTGCACCTGAGCTGGTGCAGGCAGACAGGCAGAGTGAGCTTGAGCTCACATGGGCAGGTGAAATGGGCCTAAGCTCAAGTGTGGACAGGTGGTAGCCAGAGCAGTAAGTGGGCAAATGGGCAGAGCAGGCTAAGCTTGCACAAGTGGAGATGGGTGGCACAAGTGTGGTGGGCAAATGGACCACTGGAGCTCAGGCTCCAGCAGGCCAGTGGGTGGAGCCTGCCCAAGGTCACATGTGGGCAGGGGTAGCAGGGCGATTGCCGCTGTGCAGTGAGGCAAGTGGAACTATGTTGGTCTGGGTCCCCTTTCCTACTGCAAGTGCAGGGTATCCTGAAGCTGGGACTGTGGGTAGGGCGGCTGCTTGGGGGGATTGGGGTACTGGTGGTCTACCCGTGAGCGAGGAAATCAGTGATTCCCTTTGTTTTCCCCTCTGTGCCCTCCCACTGGAAATCTATTAGAGATTTCTCTCCCCTAAAAGACCCAGTGAACTCTTAATGCCCTGCCTTTCTTTCCTAGGGATGTGCGGCGCAGTTAGGCAGTCGCCATCTTGGCTGGAAGTCCAGTAATTTTGTTTTAGATCTTGCTGTTCAAGTCTTCTATACCCTCTGAAACTTCTGCTTGATTTTCTTAATTTATCAATTATTGCAAAAGGAGTTCAATGTGCAGTTTTAGATTTATCCATTTTACTTTTATTAAATCAATTTTTAAAATATTTTGGAGTTCCGATACTAGGTTTATTTTAATAAACATTTATATGTTCTTAGTTCATTTATCAGTATTAAGTTACTATTTATAACTTTTTGAGGTCTTTTTTAAGTACATTTTGTGTGATATTAATATCATGCCCTCTTTAGTTAATTTTTTTCTGATTTTTAAAACTTCTTTTGTTTTTATGGCTTTTGCCTTTTGACACTTAAAAGTAGATTTTTATAGATAGACGAAGTTCCATCAAGTTCTATTTCAAATTACCCATGGAAAATTGAAAGTTATTCTTGTCTCCATCAAATGCTTGCTTACATCTCACTACCCCGAAGGAAAATGAATGTTTCTGACCAATGTTTCTGGTGTTTGTTTGAAAAAATCCCAAGCCCTTTGGAGGATATTTTTGTATACCATGGAGTCACTGGATAATGCCCAGGGTTCCTCAGCTATGAAGTAGATGCTGGTTTCCCATTTCTTCATAAATGTTTGATGTTCCCATGTGTTCATTCAGGGCTTCATTTATTTTAGATATGTATTTGTGCAGTTGGGCATGCAAGTTTGCTCACATGGAGACCAGTGGTCTATATCAGGTGTGTTCCTCAGTCACTCTTCACCTTATATCCTGAGCAAGATCTGACTATTCTGCAAGCCCCTGGGATCTCCTATCTCTGCTACACTTAGACTTAGATAAATGCTGGGGATCCAACTCAAGTTCCCCTGTTTGTGTGGCAAGTACTTTGGCAACTAAGTCATTTCCCTAGCCCTTCATGCATGCTTAATTTTAAGTTGTTTAAATTTTGTAGTCTTCAGAAAAGTTGTAATTTCCATGTCATTCAATGAGACCACACTAGAACTTTAAATTTAATCATTGATTTATTTCAGAATTTGCTTTTCTTGAGAGTCTATAAACTCTTTTCACCCTTTCATTTATGTTTCACACATAACTGGTGAATCTGCATGAAAAGACTATGTTTTCTGTAGGTAATGAACAAAATTTCAAAGTTCTTTGTAATTAAAATGTACCTACAGACACAATCTCTCGCATGATCATCATTATCATCATCATCATCATCACATCACATATCTTCAGGGAACACCATCAAAATCAACCCAAAATCTCAGGTTTTGAAAGCTGATGAGATTAATTTGCTTATGAATTTGCTATTTCTTTTTTTTTTTTTTTTTTTTTTTTTTTTTTTGGTTTTTCGAGGTAGGGTCTCACTCTAGCCCAGGCTGACCTGGAATTCATTATGGAGTCTCAGGGTGGCCTTGAACTCATGGCAATCCTCCTACCTCTGCCTCCCGAGTGCTGGGATTAAAGGCGTGCGCCACCACGCCCGGCTCGGAATTTGCTATTTCTTAAAGCTAATTTATGCACAGTTTTTTCCCTTGTCTCAATGTTTACTGTTTCCTAGGAAATATTTTACACATTCTAAAATTCCAAATATTCATAAAATAATCAAATTTGGCAAATTTTTTATTATTTAAATTTTCTTTATATCTGATTTTGCACAACTTTCTGGAAACTTCCATGCAACATAAAGATTATTCTCCTGCATAGCCAAACGTAGCAAATGCCTATGTTCTTAACCTGCTCAGGATGTCATCCATGATCACCATGAGCTCCACAGCTTGACAAGCTGGATAACACACACCCTCATACACTTACCCAGATACACACATGCAAAAACTGGTTTCTTTTTTCTTTGTAATACTTATGAACTTTAATGGAATATCTGAATATCAATATCTGGAAGACAATATCCTTGTCATATTCCTTGTGATAGCTCTAAGTTCCAGTTCTCCAAGTAGTTCTAAGACCTAAATTCTTACATTGTGGGACTGGTAATATAGTTATATCGATACATAAGACATCTCATAGGTTTTCTAATAAGCAGGATTTGATTGGAGGTAAGGTAAAAATTCTCATATGTTTGGGAAAGTCTAATCTTGAATGGGAGAGAACAATAACACAATGTCTCCAGGAATTTTAATTATTATACTTGGTCCAGTTGAAGTGCTTACAAACCACATTATATTAACTGTGTCCAGAAAAGCATCCACTTCTTTTTTCTTCTCTTGTCCTCTCCTTATTTTCATTCTTGACATAAATTCTAGAGGCAGAAAGACAAAAAGTTATTTGTACACCTTTATTTCAGTTTCAAGTTGTAAGCAGCATTTAAAAACATCTACTAAGCATTTATGATAGTTCTATTGATTATCTGCCAGTCAGGATTCTTTATATTGCTAAATCAGATTGTATGTATCAACAATTCTGACAGTCATACATCAGTGTTTCCATATTAAGGTTAAGTAAACTGAAGCTGTGTAACTGATCAAATCCACATGAGGAGCATAGATTCCAGTTTGTTTCCAAACCTACAATTTTATAGTATCCTAACTTTATTACTTTTATTGACAAACAGAGGAAAACAGAATTACCAGTTTTTAAAGACAACGTACAATAGTTCCCTTTATCAGTGGAAAATCTTTTTATTTATAGTTTTCCTACATATACAAAATGTATTTTGAACATAATCCCTTCCAATTACTTTCTTTTATCCTCCCTTTCCCAAATGCTTTCCACCAAATAATTTCTTTTCAACTAGTCCTTATTGTATTTTATTATTTCTTTTTCCTCGTCCATAATCCAAGGAAAAAATGCTGATGGGCTCAATATTATACAGGAAACAACAGCCAATGTGACAGAAAGCAGCATTAATGTACATAGACATAAATATTTAGAGGGCAAATTGGTGAGCACAACATATCCATTTAAATGAACAGCAATACTATTACCCCCCCCCCCAGGGCCTATGACATTCACAGCCACAAGTTTTTGGGTACATTGTTAATACAAAGTATGCATTTCATCCAATGGAATGGCCCTAAAATCTAATCACATGCCACTATTGCACCAGAGAGTGCATCTTGCATGGTAGGCTGATTGTTTAGTTTGCTCAACTGATGTTTAAAACTATTTATGAATTTTCTTTCTCAGCAGCCTAAAAAGTACTTATTAGCACTATTGTAGCTAATCAGTAGGAAAGAGGATTTTTTTTTTTCAGATTTCACAGTGTCCAGTAACTGATATATGTGGTGTTGTCAGTAACAAGGGTCTTACCATCTAGCTCACGTAGGTAACCAAGAATACTGGCCATAGCTTGTATTATTTTGGAGGCCTCATGGGCCTCCCTGAACAACAACTCACTATAAAGGTATCCCACCCCTGGCATTGGTATTTTACTGTAACAACCTATGACTTTTGGACAATACTCTATGGTAAAATAGTCTTAGAATCCCAGAAGATACCTGAATCTACAAATGGTAGCAAACTCTACAGTATTATAATCTTTTCCTATATATGCATACCCATGATACAGTTTAATTTATAATTTTGCTTTCTAAGAGATTCATAATAACAACTTCTAGTAAAATAGAATTTTTATAGCTATATAATAAAAATTATCAAATTGTGATGTCTCTTGAAAGCATCATGCCAAAAATAATATCCCTGACCATAGTGAGCTGCAAGTAACTGAAACAGCAGAGAATCAAAGAATGGAACCATAGATACAAGGAGGAGTACTGTACATATTTAACAGGAAATTGCATGGTGATAATTTTTATTCTGTCAACATATTGAGATTAGTATCAACAAGTAATGGTTTGGGAAAGCGCTCCATTTTCACAAGAGTTTTTAGACTTTAATATTCACCATGAAAGTTTAGCATTTTCTTTATTAGGCTTGAATGTTAATGGGCTGCATAATCCAGATGAACAGAAATGAGGATAAGAAAGCAATATAGAAAAAGAACACTTCATTTATGAAGAAATGGGGAAATGTCTCACTTGAGAGACTATTCTTTTATGGTTAGAACAGGTGGTATATGAAAATTACTAAAGTGATGAGTGATGGGTCCTTTTCCCACCTGCCTGTATTCAAATACCCAACTTAACTAAGATTAATATTGTCAATTTTGTTTGACCAACTTTATAATTTAAAGTAGAAAAAATGCCACTCTCATAACACATATTACTATTATTTTTCTCTCTAGATCTCATGGATTATACAGAAAGCCTTACATGAAAAAGAGTGATAAGGAAAGAAGTGGGGAACAGGTTGATAAAAAGTGGAAAATAGAACCTATCACTTTCTTATTTAATATCAGAATTTCTTTTATGTTCAGGAATAATTTAGGAAATATTGATGTCTTGACTTTGAGTTTGGGTTATATGTAAAAATCAGTTCTACTCCTAAAAGTCAGTATAAAAATGTCGTTTGAACATAGAAAAGAGTAGAATCACAAATAATAGAAAATATCAGATACTGATCCAACCATTTTAACAATCACTTGAAGTGGCAATAGTCTAAATAGCTCAATTAATGCCATAACCCCACTGAGAAGGACTTCAGGGAAAATGGAGCAGGGCAGAGGGTATCAAAGAATATAACCTGTTATAACCCATGTATAAAATAAAATTTAAAAAGCATTGTAAGCCGGGCATGGTGGCACACACCTTTAATCCCAGCACTCGGGACGCAGAGGTAGGAGGATTGCCGTGAGTTTGAGGCCACCCTGAGACTACGTAGTGAATTCCAGGTTAGCCTGGGTGAGAGTGAGACCCTACCTCAAAAAAACAAAAACAAACAATTACAAGCATTGCAACTATGCATTAAAAAGACATAAGTACACATCTATATGAGTTCTAATATAATGCAAACATTGCACAAAATTGAAGGTAAAATAAGAGAAACTATATAATGCTAACCCTAATCATAACAAATTTGGAATAACTATGTGATTCTCAAAGTGTATTTTTGAACAAAAACTTTAACTTGAATAAAAGAAGACTTTATGTATTAATAATGGCATGACTTTCTCAAGAAGATATTATAGTCCCAAATAAGCACATACATAAAAGAACAAAATAAATTACATAAAACAAAAAAATATAACTGAAAAGAGAAATGGATATACCCTCTCTTGGGGCCTTCAGAGCTTCTTTCAGTAGCTAATAGGTCAAATGGGTAACAATAATAGTATTCATAAACTGAATGGTAAAATCAGTTAACTTGATCTAATTAACATTTTAGGATCTCAGCGTAAGAAACAATCTCTTAAGCTCATACAGCTCACTTATAAGTAGACTACACTTTACATGTCATGTTCATAACTGAGAGCAGAATTGCTGATCCGATGACAACACTAAGTTGAGCCATTTGAAAGATGTATTGGTTTTATCCCCAAATACCCTATACCACTTTATATTCCAACCTCATTGTGACATAGAATATATATTCACTTTGGTTTCTTTCATTTATATTTTGTAGTATTATATATGTAGATCTTTTAAATAATTTAACTGAATACTTTATTCTTTTGATTTTATTGCTACTAGTCTTTGAAGACTGAGGTAAGAGGTTCACTGTTAGTTGAATGCCACCCTGTGACTACATAGTGAAGTCAAGGTCAGCCTGGGCTAGGGTGAAACTCTGCCTCAAAAAAGTCATTGATGTCTAAGTAAGTAAACAACAGGTTTAGAATTAAAGGTGGTGATTTATTGTTGATTTTTGCTATCTTGGTCTAGTTTATATTTATAAATTTTGTGAATAAAAATGTTAAAACAAGACAGGAAGAGAAAAGAGCTTTCACTGACTTCTGAAACTGAAGTATTACTCTGATATGTTTTTGACATAAAAGACAGACACCATAAGGATAGGCCAGCCATTAGGCCATAGCAGTATGTATCTGTTTATCAGTTACATTTTCTTGTTAACCACAATTGCAAAGTATACAGACTAAATAAAGATGTTTTGGGTAATATTCTCTAAACTATTTCTTAAGATACACTTTCATACTTTTTCTTCCTGGATTTGTTTAGACAAGTAGCTTAAAATCTGAGTAACAATGTGGAAGCATAGCAGAGTGCTTTGCACATTCCATCTTTTATTTTCATGAACACTGCTATGCATGCAACTCTCTTGAATTTGGTGCTTTCACGTTTTAGGTAATTCCCTGAACATTTATGCTTCTTAGTCAAAATAATTCCATTTATATCTGACATGGCAAATTTCTCCTGGTCTAAGAAACAGAAAACATTTTACAATTTTATCTTAGTTTTAAACCCATGCAGCATATGCTGTGACTACTGACCATGCTGACACCTTTCAAAATGGGGGGGTGGTGGTGACATGGTGACACAGCCTGAGAGATATGCACAAAGCAGTAATTTTAGCAATTGTGTTCTCATCCATTATCCCTGAGGATATACACTATATTATTCCTGAGGGCAATGTGATGTAAACAGCAATTTGTTACATAATCTATCCATTCTGCAGAATGGATGAATTAAGAGGACTACCTGAATATATCTATAAAACATACTTAAAACTATTTCTTTGAACTAACTAGGTCAACAACGCCAATGCTGCCACAATGGCTGTTCTTACTTTTCACCAAAGATAGAACATTATTGTGATTCCAATTTTGCAAATGACTGTTATTGCTCCACTTTTAGGCAATGACTCTTCAGTACAAAATATGTTGTTTTGTCTTGAGCCATTGCTCTATGGAGAACTTTCTTTTGATTATAAAATGAGATTGTCATCAATAGATGTCTAGATCTAAGTTTCCAGTACTAACATGCTAATTTAATTTTTTCATAGAGTATCAAATTTTATTGTTGCCTACATTTTGACAAAACTAATTTTGTTTGCTCATTAACTCAAGGGAACAATTTACAGTGGTATTAAGCAAAGCAATTCAGTTTTGGATTTGGTTTTCACATGAGCTGCCTTCTGTACTGTATGCTCAGTGGACTGGCGTGGAGTAAGAATTTACTTTTTTTCTCTCTTTTTTAAATTAGTTTTGTACTCAGTGAATACAGTCAAGTTACTACCACTGTTAGCCTCCTCCCTGTCCTCCTCCCTCCACCTCACCCCTACTTGTTGGGGTACATGGGTCATGCATTGTGGGGTTAGCCATCAGTTATGGGTCAGAGGAAATGTCCCTGTGTATCATGACACAATGTGTGGCTCTGAGATTCTTTCCACCCCCTCTTCCACAAAATTTCCCTGAGCCATGTTGGGTTCATTTTAGGTCTGCTTCAGTGATGAGGTCTTGGGAGCCTCTGTGTACTGGATATCTGCTTTGGTAGGAGTTGATTGTTCTCTGTGTTGATCTCCTTCACCCTTGTGCTGGTACCAGGTTCACCAAGAAAACAGCACACTTGCTTGTTTTGCCAATTATTGTTAGTTTCAGCTGGGGCCCTTTTGAGTTATGATGGGGTGGTTCTGTCCTTAGGATCTGTGTGTATCTGAAAAAGAGAAGCAGATTCTACAATAGACAGTAAAGTTAGCACCAGGTAAATGGGATAACCATTATTTTTTTAGAGAGAATTTAATAGGTATAGGCCATCTTGTAGCCCATGATTGGTGGTATCTTGATAATGGAGAGTGGGCTCAGTTTTGGATCTGGTTCTGACTTGTATCCCAGATCCTTCTATGGGTTCTATTCCACTGAGCAGATCAGTTAGCCAAATCAAGAGCAGTTGGTTTCCCACCATGGCTGTGTGTCAATATTGCACTTGTGTGAGCATCATGACAAGTTATTTGGAGCTAAGTAGATTCGATTATGAGTTGCTTGGACAGATATTGGTCATTTTCCCCCAGTTGCCCATGTTACCACCTTCTGGCACTAGATGTGCTGACTGTCTGGGGACTGACTCTCTTCTAGCTTCCAGTCATGTCACTCCACGTTATGTGTCAACTGCATATGGTGTCTAACCCTCAACCACTGTTGGTGGTAATGTAAGACAGTACAACCACTTTGGAAAGCAATATGACTCCTAAAAAAAGAAAAGAAAAGAAAAAACTGACTACAGAGTTACCAACAGACCCAGTTATTCCCTTACTGGGCATGTGCCCTAAAACCTCCAAGCCTCAGCCCAGAGAGATTTGCTCAACCATGTTTATAGCTGCTCAATTTGTAATAGCTAAAAGCTGAAATCAACCCAGATGTCCATCACTAAACTAATGGATAACTAAGATGTGGTATATCTACATGTTGGAATTCTACACAGCAGTATGAAAAAACAACACAATGAAATTTGAAGAAAAATGGTCAAATCTGGAACAGATAATTCTCAGTGAACTCACCCAATCACAGAAAGATAATCACTGCATAGTTTCACTCATCTACAGCATCTAACCTGAATCTACCCAAGATCCGACATACTCAGCAAGCATCTCAAATACCCGACAATAGGGTGGGTGGGGAGGGAGTGGAAGGGAAGGGAGAGGTTTAGGACCCAAAACTGGACCCAAATGGCAATGTTACCATAAAATTCTACATCCTAAAAGCAGAACAAATGGTTGAACTTTCAGCAGGCCCTTAGATGGAACACCTGAGTCACAAGGCCCTGGAGAGGGTAAGATGAAGACTGACCTTAATCTTCTACTGTCTCTCTCTCTCTCTCCATCTTCTCTCTAGCTCTTCTATATTATCTTTTTCTTCCTACTCCCAGTACCAGCATGTGGCTATCATCTACAATAAGCTTTTGATCAGAGAAACCTACATGGTTTCTTAAAAAAAAAAATGACAGATTTCTGTCAGAGTACTTGATGACTCACCAAAGGTTAGTGATAAGACCCTACTGCTGAAGACTTTACTTTTTAAAATTAGACTGTTTTTGTATACACCAGCATCAAACCCATTGTGTACTTTTCCCCTAGAATATCAGTCAATTTAAGTGGAAAATAATTTACCCTATGAACTGGACAACTCAAAACTAGAGAGAGAGAGGATAGATAGATAGATAGATAGATAGACAGACAGACAGATAGATAGATAGATAGATAGATAGATAGATAGATAGATAGAGTGAGTGAGCAAAACTGGATCTAAGACTGGTATCTTCTGTTAGGGAGGAAATACTCACCAAACAAATCCTAAAAGCATTTTCTCAGTCTAATAACTAGACTCACTCTCAGCACAGACTAATTAGGAAATTGATCAAAAAACAGGGCCCATATTACTACTGGATTCTGAACTTGAATAAGAGTTAGGGAATTAAAAATAACCCTTTGTTATGAGAAAGTTGATTAATTTTGTGGGTCTGAAACCTTGTAGGCACTGCATATTTACATACCACTATTCTTTTAGTTCTTTAGAGAAAACCTTTTTTTTTTTTGAACTAAATATCTTTGAAATGATTCTTTTAACTTAATATAGTTAAACCTTTGGAAATATCTCCAATGCCTAGAAAAGCTATGAAAATATTTGGTATTGTAAGGGAATTGGGGTATCTGGTAGGTTCTGGATATTTTTTAATAAAAAAGAAAAGAAATTTAAATATAAGGGGGAATTCTTAAACTGAAAATTATTTTGGACCCAAATTAAAAATAAAGCCTTCTATATAATTATCATATCATATTTAAATATCTTTGATTGTTGTTCTTGTCATTTGTGTTTTAGTTATATATGAAAAGAACTAATATTATGGCAATGTGGTGCCTTGAACTTGGAGTAATCTCTCAACTTGAAAATTTAGTAGGAGAATCTGGTAGCAAATAAAAGTGTATATTTTGAAGTTTTCAAGGAGATACTTAAATTTGAAGTTTGGGAGCATTTATATTGACTTTAATAATGACATGAATAAAAGATTATTAATCCTAATGTCAGTACTTCTAGTAACTCATGTTCCAGCTGTCTCAGATACGCCATGATCTAGGAACTTTCTTTTTCACATCTCAGATTACAATGAGGAGATAGCGGGAGTCTATACTAGTGGATAAGTAGAGGAGGAAAAATTTGAATGTGCTTACATGTACCAACAAATTACAAATCTCATATTGCTTCTCATTCATATTGTTAGCTGAAGGCAACACAAATTGCGTAGGCACTCACATACACACCCAAGTTCAGCAGCCGTATCTACCTGGTATTGCCTTTTGCTGACAAATTATTATTTGCACTTTGAGAGCTTTTGACATGGAAGTACATGACTATTTTAAGTCATTCTAATAGTACAATGTTGTCCATTTGCTGCATATTAAGTATGAAAAATGTAACGATCACAGTGCTAATAACCACTTTATTTTTGGTCCTTTGAATGCTTTACATGGTGATGAAATATTTTACATACCTGTTCTGCCATTAAGTTTGATTACATTTGTGACTTCTTTTCTGTACCATATCTTTGTGTATCCATTTTATTTCCTAAGTTTTGCATCTTTATGTCAGTTTCTTGTTGGCTCATGCTTCAGATGGCTCACATATATCCAAATAGATATTTCCTAGTTTGTTCTAGAATGCTGGGTGCCCTCCATGTTACCTTCTGAGCTTTTCCTTCACCAGCATTTTCTAAAAACTACTTCTATAAAATTTCCCAGTCTTGGGATACAACTCAGATAGCAAAATCCTTGCTGACAAACATAAAGACCTGGGTCATCCCTGGAACCCCTGTAAAATTCTGGGCCTGGTGGTGTAATCCCAATCTTGGAGAAGTAAAGACAGTTAGATCCCTGGGGCTGACTGCCTAGACAGTCTTGCCTAATTGGTAAGTTCCAGGCTAATGACAGGGACTGTCTCAAAAAAAATGTGGATGACGTTACTGAAGGACTGAAGTTGACACTTGAGAGTTGTCCTCTGACCTCTGGATGCCCACACACACAATCTATGAAACAAAAACAAAAACATAACAACAACAACAACAGACACACAACTTCCCTAACAGCTAACTTAACATCCAATATCTTCCATTCATTCACCTAGGTAAAGAATGCCAGTTGCTTTATTCTTATCTGCCTTTGTATCCCCAGGTGTTTGGAAAGGTATGGAAGGTTAATACACACTAAAAACCTACAATTTCATCAACAGATATGATAGATTTTCTTCCATGAATAACTTTTTTAAACAAGGATCCTGATAAGGATCCATATTCTCTTTTTTATTATTTTTATTTATTTATTTTGACAGTGACAGACAGAGAAAGAAAGAGGCAGAGAGAGAGAAAGAATGGGAGCACCAAGGCCTCCAGCCACTGCAAACGAACTCCAGAAGCATGCGCCCCCCTTGTGCATCTGAACTTGGGTCCTGGGGAATCGAGCCTCGAACTGGGGTACTTAGGCTTCACAGGCAAGCACTTAACCACTAAGCCATCTCTCCAGCCCTTGAAAAACTTTTTTTGTTGTGATGATAAAAAGTAACTCTAAGCACTTTTTCTCCTTATATCTTTTTTTTTTGCTCAAGTTCTTCAGTGACAGTATTAAACTAAAGAAAATGTAAAAGTGAAAATTTATTTTAAATTATTAAAAGAGACACAATATATAATTGTCTGTGTAACTATTAGGACATACCCAAATCCTGTCCCTTACAGATTCTGTCTAATTTAATTGAATGTCTATAACAACTTTGTATGGTAGTTGTTTTGTCCTAATCCTACAATAAGAAAATAAAGGAACAATAAAATAATTTTCTTTATGGTCACATGTGTAATTAATGGCAGAGTGAATTTTGAACCCAGGAAATAGGAATTTGAAGGTCTGGGCTTTTTCTCTAAAACAAATTGTTTTAAATGTCTAGGTGGCTATTTGAAAATGTCCATTTTATTTAAATTTTGATTTACATTTAATGTCTATTGCATCAAATACCTTTTTATCTAAAACTATATGTATATATTGTAAAATATATTCACAGAAAGCTCACTCTGATAAGTGATTGGGAAACTTAACTAAATTACTTACAAATTTCCCCTTAAGTGTTCTTGTTGGACCTTTAAAACTCATGCAAGTTTCATACTATTATTTAAAATATATCAATTTTATTGCAAAACCATTTTATAATTTGTAATTTTATTTATTCTTATAAAAACACAAAGAGAAATGTCCTAACATGACATAAAAAACAGATCACTTGTATTATCAGATTTATTCTAATGATTTTATAAGATGTTGAATAAATTCAAATACTAAGTTGAGGAGATAGTTTAGTTGCTATCATACTTGCCAGGAAAACATGAGGACTTGAGTTTGAAATCCATAGTCATATGAAAAGAAGAAAGCTTAGTATGGTAGTATATACCTGTAAATCCTAGTGCTGGTGATTGGGAGACAGAGGGATACATGGGGCTTACTGGCTAGCCAGTCAAGCTAGCTTGAAGAGTTCCAGACTAGTTGGAGACCTTGTCTCAACAAAATATTGGATAGCCCTGAAGAAGAATGACACCAAATCAGACTCAAAATACTATTTTTATCTTTTTAATCAATGCATAGATATTTATACATCTGTCTATCCATCTAATATCTGTCTATTGTCTATTTATCTATATATCTATCATTCAGTCAGTAACAATGATTATTATTCTGGAAATTTCTTCAGTATGAGAGCATCCTGTAGTAAGAACTGCATACCACAGTCCATATTTGTGTACCATAATTGTGCATATATATGTGTGTGTGTGTGTGTGTGTGTGTGTGTGTATGTGTGATTACAAGCTGACAGTGGTTGGAAATATCTCTAAATCCTCATTACTTATGTCTCTTTTTAATTGATACCCATTTTGACAAAAATGTTCTCTTGTATTATCTAAACTCTACAAAGAGTAGTTCTATTGAATAGGAAGTCAATTTAATTGCCATAAGAGAATTGGAATTTAACATTTTAATCAATAGTGTAACAAATACTACAACATTTCCTACAACCAAGTATAATCTCCAACTTTTACACAGAACAAAGCCAATCTGGATGAGGAATACAAGGTAGTTTTGATGGCTACATAATATTTATTTACACTTTTGCTAATGTTTCTCATTTTTATTAAAAAATAAGTTTTGTTTCAATATTCCACAAGTTCTGTAAACAATAATTTTATAAGATATATGAGTTCATGGCTTTAAAATATCTTTTTCAAAAAACTATCAAGAAACTATCCCTTTGGAGTAATATATTGTTGTTGTTTTTTTCTGACAAATGCTAGAAGAAAACTTGTTTTAAGAAAATTTTCCTAGCCGGGCGTGGTGGCGCACACCTTTAATCCCAGCACTTGGGAGGCAGAGGTAGGAGGATCACCATGAGTTCGAGGCCACCCTGAGACTATATAGTGACTTCCAGGTCAGCCTGAGCTAGAGTGAGACCCTACCTCAGAAAAACAGAAAAAAGAAAGAAAATTTTCCTTAAGTCTATCACTATTCCACAATGTAATTGAATTCAGATCAGATCAGCACATATTATTCTATCCTATTCTTTATCCATCATTCTCAATATACATATGCATAAAACATGGAAAGATATAAAACATGCCATAGTTTTCCACTTCTTGATTAACAGAAATATCCAACATTAATGACTGGAATCTTTGCTTAGTTCATTAGAAGGCCGGGGGCGAGGGGTGGGGATTACTGGCCTACTAGAGTAAGACACCACTCCTTCCTCTCCATCCCTCAAATAAATAAATAAATAAATAATTTTTTTTTGTTACTTTAATCAGAGAGAAGAAGAGTGCACATGAGAGAGAGAGACAGAGAATTGGCGAGTCAGGGTCTCCAGCCACTGCAATCGAACTACAGATGATCATGCCATTTTGTGTGCATGTGCGACCTTGTGTGTTTGTATCACTTTGTGTACCTGGCTATGTAGGACCTGGAGAGTTGAAAATGAGTTGCTTGGCTTCACATGCAAGTGCCTTAACTGCTAAGCCATTCCTCCAGCCCAATTAATAAAATATTTTAAGTACACATTTAATCTTTTGTAGTTAAATGTACTTTTTAAAATCACAGTTTGAAAATCTGTTACCATAGAAAATAAATTGTACATTGATTCAATTGTATAGCAGACACACTTACCCTTTTCCAATAAAGAAGTGTGATATGAGCAGTATAACTGTGAATAAGCTATTTACACTACATATTTTCATTTTCTTTGTGTTTCACATTTTACATTAAAGTTTTTTCTAAATGTAAAAAAATAAAATAAGAACAAACTTGAAATTAATAGTAAAATGGAAGCACAGCACATTTCTATATTGAAAGAGAAGAGGCTTTGAAAAAAATAAGTCTTAAAAGGGATCAAATGATAAAAGAAAACCTGTTTAAAGTGCTTTGTATAGAAGAAAGTATTAGTATTAAAAATACAAAGACATCAATGAAGGAGTCAACATCAATAAGAAACAATTTAACTAACAAGAAAAGACCTCACATTCATTCAGGTTATAAATAAGACAGACTTGATTGAGTTGGGTTCTGCAAACACAGGCTGGCTGCTCTTGTGAGCACAGAGCCCACCAGAGCCAGACTAGACGCAGTGCCAGTTCTTGGGAGCCACTTAACATTAACATTAACATTGGCTAGGGAAGTAGAGAAGTAGAGAGAGAACATGTAGTCTGTGTGTGTTCTGAAGGTGCTCCTGACTGACTAAATCTGACGAAAGCAAGAAAGTAGTTAAGATTAACTTCAAGGTATTTAGCTGGAACAATCAGAAGGTGATAAAGAGAAAACTTGCTAGATACACTTAATCACATATTTTCCCTGAGGCATTTTCTTCCACATTGTCTGCTTGGCTGCTAAGGGTACATCTTTCCATGTTCATTCAATAATACCAAGATCAGGAGGTTACCTTCATGTTCATTTTAATAGCTGCAATTCAATTTTTAAAACTTCTTGAAGCCATATGAGAATTTGTGTAGTTGTGGATATTCATTATTATATTTTCTGATGAAACTTTACTAACTTTGAAAGATATGCCAAGTACTTTTGAAAGGAGAAAAAAAAAGTCCTATTAGGCTTTATTTTGAAATTTCCAGTTAAAAGAGGTTTTTCTCCTATTAAGAGGGCTGCTATGGGCAACAGTGATTTTCTTGTTTCAAAAAGGTCAAGAGATAGCAGCCAAAAGGCAGCATGACAACTCATACAATTAGGAAAAAAACTATCTGTGTTCCAGAAAATTTGACATTCCATTGAAAAGTGTGCTATCATGTTTATGCCAAAATATTAGGACTAAAATAAGTCATGAACCCAAGTAATCACCAAGTAACAAACAATTTTTATTTAGAGAAGTCTCTTTCTGCCTCTAGTGGGCATGCTTCCGTATGTGAGGCGAGGATTTGAATCAACAATGAAATAATGTGGTTGAATAGTGACATGTGATTTTACTGTATACAATCACATCATATTCCATGTAAAATCAAACTGTATCAGAGCCTAGTATTGTAATATTTTTAATTTAAAAAACTTTTGAATAAAGGGGGAAACACTGAATGCTTCAGTGAGAGAATATGTACACTATGAAGTTGCCATTTTGCCCATGCATCATTTTCTCAAATATACCTTCTGATTGTTTCCTCATTTAAAAATATTTTATCTGGGCTGGAGAGATGGCTTAGTGGTTAAGCGCTTGCCTGTGAAGCCTAAGGACCCCAGTTCAATGCTTGATTCTCCAGGACCCACGTTAGCCAGATGCACAAGGGGGCACATGCATCTGGAGTTCGTTTGCAGTGGCTGGAGGCCCTGGCGTGCCCATTCTCTCTCTCTCTCTCTCTCTCTCTCTCTCTCTGCCTCTTTCTCTCTCTGTCACTCTCAAATAAATAAAAATATATATATATATATATATATATAAATATTTTACCTTATCAGACTTACTACACTTGAATCTTCATCTTCACAACTCATTGATAATTATATGAACCTTCTTACTTTCCTTGGTAATAGCCCTTCCAATTCTGGTTGAGTAAGGCTCTATTCATTTCCATTGTCTTTCTAATGTTGTGTATTTGTGGTGGGGAGAGAAGGAAAAAGTGATACAAATATATTTGAAATCGGAGGGTTCTAATTATGAAGAAGAGGTGATTGAGTCTCATAACAATTCTTGGCTCATTTGACGTATCTATTAAAATGAGGCAAGAAATAAAATCATTAGCTATTAATTTTTTTCAGAAGACTGAACCAGTAAGATATATATGAGGGCAGAGAAGCAATGGAGATGAAGGTACATGAGGTCAAAGTAAGCAATAATCTTGAGATTCAGTGAGAGAGCAAATATTAAACAAAATAAAACTTCTATGTGAAAAAAAATGATTGTGAGGTATTATACTGAAAAGAAAATCAGGTTAAAGTTCAAAAACGTGAGACTCATTCTAAAGGAAGAGTTGGAGAAAAGTAAAATTGTGGTTAGTATCTTTTGAGTACTAAGGCACACAATAGAGGATGGAATATTTTGTGGAGATTATACAGTAAAAGCAGTTAATGTCCCATGGTCCTGACATGTCCAACATCCTGGAGTCTCCGTTGCAGTTGTGTTCCATCCTCTCACAGCTTCATATAGTGTCCTTTCAGTGCCTCCTTGAAGGACTTGTTGAAGTCAGGTTAGGTTGGCATTGCTGGCAGAAATCATCCAACCAAGAGCAGTTTATGGGAAAAAATGCTTATTTTGGCTTACAGACTCTAGGGGAAGCTCCCTGATGGCAGGGAAAACAATGACCTCAGCAGAGGATGGACATCACCCCTTGGCCAACATCAGATAGACACCAGAAATAGGAGAATGTGCCAAACACTGGCAAAAGGGATCTGGCTATAACCTCCCCCAACAATATACTGCCTCCAGAAGGTGTTAATTCCCAAATCTCCATCAGCTGGGAACCCAGCATTCAGAATACCTAAGTTTATGATGGACACCTGAATCAAACCACCACATTTCACCCCACCCCCCAAAACTGATAACCATTCATGATGTAAAATACAATGCATTCAGTCAAACTTTTAAAGTACCCATATTTTTATCAACTTTAATGATGTCCAAAAGTGTCTCCATAATCCATGGCCTTTTTACTGAACCAAAACCCATACTGGCATAGAATAAACAATCACACTGCACAAGATGGCATTGGTCATAGCAAATAAATATTCCACCAGGCTGGAAGGATGGCTTGGTGGTTAAGGCACTTGCCTGCAAAGCCAAAGGATCCAGGTTCAATTCCCCAGGACCCATGTAAGCCAATATGCACTGATGGCCCTGGGATGCCCTTTCCTTTTCTTTCTCACTATCTCTCTCTCCCTCTTTCTGTCAAATAAATAAATAAATAAATAAATAAATAAATAATAAATAATTTTAAAAAAGAAACATTCCTCCAGAACAAGATTTAAACAGGGTAAACATCAGTCTCTATAGCTCCAAGTCTAACAATTCTAGGCAGTAACAAATCTCTAAGTCTGATAATTCTAACCAGCAACAAGTCTCTAGAGTTCTAGTTCTGCCCCTCCAGCTAGGCTACTCACAGTCCTGGAAAACTTCATCTGGGGCTGACAGCTCTCCTTAGCAGCTGTCTCATGGTCCCAGCATCTCCACTGGGTCTCCACTGCACAACAGGATCAGTCCATCCTCACAGCTCCATTGAGTCTCCATGAAGGTATCCAGCAAACCTGCTTTACACTGCCCATGACCATTTCTAAAACATAAGAACATGTTGCAAATTTAATGACCCTCTCTTTGCTATATTCCATAATAACACATAGGGTGCCAATTTTTTAATTCAGGGTGAAATAAAGCAGACATTAAAGAACAGGACACTCTTCAGCATTCAGGCCTCTTCAAAAAACTGCATTCTTTCTCTTGTCCCATGTAGATCGACTGGCCCAACCTCAAAGGTTGTAATCTCTCAATTGCAGCTGAAGGGCAACAGTTTCACCCAAAGATTTCATTTTTTTTTTTTTCTGTGCCATATTCCTCTACTCCCACCAGTCCATTTCTATGCAATGTAACCCTGCACAAATTCTCAGGACATGGGCATGACAGCAAGCCTGTCACACAAACTGGTTCTAGTGCAGTCCAGGCAAAGTTCTTTCTCACCCTCATAAGCCAAACCTCATAGTCCTTAGTTCTTACTACATTCAGATCTTTCAGCTCTGACCAGAATAGTCCATCAAACTTTACTTACAGCACTACAAGGCATCTCTTAGGCCATGGTTTCAAATTCTTCCACATTCCTCTTGAAAATCAGCTTGAAAAGGCTAAAGCCACATAATCATGTGTCTAACAGAAAATGACACCACTCCTGGCAGACATGTTAGCATTGCTGGCAAAAATCACCCAACAAAGAGAGCAGCTTGTGGGGGCAAAGGTTTATTTTGGCTTATAGACTTGAGGGGAAGCTCCATGATGTCAGGGGAAAATGATGGCATGAGCAGAGGACGGATATCACCCCATGGCCAACATCAGATAGGCAAAAGTGTCACTACCCTTCCCATCCAGCAGAATAAGGCAACGGCAATCGGAACCCTTCTCGAAGCAGTTTATTCAGGAATCCTTGACATCTGGGTGTGGGGCCCTGATAACAAGCCCTCCTCCCTTTAAATAGCCAGCCTAACCTAATCAGCAGCTGCCACGTGGGCGTAAGCAACAGGGCGCAGCCAACCACCTGATGGTGATCTAATCATACGTAGCGCTGTACATGCGCACTTTGCAGTGTGTATGAAGGGGAAGCAGGAAGTGATGCTTAGTCATGATACTTGGCAGCCAGCCCAGGCGCCATCTTGTAATGGCCGCCATACCCACGGAGACTTGGCAGGAAGCCCGGGCGGCCTTGGGGCGGCGACCTTGGCAGGAAGCCCGTGGTGCCCTTGGCAGGAAGCCCGGGCGGCCATCCACACCCGCTCTCCACATATCCCCCTTCTTCACTAAAAATGGCAGAGAGAATGCCTGTCTTAGGTTGTCCCAAGGACCAATACTCCTTACCCATCATTGGGCGACAAACAGCTCGAGGTTTGTTCCCTATCTTAGGTTGGTAGTATGGTCAAGGAATCTTACCCGTCACTGGCTACTTCTCTACCATGCCGAGCCACACCTGCAAGGCTTGTACTATGAGCACTCGATCTCGTTATGCTTTGCCCACATGTTGCACATACACCACAGCATGAAGCCGCTACTCAGAATCAGGCAAAAGGCCATAGTCCCTATGCCTGCCCATTCCTTCAAGGTGAATCCAAGTAGACAATCCTGCAGCAAGGGACGCATCCACTCTGGTAGAGTTGATGTGGATGATGGACAATCGCAGGTCTCTCACGAGCACATCATTCACGGGACCAATTGCCTGTAAGATAATTGGAAAGAACTCAAGACAAATTAGCCAAATTGTTATGTCAAGGTTGGAGGAAGGGCTGGAGAGATGGCTTAGCGGTTAAGCGCTTGCCTGTGAAGCCTAAGGACCCCGGTTCAAGGCTTGATTCTCCAGGACCCACGTTAGCCAGATGCACAAGGGGGCGCACGCGTCTGGAGTTCGTTTGCAGTGGCTGGAAGCCCTGGCACGCCCATTCTCTCTCTTTCTCTCTATCTGCCTCTTCCTCTCTCTATCACTCTCAAATAAATAAATAATAATAAAAAATTAAAAAAAAAAAAAAAAGGTTGGAGGAAGCCAAGTACGAGTGCGGAGGTGAAGGCCACGAGCTTCATCACGGATATTTGCAATTCGTTGAAGTAAGAAGTGTAAGAGAGCAGGTAACAAGCACATAAGGATTACAAAACAAACCCCAAATGTGATGAAATGTCCAATCCAGGCATGAAAAGATCCCCAATCAGGTATTGCTGACTTAAGAGCTGTAAGTAAATCATTAGCTGCCTGAGCAGCATCAAAATTAAGATGAGCATCCTGTATTGCCAAAACTTCTGAATGTAAATTGATTAAATCTAAAGAAATATTATCATGATGCCATATTCCTTCTAAATGCATTTTTACCTTTTCCCAACTAGAATTAAATGTTTTAGGTGTAATACAAATCCATTGAAAATCAGCATGACATTGTAACCTAGTTTTAACTTTGAATCCTTGTATTTCTTCCTCCCAAAATCCAACAGTGTCAAATAAAGCATCCAACTTTTCCTCTATCTTTCTATCAATACTTTCTTGTGTCCCTAATGTAATTGAAACATTTTTAGCTAAATTACTCACGAAATGCACAGTATGAACTTCTTGTTAAAGTGCAACAGCAGCTGTAGTAGTAGAAGCTAATAAAGTAATGAAAGCCACAATACCAGCAATAATCAATCCTACAACTCTTTTTTGTCTAGTCAAACTATTTTTAACTTCCTCTATTATTTGCAGTCCCTTCTCTGAATACCAAGGCTTAGTGAGCTTAACAGGTACCATAGCAAAAACAGGTTGTTTAACTATTATCATTGAGCTACTAAAAGAAGTAATACAGTTAGACAATGAGCAATTAGTACATGTGACATTAAATATACCCTCTGCAGCATCAATCCAAGTAAATTTAGTATTCCCAGACAAAATAGCGTAAGGTGGTGTTATACAAGCCATAACAGTTCCTTTTGTAGGATAAGCTCCGTCCATCCGGCTGACCGGAAGCACAGGGCGGCGGCCACGGAGGCCCTGGAAAAGATGATGGAACCTCTAATTTAATTGAATCCACTCTCTCCACTAACTTTTCCAGCTCTTCATCTGAGTCTTCCTCTTTTGAACTTTTCCCTTTCTCAGACTCCTGGGATCGGTCCTCTTTCAACTGTTCTAAGACTTCCTTTCCTCTTTCAATTTCTGCTTCGTACTTCCCTTCTCGATCAGTCAAACAAGAACGAACAAGTTTCCAGATAGATTTTATTCCTGGAAGAGTCAGTCCCTGATCTTCGGCAAAATCTATATCTCTCCCTAATTTATCCCAACCAGCAATAGTTAAATGTCCAGAAGCTACAAACCAAGGAGCAATCTCATCTACAGCTTTTATGAATTTCTGTATAGTGGCACTCTTCAGCCCTAGTCCTTTCACTTTCAATAGATCTTTCAGTACAGATGCTGCAGTTCTACTAGAAGAAGTATTACCCATTTTATAATACTTATCACTTATTTTATAATACTTATCACTTATTTTATAATACTTATCTCTTATTTTATAATACTTATCTCTTATTTTATAATACTTATCACTTATTTTATAATACCTATCTCTTATTTTATAATACTTATCACTTATTTTATAATACTTATTTCTTTACCGAGAACTTTAAACTAAGGCTTGTCTCTTTACCAAGAACTTTAAACTAAGGCTTGTCTCTTTACTGAGAACTTTAAACTAAGTCCCAACTTACCTGGGAACTTACCAGCTAGCTGCAGTCTAGCTGCCCTGACTGCTCCGAGTTCTGAGTCCCCGTACCAGCCACCACTTGTCGCTACCCTTCCCATCCAGCAGAATAAGGCAACGGCAATCGGAACCCTTCTCGAAGCAGTTTATTCAGGAATCCTTGACATCTGGGTGTGGGGCCCTGATAACAAGCCCTCCTCCCTTTAAATAGCCCGCCTAACCTAATCAGCAGCTGCCACGTGGGCGTAAGCAACAGGGCGCAGCCAACCACCTGATGGTGATCTAATCATACGTAGCGCTGTACATGCGCACTTTGCAGTGTGTACGAAGGGGAAGCAGGAAGTGATGCTTAGTCATGATACTTGGCAGCCAGCCCAGGCGCCATCTTGTAATGGCCGCCATACCCGCGGAGACTTGGCAGGAAGCCCGGGCGGCCTTGGGGCGGCGACCTTGGCAGGAAGCCCGCGGCGCCCTTGGCAGGAAGCCCGGGTGGCCATCCACACCCGCTCTCCACACAAAAGGAACAGGGGTATGTGCCTAACACTGGAAAGGGGGAGCTGGCTAAAATACCCACAAGCCCACCCCAACAATACACTGCCTCTAGGAGGTGTTAATTCCAAAATCTCCATCAGCTGAGAACCTAGCATTCAGAACACCTAAGTTTATGGGGGACACCTAAATCAAACTACCACAGGACTCCAACACTCTCACACATGGCCTGGCATCATTGGCTTTCTGACACCATGATGCAAGAATCCATGATATTCTCAGTCCTGCTGGCAAAACAAGTACCATATGTACTATGCTGCCAAGTTTGGCTGCTATCTTGACATGTAGTCTGGCCTCTCATACTGCAGTTACATTAGCCCCTGTGTATCATCCAGGATGACCCTGGGGAAACACCTTGGTAGTTGTATTTAAGCAGAGAACCCCTTTAGTAACAATCTTAGTTTAGGTGCTCTTCTTTCAAATGAATTTAGATTTTCACAAGGATTAGCCTTCACTCTCATGTTATAGCCTCATGTTATATATAACCTCCCATGTTATAGCAGTGTATAGCAGGACTTTGTTATAGTGTATAGCAGGATTTTTGTTTATTGTGGTGCTAATCTCTTTATATTCAGTTATACCTGCATTCTCAGAGCCAGCTTTGTTTGCAACTTTAAACTCCCTTTCACCACACCAAATAGAACATGCAAACACACACACGTGTGTGTGTGTGTGTGTGTGTGTGTGTGTGTGTGTGTGTGTGTATGCATGCATGCATGCTTGTGCTTTCCTTATTGCTCTCCCTCAATGGGGAAGGGTGGGGGGACACAAAACTGAACCCAAATTTAACTGGGACCATAGAATCCTATATCCTGGAAGTCAGACTATAAGGTGGAACCCTCAAGAGGGTCTTAGGGGGAACACCTAAATCAAAGGGCCCTGGAAAGGGTGAGATGAAACCTAACTTTAATTTTCTCCCATTTTTCTTTCTTCTCTGTCTTTTTCTATTTTCTTTTCCCTTGGCACTGGCCTGTAATTCTCTGTAGCAGGATGTGGTTTACATCCACAATGAGCTGTTAATCATAGAGACTGATTTGATCTCCCAAAACAAAGAAGACAGATTTCTGTTAGAGCACTTGATTACCCACCAGAATTTAATGGTGAGACCCTACTGCTGAAGACACCATGCGCTGTCGGCATGGACCATGGTAAGACCTGGTTGGAATTTGGAAGAGAGACAGTCCCCAGACAATAAGCCCATCTAGTGCTGGAAGGCACTACATGAGCTACTGGGGGAAAGTGGCCAATATCTGTATAATCAACTCAAAATCTAAGTGACTCACAAGCAAACAACCTGGTGTGGTGCTCACCCAAGTGCAATAGTGGAACACAGCCATGGTGAGTAACCAACTATTCTTGGATTGGCTAACAGATCCACTCAGTGGAAAGGAAGCTATATCTGGAACTGGGAAACAAGTCAGAATCATATTCAGATAATTATTCTGCTTTCCATTGTTAAGCTCCCACTAACTTTGGGCTATAAAAGGGTCTACACCTTTTAAATTCTCTCTAAATTAATAATGGTTATCCTATTTAATGGGTGCTGACTTCACTCTCTGTTGGAGATTCTGCTTCTCTTTTTCACAAGGGAGCTGGACCTGAGGAGATAAACAACACAATGCACTATACCCTCGCCCCAGCTGAAACCACAGAGGAGTTGGGGAAATGGGAAAGAGTGCTGCTTTCTTAGTGAATCTGATATCAGCACAAGGGGAAGGAGATATATACTGAGGACACTTAACACCCAAAAAAACAGAGAATCAGAGGCTCTTAAGTGCCCATCACTGAAATAGACTTAAAATGTGTCCAGCATGACTCAGGGAATTTTGCCAAAGAGGGGGCAGAAAGATTGGTAGAGCCACAAGTTGGACATTTTCCACAGAGACATTGCCCCTCTGCCCCCCATCATGCACGACCCACAATCCCCATGATGTTGAACTGCATCACCAATTAGGAAGGCCTCTTCAGTAAAGGGGCAGGGAGGAGGGAAAGGATGGTACCAACATGTGTTGTTTACATACTAAATATGCCCATATCTAATTTAAAAAGTAATTCTGTTTATGTCTTTGTAGCAAAAAAAGTTTAACACAACAGTATTTTAAGTATTTTAAGGTTGATATGACAGCTAAAAATGTTTTTCTTCTTCTCAAAAAAAAAAATAGAAAATGCAAGATGCTAAAACAAGTCTGTGTACCAGAGCAAGAAATAGAGATATTTGTTCCCCAGCCCCCTCAAAATACTCAATAGAGTTAGGTAGTAGAAAGAACATTTTAATTTTAATGGGTAAAACATATTAATAAGATAAAAATGATCAATAAACATTGATTTGATATAAAACATGATCATGATTATAATTCTAATTGCTTAATTCTGTTTCCTTTCAAAGATATAAATTGCTTGTCACATGAAGGTATCAAATGCTATTTCAAAAGAGATTCCTATATTGAGGGATTGAACAATATGATCTCAAAGATACTTTTAAAGAAATTTAAGATTCTGTATAATTTTTTAAAGTAAAATATGACCTTTAGTATCATTTCTGGACTCTGAGTTGTCTATCTTACAAACAGACATAGGTCTTTATAGTTTAGCTGGGAGAAAATGAGTTCAAAAAAGTTTCCAGAAAGCACTTTAAAAATATGTTTTCTTCTTCTAAATTACATTTTCTATGAATCCTAAGTAAATAAAGGAGCTCAATAGGATATTGCCAAAATTTGTAGTGGTTTTATTACCTTATTTTTATTTTATTAGTTTTCTGTGTGCATATCACCTCCTCAGCCAGATTCCATGATAATAAGAAGTTTAAAATTTTTCTCCTATTAACATTCCACCATTAGCAGGGCTGAGCAAGTTAAATTTCTGCTGGCACAATGTGCTCTGCATAACATACCAGAAATCTGCATTGAGGAGTTCTTTGGAATTTAGTGATCATATTACTAAAGTATTATGTGATGATTAGTGTCTTCATTTTAGAGAATAATGACAGACTAACCAATTATTTGGGCTTGGAACATATGACACATGGGAGTTTATGAGAAAAAAAGGAAGTGTCATCACCTAATGGATGATGGGAGCTCCAACAATCAACAGAGCTGATATTTCTTCCAACATGAAACTGCTACTTACAGTTAGCTTCTACAGTTTGCTAAATTCCAGGGGGTTACTTGCAAGACTGTCATTTTCTTTAACAAGCCAGTGGCTTCCACTCTCACAACTTTGACAGAAGGCTTGTTGAGAAAGCCTCTACTTCTTCACTAGAGTAATTTACAACTTGAATTGTGTCCTTATGGGTCATCTTTATAGGCCTGGACAGGCTAAGACTGCCTGAGTTTCATTCAGGCACCCTTAAAATCTTCCTGACACAGCTAAATATGAACAGTTTTTCCTGCCTTCCAGGATGGCACTTTGTATTTCCTGTTCATTAGTTAAGTGTCCAGAAATCCAGGTTTCTTACTTTACCCTCCCTATTAATATCTTTCAAAAGAACAAATCTTAGACATCTTTACTAGTGATGTACTCAAGTACTTTTGTAATTTAAAAGCAATCAAAGACTTAAATCAAAGAAGATAAACCCTAAATATAAAGAATACAAAAGGTCCCATGAGACACTGGTGAGGAGCTCCCCTAGGATAACAGAAATATAAAATATCACCCTATTTCTATGTACCACTTGCACCTCTGTGCCAGCTGAAGTGTTCCCCAGGGAATATGGCACTGGATATTAATGATACGGGCAATCATTACAAATGCTATTTTTAAAAATCTAAAGTTTTATTTTTATTACTGTAATATGTTCATCATTAAAATAATTCCCACCTTTGATTTATTGAGCTACTTTATTTTAATAAAATAGTAGGATAAGGCAAATGTAAGCTTTAAAAGGACTTTCTAAGATAAAGATGCCTGCATGCATGCACACACAATCAGAGAATCTAGCAAGTACCTGCACTGCAACCATGAAATAAACCAGAATATGGAAGCACTATCAAAAAATTTAAAAAGGTTAGAGAGATAGATTAGCAGTTAAGGCACTTGCCTGCAAAGCCTAAGGAATCATGTTAGATTCTCCAGGCCCTACAAAAGCCAGGCACAGAAGGTTAAGCCAGTGTGCAAGGTCACACAGACGCACAAGATGCCACATGTGGTTGAAGTGCAGTTTCAGGGGCTGGAGACCCTGGTGCACTAATTCTTTCCTCTCACTCATAAAAAATACAAAAAAATAAAAACAATTCTTCCATAGATTTCAAACTCATTTAGCATCTTCATAGGATATTGAAAGTAGTATTTGGCCAGCCAGGCCAAATGAGCCAATGGGTGCAATAATGGCACATCTGTTATGGGGGAAACCAACCAGTCTCTAATTTGGATGCCAGCTCAATAGGAGGGAATACATCCCTGATACAGAAAACCGACAACAGGAGTAGTCATCAGCCCTAGGGGTGTAAGGCCTGCTGCTGGCTGGCTAGATGTATATACTATGCTCACCAAACTGTACAGTAAGCACTTCTTTTAATGTTCATACCCACATATTAATGCTACTCTCACATTTGGTTAGAGAAACTTCCCTTTTCAGACAGCAGTGGCCTTGGGATGACTCAGAAGGCACCATGCTGCTGAGAAGAAGTGACAGAGGAGTGCTCAACACTGAAATATCTCTATCACACCTTCTAAGGCTCAGGGTCCATTGCATAAGAGGTGGAGGAAAGATTGTAAGAGTGAAAGGAAGGGTAGGGCTCCTTACAACATGCTCATTCAGACTCAAAATGGCCTGGATATCCATGACTTCACAGTGCCTGACACCACCTACACAAGACCATCATAATGGGAGAAACAGATCATAACATGAAAATAAAATAGAGACTGATTGAGAGGGGGAGGGGGTATGACGAAGAGTAGAGATTCAAAGGGGAAAGTGAGAGAAGGGAGGGAATTACCACGGGATATTGTTTACAATTATGGAAATTGTCAATTAAAAAAGGAAAAAAAAAAGAAAAAGTAGTGGTTCTGTTGGTTTAGTAGATAAAACTTTCTTACATCAATTCTAGCATTCAACAAAACAATACTTTACCCCCCCCCATGTTATAGGTCTGTATATAAAATACAAGATAGTAAGTCTTTGTTTTTTAAATATATTTCAAATGAGCTATGAAAACTTAAACTGAAGATATAAAATTTATACCAAGCTAGTTTTTATTCCTGAAGATTATAATGTGTATTATATTTTGTATTTTATATCTAAAATTATTATTATTTAATTTTAAAACATTGCTATGGCTAAATATCAAGACCAAAAGAATCATTAATATGCATATTGTGGTTAAAGTTCTTGACACTCTAATTAGTACATGTACAATGCTGTCAGTGGGTGTTACTCACTGGTTGCATTAAGAGATATAACACAGAACACCAATTTAAAAATATTCATTTTTCCTGTTCAGTTTTCTGTTATAATGCCATGATTTTTTTCTAATTTGGACCGAAACCCACCGGTGCTACCTGATCCATTTTACTAGTCTCTTCTTCCTTTTATCCAGAAATGGAGTTTTCTAACAAAGCAAGTTTATTAGGGATGATAAAACCATTTCTAAGAAAATTTGCTCTTAATTTGATGATTAGGAAAACAATCCTTTTTAATGTGATCTATGATAAATTGTCATACCTTCATATAACAACACTTGATAGCTCCATGTTTGACAATCAGACCCAAGTAAGAGGTAATACCTATGTTTTCATTGTCAAGAGTCAACATTTGCTTTTGTCAAACATAGTCTTTCAACAGTTGCATGGTCATATGCAAGTTAGTTCATGGCTAGCTAACCCTGCCTACCTAGAGCTAGAATGATGTGGGTGAACTACCCTGATGTGACCTTATGTAGTCTTGTTTTCATTCCAGTACTTTTGGAGATGTGACAGCAGTTTATTTACCATTTTAGTCTTTATATTTATCCTAAGTTACATTCATTTGCACCTAAATATAAATTTTCTAAGGTTACCCAGAGCTGATAGACAGCATTTTCCCTTCTACTTTCTCTTTGTATCCTTTCTTGCCTTATAAAAACTATGGCAAACATGTCCATGGAAAAGTCAAATGTGAAATATGCTCCACTGTCTTTAATAAGTCTGTTCCATTCCTTTGTATATAAACCCTTCTTTTTTGTTGCATTAGAGGAAATTTCATAAGTGTGATGAATCTGTCTAAATGTCTCTCTTTAATTTGTATTATTACTAATGTGGAATTTCAAATCTAGTTTTTTATAAATTATTTTCAGTTCTCCCAGGGTTTCATCTGGCTTGTCCCCTTCAAACATTACTGTAAATTATTTCGTTCATCATTTTCTATAGCCAATGAGTGTACCTGACAATAGGGAGGGTAGGGCTTGGGGTAAGGTTATGTCAGCAACTTGAGCTTATCCATGTTAGGAACTGCAGATGAGTGAGACCATGCGATAATTGTCTTTCTGCGATTGTGTGAGTTCACTTAAAATGATCTGTTCCAAGTTCAACCATTATTCTACAATTTCATTGTGTCATTGTTTTCTTACTGCTGAGTAGAATTTGATGGTGTAGATGTACCACATCTTGGTTATCCAATCATCTAATGATGAGCACTGGGGTTAATTCCAGCTCCTAGTTACTATGAATTGAGTAGCTACAAACATGCTTGAGCAAATATCTCTGAAGTGAGATGTGGAACTTTTAGGGTAAATGCACAGTATGGGAATAACAAGGTGTGTTGGTAACTCTATATTCATCCTTTTCAGGAGCCTCCATATTGATTTCCACAGTGGTTGTATCAGCTTACATTCCCACCAACAGTGAATGAGGTTTCCTATTTCTCCACATCCTTGCCAACATTTGTTTTCATTTAATTATTCAATGTTTGCTATCCTTTACTGGGGTAAGGTGGAATCTCATAGTTGTGTCAATTTGCGTTTCTCTAACAATTAGGGATTTTGATTTCCTTAAGTGTGTGTTATTCATTTATATTATTGTTCTTCTTCTGAGAACTCCCTATTCAGTTCTCTGCCCCATTTTTGGAGTGGGTTGTTGGATTTTTTTATTGTTTAGTTTTTTTTTAATTTCTTTGTAGATTCTAGATATTAGGCTTCTGTCAGTGTTATAGCTGGCAAAGATTTTCTCCCATTCACTGGGTAATCTATTGGCTCTGTTTATGGTATATTTGTACAAAAGCTTTGTAGCTTCATGAAATCCCATTGAATGCTTGTTTAATTTGCTGGGCTACTGGGCTTTTGTTCAGGAAGTCTTTCATAGTCCTATATTGTGAACAGTGCCTCCTATTTTTTCATCCAGTAGTTGAAGAATTTCAGGTCTTATATTGATGTCTTTATCCCCATTGTTCTTAATTTTTGTGTAGGGGGAAATGAGTGAGTCTAATTTCATTTTTCTACATATGGTCATCTAATTTGTCTAACACCATGTGTTGAAAATGCTGTCTTTTCTCCAGTCTACATTATTGGCACCTTTGTCAAAGATCAAGCAGCTATGGTTACTTGACCTAAGGTCTGTGTCTTCAGTTCTGTTCCATTGGTTTATGTTTCTGTTTTTATTCCAGTACTATGGTGTTTTTCTCACTATAATTTTATAATATAGCTATAGTATTTTTTTTTTTTTGCTGATGATATGCTTGGATATCTGATGCCTTCTCCATTCCATATGAATTTGAGATCATTTTTTTAAATCTATGTGAGGAATGATGCTGGTATTTTTATTGACATTGTGTTAAATCTGTATATTGCTTTTGAAAGAATTGCCTTTCCTTTTCTTTCTTTTTTTTTTTTTTTTCGAGGTAGGGTCTCACTCTAGCCCAGGCTGACCTGGAATTCACTATGTAGTCTCAGGGTGGCCTTGAAATCACAGTGATCCTCCTACCTCTGCCTCCCAAGTGCTGGGATAAAAGTTATGAGCCACCAGGCCTGGTTTTGTATTGCCATTTTTACAATATTAATTCTACGTATCCAGGAGCATGGGAGGACTTTCAATCTTCTCAAGTCCTCCTCTATTTCTTTCTTGAGTGTTCTTATGTTTTTATTATATAGATCTTTCACATTTGTGGTTAGTGTTATTTCAAGGTAATTAATTTGGCTTGTTGCTATTGAAAATGGAACAGCCTCAATGATTTATTTCTCTGTATATTTGATCTTTGCATATAGAAAAGCTACTAATTTTTGTGCATTGATTTTTGTCATGTCACCTTGCTGAAGGAATTTATTATCTTACAAATTTTGAGATGGATACTTTCAGGTCACTTATATATAGGATCATGTCATCTGCAAATAGGGATAACTTGACTGCTTCCTTTCCAATTTAAATCCCCTTTAATTCTTTCTCCTGTCTTATTGCTTGGGCTAGTACTTCTAGTACTATGTTGAAGAGCAGTGGTGAGAGTGGGCATGCCTTTCTTGTTTAGGCTTCAAGAGCTTTATATATAGCTTTTATTGTGTTGCAATTTAAACCCTCCATGCCTGTTATTTTCAGTGTTTTGATCATGAAGTGGTATTGTATTTTGTCAAAGGCCTTCTCTGCATCATGTGGTTCTTATGGTTCAGTTTATTTATGTGGTATATTACATTTACATATTTCCATTGTTAAACCATTCTGCAACCCTGGGATGAAGCCTACTTGATCAAGGTGGATAATGTTTTTTCTGTGTTGTTGAATTCAGTGTGCAAGGATTTTGTTCATGATCTTTGCATCGAAGTTCATTAGAGATATAGGCCTATAGTTTTCTTTCCTTGTTGCATCTCTCTCTGGTTTTGGTATTAGGATGATGCGAGCTTTGCAAACTGATTTGGGGAGGATTTCCTGGTCTCTGATTATGCAGAATAGTTTGAGAAGAATTGGTTTCTGTTCTTTAATGAAGGTTTGACAGAATTCCACTGAAAAGCCATCTGATCATGGATTTTCCTTTTGAGGGAGGTTTTTGATTAACTTTACAATCTCCATGGATGTCATAGGTTTGTTTAAGTGATTAATCTACTCTGAGTTTAGTTTTGGTAGGTGGTATGTGTCTAGAATTTCATCCATTTCTCCCAGGTTATTTATTTTTGTGGAGGAGAGGTTTTGGAAGTATGCCCTGATGATTCTTCCAATTTGATTGATGTCTGTTGTGAACTCTCCTTTTTCATTTCTGATTTTCTTAATTTGAGGCTTCTTTTTTTTTTTTTTTTTCTTTTGCTTGATCAGTCTGGCCAGGGGTATGTCAATCTTGTTTATTGTTTCAAAAATCCAGCTCTTCATTTCATTAATTTTTAAAATTGTTTTCTTAGTTTCTAGTTCATTAATTTCTGTTGTAATCTTGATTATTTCTTTCCACCAGGAGCTCTTTGGGTTCACTTCTTCTTGACTTTCCAGTGTCTCTAGATGGAAAGTCAGATTATTAATTTGGGATCTCTCTCTCTTTGTAATGAAGGCATTTAGGGCTATGAATTTTCCCCTTATGACAGCCTTCATTGTGTCCCATGAGTTTGGGTAGGTTGTGTTTTCATTATCATTCAATTCTAGGAATTTTACAATTTCTTTTGGATTTCTTCCAAGAACAATTCATTGTTTAAAAGCATGCTGTTTAGACTCCAGTTCTTGTTGTGTCTCTTGTTTATTTGTAGCTTTAAACTATTGAGATCTGACATGATGCAGAAAGTTACTTCAATTTTCCTTACTTCATGAAGGCACAGTTTGTGGCCTAATATATGGTTAAATTTGGAGAAGGTTCCATGGGCTGCTGAGAAGAATGCATATTCTGTAGAATTGGGGTGGATAGTTTCTTTAACTTCTAATAGGTCTAGTTGATCTATGATGTTATTGAGCTCTAGTATTTCCCTATTGACTTTCTGCTTGAATTATCTGTCTATTGATGATATTGGAGTATTGAAGTCTCTGATTATGATGGTGCTGGTGTTTATTTCTGTTTTATTGTCAAGTATATTATGTTTTATAAGGTGTGGCATACCTGTGTTTGGTGCATATATATTTATTATTGTGATGTGCACATGTTGGATCATTCCCTTGATGAGGATTAACTTGTCTTCTTTGTCTTTTTTGATTACATTTGGTTTGAAGTCAATCTCATCTTATATTAATATAGGAACACCTGCTTGTTATTTTTTATTTCCATTTCCTTGGAATATCATTTTCCAGCCTTTCACCCTGATGAGGTGTCTATCTTCAGTGGTGAGGTAGGTTTCTTTAAGACAGCAGATAGAAATATCCAGCTTTTTGATACATCCTGATAACCTGTGTCTTGATGGGTGAGTTATGACCATTAATATTTAAGGTTATTACTGTGAGGTTTGAATAAATCCCTGTCATGATGAAATATTTTATGGGGCTTGGTGCTTTCTTTTGCTTTGAGCTTTTTTGAACCTGGTCCATTTTGCTTATTGTTATCTTCTGCTTGTTGGCTCTTGAGATTAGTTGTTTGACTGTTCTGTGTGGAGTATTCCCTCAAGTATTCTCTGTAGGTTTGTCTTTGTGTTCATATAATCATAGAATTGACTTTTTTCATGGAAAGGTTTTCTTTCACCATCTATTATGATGGATATTTTTCCTGGGTAGAGTAGCTTGGGTTGAAAGCCATGGTGTTTTAGACTCTTAAGTGTTCCATTCCAGGCCCTTCCGGTATTCAGGGTTTCCACTGAGAAATTTGATGTAATTCTGATGGGATTGCCTTTTTTTTGTTGTTGTGAATTGTTTCTCTCTTGCTGCTTTTAACACTTTCTCTTTGTTTTCATTGTTAAGAGTTTTAACTATGATGTGTCTTGGAGAATTTCTTCTTTGGTCCTGTCTCTTTGATGTTCTGTGTGCCTCTTATATCTGTTTGCCCTCTCTCTTGAGAGATTCAGAAAATTTTCTTCAATAATTTAATTTAATATGGTCTCTATGCCTCTGGCCTGGATTTCTTCTCCTTCTGGTGTACCCATGATCTAGATGTTTGTTCATTTTATGGTGTCCCACAGTTCCCTCATATTCTGTTCACTTGAATTTTTGAACTTAGCAATGTTTTTGGCCTCCTGTTCAATTACTTCTGTCTTGTCTTTCAAGCCGGAGGTTCTGTCTTCCACATGAATAACTGTTGGTGAGGTGTTCTAGAGAGGTTTTTATAATTTCTATTTTATTTCTGTTTTCTGTTGTGTTATTTTGCATTGCGTTCATCTCTTTGTTGAGGTATGATTTCAATTTGAGTTCTGATTTTCTTGATGCTTCCTGGTATTCATTCTTGCATTTGATCAATCTTTACTAAGCTTAATCAACCAGTTGTTGAGATTTTCCATTTCTTGACTCACATTAAATTTATTCATATTTCTTTGGAGGGTTCTCACATTTTCTTCAATCAAGTTAAGCCTATTCTCAAAAGCTATACACTCTAGGAGATGATTCTATTCAATTTCACTGATATGATTATTGGTTCTTTGATGGCTTCCTTCCAGTTCAGTAATTTTTTTTTAATAAGTGTCTCATTGGTTGTTGTGTTTTCATTTTGGGAATGAATTTCTGTTGATTTTTCTATGATTTCATTGGAGGCTTCCATTGAAGAACTAGGCATCCTAGGTGATTTCTCAGTTTTCTGACTTTTGTTTGCTTTTTTGCATTGTTGTCTACCCATTTTAGGGAAACTCTTTATTTTATTGAGGAGGAAGCAAGTTTTTGTCCTTTGGCCTGTGCACCCTCTGTCTCAGGTGAACAGGGATATTGGTACCCATTGATCAGTCAGGATACCAGAGCAATAGGGCTGATTTCACAGATCACATGGGGACCAGGCATCCCCAAGCAAGGCACAATGTGGACCTACCAGGACCAAGCAACTAGGAGGAGCCAGGGAACAGGGTTGTGGCCTACTCACTCCATTCAGTACCCTCCAGCACACAGACCCACTGAGGGAACTTGGACCAGAGAACTGGGAGGAGCCAGGAAAGTGGAGTCTGGCCTACTCAGTCCACACTACTGCACCTGCTAGCACATTGTCTGCACATGGAACCCAGTCAAGGGATGTAGGAGGAGCCAGGAACAGCAGTCTGACCTACTCATTCCAAACCACAATGCCTGCCGCATCTTGCATTTTCCAATTGGTCCGTGGGACAACAATTTTTAAACTGTAACCTCTAGAAAATACTCCCCAAGATCAGCATTGTATAGAGTGGCATGGAGTTTTTCAAGTAAATTTAAGTTAAGAAGACATTTTTTACATAATTTTCATCATTGAACACTTTCAAACTCTGTTTCTGTTCCCCATGTTATCATACTTCTACTTGACTTAAATTGCCATTGCCTCTTCATAGACCCAATGAATGATCTCAGTGAATGGAGACTCCCTACCTTGAACACAATACTTAGTTACTGTAAGCCTGCTAATCTCACTGCTCCATAGCTTCCTTGCATGCAGAAAGGCAAGGAGCCCAATCCAGAGAAAGCTCATCACATAAATTGGAATTTATTTTCATCTGTTTGTTGAAGTTATGCCATTAACTGCATCTAAAGATTGTCATAAACTTAGTTTTGCTTTTAAAAACAGGCAACTCTCCTGGTAATCAGAAATTAGGTTTCTGATTTGGTTATGTGTTCTTTAAAGTGCAGTGATCATTAATGACAACTGTGAGGTTTATCAATATCATGTGGTAATGCAAAAAGATTAGGGATTTTTGAGAAAAAGAAAGTTGGCATGGGGAATCAGTCAATTTTATAATGATATTCTGTGAAAAAGTAGCTGTATAATATCTATTATAGCAGCAGTTCCTAAGTGGTATATTCATTTACAGTGTTTTGAAAAAAGTAATTATTGGCAGTGACAATTGAAGATGCCATACTAGGGGGATCTAGAATTTATTTTCTGGGCTGAGAGACATCTCTGTGGTTAAAGGTGCTTGTCTGAAAAACATGATGGCTCAAGTTTTATTCCCTGGTATCCATGTAAAGTAAGATGTACAAAGTTCCACATATACATGGAATTCATTTGCAGTGGCTAGAATTTGTTTCCAAATATAGCAATGTTATATGGACCAAAAGGACTTTAGAAAAAAAAAATTCAGAATCCCATGAAAAAGCTGTGGCAACCAAGAAAAGCTACATTGAAATGGATAGCAATAAACATTTTACTCAAGCACTTCAATAAACCAGCATATTTCCATAATAAGTGAGACCACCTTAGCCCACATTTTCCTTCCTTCACTGAAGGAGGATGTGATATATGCATCCAACATTGTCAGCCTTTCTGTGCTGCCTGTGGAAGAATGGGCTGTTGGTCTAGTTGATCTTGCCTCATTTTGATTGTCAGTGGAACTGGCAGTTTGGTTACTTTGGATAATAAAGAAATAAGAGAACTTCCTGTGCCGCAAATTTTTTTTTAAATGTGTTTTTTGTGTTTATTTTATGTTTTTAGTTGACAATTTTCATACTTGAACATAATTTGACCATAATTCTTCTTTTGCCTCCCTTTTCCCTCTTTCCTTCCACTAAAATCCTTCTTCTTTCCAAGCAGTACCTTTATTATTTTGATGGCTATCTTTTGCTATTGTAATGTTGGTAGTTTCAATATTGTTGAAATCTTGTGGAAGTAATGATATATTTTTTTTTTAATTTTAACTTAGGGAGATAATTATCAAAATTTCCCCAAATCTTAAGAGAAAAAGAGCAAACAGATTCATGAGATCCAAGAAATGTAAATAATATGAGCACACAGAAGAAGTCAAAACAAATTTAACTCAAATTATCAAAAACTGAAGAAGAAAACTTTCAATAAATAAAGAAAACAGAGACTACTCCATCATTAGGTTTTTGAGCAGGAATCCTGTATGCTAAAATGAAGTATGATGGCATGTTCAAAGTACTGAATGATAAAATACCTATAATCAACTAAGAATACTGTAAAGGTTGTAATCATTTGTATATACAATGGCCCCTTCCACTCAAGTGTTGAAGACTTGGTCCTCAATGCAGTATTCAGAGGTTAGGTTTGGGAAAGTGATTGACTATGAGGGGGGCTCTGACCTAATCACTGATGGATTCATCATTTGACTTAATTATTAGGAATGGTGGAAACTAGGAGTTTGGGCCTAGTTAGGAAAAGTACTACATGGAGACTTGCCCTTCAAGGGTATATCTTGGTCTCAATTCCTCTTGCTTCTTTCTGCCTTTATCTAGTCTTTCATGAAGTAAGCTACCATAGGCCCTCTTGTGCTGCAAACCATCAACAGCCTTTGCCATTCAAGGGTCCAGATCACTGAGTTAATGAGATCCTGTGCCCCAATAAATTTTTCTTTTTTTTTAAGTTTTTTTTATCTCAGTTTTTCCTTCACAATGACAAAAAGGTGACTGACACTCATGGCAAAGCTATTCGCTAAAACATGAATACAATGTAAAGGTTTACTCTGATGAAAAAAAACAAGAATATTGCTGTTACTACAACTATTTTATAATAAATGCTAATGGGTATTCTTCAAGATGAAAGAAAAGGGCATTAAGTCACAATAAAAAAAAAGTGTATGAAAGCCAGGTGTGGTGGCATATGCCTTTAATTCCAGCACTCGGGAAGCAGAGGTAGGAGAATCACCTTGAGTTTGAGACCACCCTAAGACTCCATAGTTAATTCCAGGAGAGCCTGAGCTAGAGTGAAACCCTACCTCAAAAAACCCAGTACGAGCTGGGTGTGGTGGTGCACGCCTTTAATCCCAGCACTTGGGAGGCAGAGGTAGGAGGATCTCTATGAGTTCAAGGCCACCCTGAGAATACAGAGTGAATTCCAGGTCAGCCTGGGCTAGAGTGAAACCTTACCTCGAAAAACCAAAAAAAAAAAAAAAAAAAAAAAAAAAAACCGAAATATAAAATACACAAGTAAAGATGCAGAATGCTGTAATATTGTATTGGTGATGTATAAAGCTTATTGCATGTTCATGTAAAAATTAAAATGTAACAGTATTAATACATATATAACTATAAAATATGTTGCTGATATGCAACATATATGATGTAAAATGGAAAAATATAATAATGTATGAAGATGGAGTAACAGGAGGAATTTTCATGCACAACTAAAGCTATTATCAGGTCAAAAATAACCTGTTATAGCTTACATACATAAGCCTTACATACTGTGTTATTTGTCTAGGTTATATTGAAGTAGATTTTAAGTAACCTCCTATCAAGAAGAGTTCTTGACACTATGTGGTCCCTGTCATCAAAGATCTATGTGAACGGACATCACACCTTCTTAGAATACACCTAATTAAAACATCAGCATGAAGGGGCTGAGCAGTTTTATAACTCAATTGCAGCACAGAAATTTGAATTGCAAGATGAAAATCTTGGGTACTCATCTATTTATTTCTCAAGTGGTATTGATGATTGTATATGTGCATAGTTCATATGTCTTTCTAATCTCCATTGGGTTGTCACAATGTTGTGCCAAAATCCTTACTTCGCCATATCTACAAAGGGACTTTCCTTAAATTCATCCAAGGAGTACAATCTTAATTATTTGTGTTTCCAAAGAGGTTTATTCATTCTAGTTCTCTGAACAATGTTACTTATTCATAGAAAACATTGATAGATATAAAATGCTCCTAAGATACATTTCAAAATATGTCAAAATATTACTGTGAAAATAAGCCCTGTTTAAATTCTATCCAATCACTACTTTCTCATGGTATTCCATAGGCATCTAATGCTATTACTCCTACCCATGAAACACTAACTGTATTTTCTGGTTTTATAGTCTTACAATTTTTATATTTTAACATATATTACCATTATGTAGATCAAAAGTTTAGAAGTGAGAAACTATACAAAAATTGTTTTCTTCCATCTTTGGCCATCACATAATATCCTTTCTCTTTGGGAAATTAATCTTATCTTTTTGGAGTAGATTTAAAAAATGTGTTGTGCATATACAAGCAAAATGTCTCTCAGTTTATTTTACTGTAGGTTCATATAAGATGGTAGTGTATTATGCACATTGTTCTGTATGTTCTTTTTGCTATTATTTAGATATTAAATATATCTCAATGGCCATGCCTCCCCAGTTATGTGGTGCTATTGGGAGGTAGTTGTGGATATAGTAAAAGCTTTTCTGGTCAACTGGGGACATGTTCTTACAAGGGATAGTGGGATCCCAATGCCTTCCTCTTCCTTTTGTTTTCATCATCTGTCCATGGAATGATATGCTCAGTGTAGGTTCGAAAGAAATCAGGCCAACCCCTCATGGAGTAGAACTTCTAAAACTGCAAGTCTAAATAACCTTGCTTTTCTTTATGAGTCAATCATCTCTGTTATTAGTTATTGTAATGGAAAGCTGAAGAATGTAGCTACTTTTTCTGTTTAAAAATATGTGCTGGTAGTTACTGGAGCATGGTACATAGAGAACTCCCTATTCTCCTTTAGGGAAGGAGTTCTTTTATATGGATCATTGATGAACATTTATATTTCTTCCTTCCTTTATGAATGTCAACCTGTGTCCTAACCATTCATTCTTTTTTGACATGTTATCATATTGCTCTCACTACAGTTAACTGTTCACACACAAATGTATGTCTCTGTTCCTCCCTTACTTTGATGAGGTTTGAGTCTCCTCAGTATCTACTGACATCTACTTTTCCTAGTAGTAACATATATATATACATATATATATATATATATATATATATATATATATATATATTACACACACACACACACACACACACACACACACACACACACACACACACACAGATACATATAGAGAGAAAGTGAGAGAGAGAGATAATATACCACTGAATTATTTTCCTGTTTCATATCTTCAGTTACTTTGTGGTATGCAATTATTTCATTTTATGACTGTCATCAACTTATAACATTTTTAGAATCTTCATATTCTAAGATTATTTTGTTTAATTTTGCATGCCAATTTTGATAATGTGGGAAATATACAACATGAGCCTGACTTCACCCTCCTGGCAATTCTTTTCAGAACTTGACTTTCAGGTGCTTACTTGGAAATCTATGTGGTTTTCTCTCTTTTGACTTCTCATTACTCAAAGGGGGAAAAATGAGCCTAAACATGAAATTCAGACAAGAAAAATATCTACCTCAAAAGGATCACAAAACTCTGCATTGCTGTATAATTAGACTGAAAACTGATTCAAGATGATTCCTAAGAATAAGCTTTTCAAAGCTCAGAGCAGCACTATGCTAGGAATAAGTAAGCTTTCTGTAAGATACTACTGTACTAGAGGTGAAAAATAAACCTTGGCTTTCAAATAATTTACCTTTATTGACAGTAGGTATTTAAAAGAGCACCCCCTAAACATGCACATATCTAATCATTGCAGCCCAGTCATGCACTATGACATTGCGCTTAACAATTCTCATTCCAGTAGTTATTTAAAATAAACCATACGCATGCAAGTTAAGCTCATCAGTAGTAGGGAACATCATCTGCAATCAGTCAGCTTCCCTTATGTACAACGGAAAGAGAGGAAAAGAGATACAAGCATAAAATTGCTGCAATAGCATTCTGGCATGGTCTATCTGGCATAAGGAAAACAATGAAATCAACAAGTTATTTCATCATTTAATTGCAGTGTTATTCATTTGGCTCACAGTGCTTTAGATTATGATTAAGTAACATACCATGAAAATATCCTTGGTTATCTAGTCATTTTATGGGGATGTTGCATTCAATTGTTGCCAGCCGGTCCCATAGGAAACAGTATTTAAAGAACTATTGAGATCTGGAATATAAAGAATGCAAGAAGCTTCAGAATTAAAAGAAGCACTTAAATGAATGTATAAAGTAAGTGGTATGACAAGAATCATGAGCTAAATTAACATTTATCATAGCATATAATCCCTGCAGTTCAATCTAAATGGAAGCTCATCTATGTAGGAGAAATAGATTACTACCTGCCTTTCTTAGAGAACACCCATGATATAATAGTACAAAATTGTTGAGATCCATGTGGAAAGGTTTCCTTTCAGAGAAGAATTCATCTCAAAAGAAAACTCCTTTTCTTCTATCTTCAGGTGAAATTCTATTACTCTGGGCAGAGTATATCATGGAAGTTTAGGGAGTAAGTAAAGTGTGGTCACTAGAAAAGTTGCTAGGTAAGGGAGTGAGTTTCTGAATATGAACATCTATAAAATCAAGACCATACCATTAAAAAGTACTAGCAATGAAGATGAAGATGAAGATGGCTTAGCAGTTATGGCAATTGCCTGCAAGGCCAAAAAAAAAAAAAAAAAAAAAAAAAAAAAAAAAAAAAAAACCAATTTGGATTCCCCAGGACTCACACAAGCCTTATGCACAAGGTGGTGCATGCATCTGTAGTTCATTTAGGCAGCTGAAGGTCATGGCGTGCCTGTGCTCACTTGATCGCTCTCTCTGTCTCTCTCCCTCTTTCTTTCTTTCTTTCTTTCTTTCTTTCTTTCTTTCTTTCTTTCTTTCTCTCTCTCTCTCTCTCTCAAACAAATAAAATAAAATAAAAGGTTCAATTATTTATTTATTTTTTATTTTTATCTTTGTACTCAGTGAATACAGTCAAGTTGGTACCATTGTTAGCCTAAGCCCTGACCCCCCACAGGGACCCTCCTTGGTGGGGTATATGGGTCGTGCATTGTGGGGTTAGCTTTCAGTTTGGGGTAGGAGGAAATGTCTCTGCATGTCATGACCCAACATATGGCTCTGACGTTCTTTTTTTAAATTTTTTAATTTTTTTATTAATTAGTTTTGTATTCAGCAAATACAATCAGTTTGGTACCATTATTAGACTCTTCCATGACCTACCCCCTCCCCTTGGCCCCTCGTTGTTGAGGTATATGGGTCATGCATTGTGTAGTTAGCCCACAGTTATGGGTTGGATAAATGTCTCTGCATATCGTGACCCAACATGTGGCTCTGACATTCTTTCCACCCCCCTTCTCCAAAATTTCCCTGAGCCATGTTGGGTTCATTTTTGGTCAGCTTCAGTGATGAGGTGTTGGGGAACTCTGGGTCTCTGGCTCTCTGATTTGGTAGGAGTTGATTTTTCTCTGTGTTGATCTCCTTTACCCTTTTGCTGGTACCTGGTTCACCAGGAAAACAGCACCCTTGCTTGTTTTGCCATTTTTTTTTAGTTTCAGCCAGGGCCCTTTTGAGGTATGATGGGGTGGCTCTCTCCTTAGGATCTACATATATCTGAAAAAGAGAAGCAGATTCCCAATGGAGAGTAAGTTAGCACCAGGACAAATGAGATAACCGTTACTTTTTTATAGAGAATTTAATAGGTGTAGGTCCTCTTGTAGCCCACGATTGATGGTAGCTTGATAATGGACAGTGGGATTATGTTTGGATATGGTTCTGACTTGTTTCCCAGCTCCAGCTATGGGTCCTATACCACTGAGGGAATCAGTTAGCTGAATCAAGAGCAGTTGGTTCCCCACCATGGCTGTGTGCCACTATTGCACTTGTGTGGGCATCACAACAGGTTATTTGCTGCTAAGTATGTTAGACCATGAGTTGCTTGGAAAGACATTGGTCATTTTCCCCCAGTCGCCCATGTAGCACCTTCTGGCACTAGAAGCTCTGAGTGTTTGGGGACTGACTCTCTTCCAGCTTCCAGCCATGCCATTCCATTTTATGTGTCAACCACATAAGGTGTCTTCAGCAGTACGGTCTTACCACTAACCTTTGGTGGGTCATCAAGTACTGTGACAGAAATCTGTCTTTCTTTCAGGAAACCTTTTAGGTCTCTCTGTTCAAAAGCGCATTTTGGATTATAGCCACATGCTGGTACTGGGAGTTACAGGTCAGTGCCCACTAAGAAAAGGAATAAAAAGATAACTAATATAAAATGGTTAGAGAGAAGAGGGAGAGAGAGAGAGAGAGTGAGAGAGCGAGCGAGCAAGGGAGAGAGAGAGAGGGAGAGAGAGAGGCTGTAGAAGATTAAGGTCAGTCTTCATCATTACCCTCTCCAGTGTCTTGTGGTTCAGATGTTCCCTCTAAGGGCCTGTTGAAGGTTCAGCCATTTGGCCTGCCTTTTAGGAAGTAGAATTTTATGGTACCATTGACGTGTGGGTCTAGATTTGTGTTTCCCACCCCTCTGTTGATGTGATGCTCACACAAATGCAATAGTGGCACACAGCCATAGTGGGTAACCAACTACTCTTGGACTGGCTAACAGATCTGCTCAGTGGAAAGGAAACCATATCTGGGACTGGAAAAAAATTCAGATTCATATCCAGATAATGATTCTACTTTTCATTGTCAAGCTCCCACTAACCTTAGACTATAAGAGGGGCTACACCCTTTAAATATCTCTAAATTAATAATGGTCATCCCATTTAACTGGTGCTGACTTCACTCTCCATTGGAGAACCTGCTTCTCTTTTTCACAAGGGAGCTGGACCTGAGGAAGTAAATGGCCCACTGCACTCCACCCTGGTCCCAGCTGAAACCACAGAGGAATTAGGGAAATGACCAAGAGTGCTACTTTCTTAGTGAATCTGATATTAACACAAGAGTGAAGGAGATAGATGGTGAGGACATTCAACACCTACAAATCAGAGATCCAGAGGTTCCTAAGTGCCCATCAATGAAGTATATTTAAGATGCTCCTAGCATGGCTCAGGGAATTTTGATAAAGAGCGAGTGGAAAGATTAGGAGAGCCACAAGGTGGGGCATTTTGCACAGAGACATTGTCTCCCCTCGTCCCCTTGCCATAATGCATGACCCACAATCCCCATGGGGTTGACCTTCATCCCCAATAAGGAAGGCCTCTTCAGAAAAGGGGTTGGGAGGAGGGAAAGGATGGTACCAACACATGTGGTTTACATTCTAAATATGTCCCTATCTAATAAAAAATAATATTTTTTTAAGTACTAGCAATGAAAATCACACTTTCGTGTCAGGAAATGCCAGGTTGTCTTAAAACATTTATTTTATTTGTTTGAGAGAGAGGGAATGATGTAGAGAGAGAGAATTTGCATGACAGGTCCTTCAGCCACTGCAAACAAATTCCAGATACATGTGAACCTAGTACAACTGGCATCTAGTTTACATGGGTCCTGGGGAATAGAACCTGGGTCCTTTGGCTTTGCAGGCAAGTACCTTAATTGCTAAGCCAACTCTCCAGCCCAGGAAATGCCAGTTTTTAAAATGTATTTTATTTACTTATTTGCAAGACACAGAGAGAGACAGGAAGAGAGAAAGAGAGAGAGAGAATGAGAGAGAGAGAGAGAGAGAGAGAGAGAATATGGGTGTGCTAGGCCCTCTAGCCATGGCAAACAAACTCCAGATGGATGCACCACTTTTTGCCTCTGCCTTATTTGGATGCTGGGCAATTGAACCCAGGTTATTCAAACACCTTAACCACTGAGAAATCTTTCTCTCCCAGAAATGCCAGTTTTTATCTATAATATTTAACTGTGCTTTTGGGGGAAATCAATGCAAAAAGACATAGTAAATATAAATTTACAATTATTTTTATTTATTTGCACGTGTGTGTGCATGTGTATATGTGTGTGTTGGTACAGTAAATCCTCTCTGCTGCAAACAAATGCCAAATATTGTACCACATTTTTGTCTCCAGAAATTGAGCCAACCTGGCAAGTTTTGCAAGCATCTTTAACTGCTAAGACATCTTCCCAGTCATTAAAATTAATTATTTATTATAAATGTGATATACCAAACTTATATGCCCAAATAGTGAACTCTTATTCAAGTGTTCCTCATCTCCATGTAATGTGAAGGGCAGGAAGAATGATTTCATTGAAATGAAACAATAGGCAAGTTCCTAGAGGTTGAGAGAGATTCATGGTGGGCTGCAGCCATAAGGCAGGCCTGGTAACCAGTATTTCATGCATAAGTACTTGTCATAGGTGAGATCACCCCAATAATCTTCACAATCTTGCGAGAGAACACTTCAATGTCAACCATTGCTGTAGTAACTACCACAGCCATAGAGGAAACTAATCTAATTGCTAAAAGATAGATTAGGAATGTATATAAATCATGGTGAAAAAAATCTGAGAAAAGCTAATAAAAATTAGATCATTTTGCTTGTGTGCGTATATGTTTGCATGATTGTATATGTGTGGACATGTGTCTGCTTTTGTGCATGCCATAGCATATGCATATGCACATGTGCTTAGAGGTCACATGATAACGTTGACTGTTAACCTCAGCAATTGTGTCCAGGTGTTTCTGAAACAGGGTCTCTCATTGGCAAAGTGCACCAATTAGCCCCACTGATGTTTCTTTTTCCACATTCTAAGCATTGGTATTACAGACACTGGCCACCATGTTCAGCTTTTTTTTTTTTTTTTTCATGATTGAACTCAGTTCTCATTCTTGTAAAGCAAGTACAACACCCATTGAGTTATCTCCCCAGCCTCCTATAATGGTCAAGACAATTTGTAAAAGTATACATTTGGATTGCCATGCAATTATCTATTCCAATGCATTTAATCTTTCATCTCATGGATGCAACTTCATATTAAATGATTTCATTATGTATGCACAAATACCTTGTTCTTAGTGAATGAACATGTAGATAATATAACCACAAAATATTAGGATATGAGTGAAAGAAATGTGCTTGAATGAAATTTTAGGCTCAAATGTTCTAAGAAAAAGTTGTATATTTTCTTGTTTTGTTTTCTTTTTACCCTGTCTTCTTCACTAACCCCTTCCCACATGCCCTCCTCCAGCATAGCCCTCTTTCCTCTTTCATGCTACATATGTTTAGAATAGTATTTAACACCTGGTTTTTCTATTCTTTTTGCTGCATCACATTAGATTGTGCAGATTCATACTTTCTCTATTTTAATATTAGCATTTATTTCAAGTTAATACAATTTAATTGGAGAAGAGTGTTAGAAGTATTCCTTTTCCTCAGTGTACAGGAAGTTCCTTGAAATCAGTCTGTTAAATGGTGTCTACCTTTTACATTGATAAAAACATGTTATCACTATTCTATGTTAAATAGTCCTATAACTCAGGGTGGATTTATAATTCTGTCTTGTTTTCTAATAGCTGTCTGCTTTGTAAACTGAAGCCTTATTTCATTCAATGTGGCAATATCTAGGGACAGAATAACCTCATTTCCACATCCATTACTACATACCTTTTAGAACCAATTTTGTGTTTGTTAGCATTTATTTTATTCTAAAACTAAATTACAGTTTGTAAGAAAAAAGTTGACCCATTGCCTAGAGATGTAAATGAATTTGTTTACTGATTTGTAAATAATTGCCTCCATAATAGTGGGCTGTCTATCAAAGAAGACTAAGCCTTCCAAGTTCCTCAAGTTGTCTTTAGGATACTTTACTAAGGCTTTAACTATTTCTCAAAATGCATTTTAATATTTTGTTTCATTTATACAGAGGCAAATTTTAACAACACAAGTAGCATAACTATAAATAATATTTTAAATTATTAACATTTCAGCAAATAATGGTATGGATTCAAATACACTAATCTTATAACCAACTAAAAACTCTGAATACTCATTTTGATTGTTATGAATACTTTTGTTGGTATTTTTGGATTCTCTGGCTATACAATTGATTGTCTTATATATAACATGTGAGTCGATTATTCATTCTAATATCTATGTATTTTAATTAATTCTGTGTTGATATTTATTTATGTAATAATTCTATAGAAGCATTTAATGATGATACAGATCAGATTGTTGGTATTATTTTCTTGTTCTTCAGCTGGTCAGAATATTCCTGAGTTGGATTTATAAATGATGCTAGCTTTAGGAATGAATGCATTAACACCAGCTAGTGAAGAAAGCATGTGTTTCTATTTTAAGCTTATCAGTGAATAACAAATGCAAAATTTATCAAAAAACACAGATTGTCCAAAACTACCAAGCATGCTCAGTAGAAATCTGGGAAATAAGCACAGCAATAAACGTGAGAAGTTGAAGGTTGATGAAATGTCAACTAGACTACTAACAGCCTCTGCTTTGTGAGGGAATCAGGATTGGACACAAGATTTTGGGAAACATTTGCTAATGAACTAAAGCAATATAAGACTGCATAGGAAAAGAAAGGGAAAGGGAATGGGCAAGATGAAGAGAAGGGAAGGAAAAAGAATAGGCAGAGAGAGGGAAGGGGGTATGAGAGAGAATAGAAGAGGCGGGAAGAGGAGAGGAATGAGGGGAGGGGAAGGGAAGAGAAGGGAAGGGAAAACTTGGAAACACCAAAACATCTACTGGTTGAGGAAAGCAGAGGAAACAAGAAAGTAACTAAGACACAGATAATGACAGTAACAAGGAGTATTATAAACTCAAACAAACATTTTCAGAAGAGGCAATAGAGAACTCTATCTCAATTTATAACAGAAAAATTTGTTGCTAACCAATGCTTCCATTAAAAAAGCTAGCAAGTATCTGTCGAAGCAACACATGGTCTAACCTACTTAGCAGCAAATAACCTGTTGTGATGCCCACACAAGTGCAGTGGTGGCACACAGCCATGGTGGGGAACCAACTGCTCTCAATTCGGCTAACTGATCCCCTCCCTGGTATGGGACCCATAGCTGGAGCTGGGAAACAAGTCAGAACCATATCCAAACATAAGCCCACTCTCCAATATCAAGCTACCATCAATTGTGGGCTACAAGAGGGCCTACACCTATTAAATTCTCTATTAAAAAAAAAAAAAAAGGTTATCTCATTTGTCCTGATGCTAACTTACTCTCCATTGGAGAATCTGCTTCTCTTTTTCAGATAGATGTAGATCCTAAGGAGAGAGCCACCCCATCATACCTCAAAAGGGCCCCGGATGAAAATAAGAAAAATTGGAGAAACAAGCAATGGGGCTGTTTTCCTGATGAACTGGATGCCAGCACAAGGGGGGAGGAGATCAGCACAGAGAAAAATCAACTCCTACCAAATCAGAGAGCCAGAGCCTCAGAGGCCTCCAACACCTCATCACTGAAGCAGACCAAAAATGAACCCAACATGGCTCAGGGAAATTTTGCGGAAGAGGGGGCGGAAAGAATGTCAGAGCCACATATTGGGTCATGATATGCAGAGACATTTAGCTTACCCATAACTGTGGGCTAACTCCACAATGCATGACCCCTATACCTCAACGAGGGGCCAAGGGGAGGGGGTAGGTCACGGATAAGCCTAATAATGGTACCAAACTGACTGTATTTGCTGAATACAAAACTGACTAATAAAGAAAAAAAGAAAAAAAGAAAAAAAAAAAAAGAAAACTAGCAAAGCCAAACCAAGCAAAACTCCAAACAAAATAGCAATTTAAGACATTGGAGAATTCCGAAATGGGAAGACTTATGAGCTAAAAATATAGAGTATAAAAGCTGCAGAGAGCAGAGCCAGCTTTCACTAAGCTGCTTCCCTCATTGCATTTGCTGATTCTTGGAACAGATCCAGAGTGAGGAAGGAGGCAGTGGCAAGGCTAGGCAGGAGAGAATCCAGGGGAGCATGTGCAATTTATGAAATTGGTGGGGTAAAACTGGAACTGGGAACTCTAGGTTCTTTTGAAATTTGGAGCCAGAAGCCCATGGAAAGAGAACAACAAATTGAAGGTTATACTTGCATTTTCCTTCAGGACAAAACTGTGCAGGAAAAGTGGGTTAATATGTTAAAGGCAGCACAATAGAGGGTTTTGGAGGCTCATAATGCTAAATTGTAGGATTGCCTGTAATATTTATTAAAATGCTACCTGAGATTTTGACATTACATTGTGTTTGATGATTAATTTGAGGAATATTACCACTGCAAAATTTATCATTTTTATCTATAAATATGGGGTATCCTTCTTTTCTTTTAGATCCTATTAAATTTCCTTCAATACTCTAATAAGTATTAGTGTCTTTTGGACAATTGCTTCATTTTTTATGTTGAGGTTTTTCTCAAGGCTTAATTATTTGTAACATTATAAATGGGTTTGTTTTCATTTTCAGCTTGTTCACTACTTCCATATAGTCACACAAATGATTTTGTCTATTGATCTTATATATACAACCTTAGTAAACTCATTTATTAGAGAGAATAGTTGTATGTTTGTGTGTATGTTTGTGTGTGTAAGTTCTCTGTACTGAATGATGACTTCTGTATATAAAGTTTATTTTGCTTTTTCCTTTCTAATATGTATGATTTTCTACTTATTGTCTTGCTAAACTCCTCTGTTGCGAACTACTATTTATTACAAGTTTGAGTAGAAGCAGCCAGTGTGGACTCCTTTGCTTTGTCTACCCTTAGAATGCATTCAGTCTTTCTTCAGCTTAATATGTGTTAGCTGTGGTGCTTTGTTCATATGTGTCTTTTGTCAGCTTGATGTCATAGTTATTTTTAGTTTCTTGAGTATTTATATCATGAAATAATACTGGATTTTAAGAATATTTATTATGGTAATCATGTGATTTAGTCTTTTATTTCACTAACATTTTATACTATTTTAGCTGATTTCCTAATCAACCAATCATATTCCTAGGCTCCATTGTAAAGGGTCATGGTAGATAAGTCTTATAGAGACTTTGTGTATATAACTGGAATTGGATTTTACTGGATTTGAATCTTTAGCATTTCATGAGGACTTTTGTGTCTAGATTCATATATCTTATATATTTTTTTCTGGTGAGACTTTTGTTAGATTTAAGAATAAGTTGATACTAACCTCAAAGAATGAGGAGGGCTTTTTTTTTTCTCTTCTACTTTAGGGATAAGTTTATAAAAAAGAGACACAGAGTCTTTAAGTGCTGGAAATTATAGAAAAGCTTGGATTTGTATGTGTGCATGAGAAATTTTAATATTACTAATCCAATTCTTTTATTTTTTAAGGATGCTATTTGTATTCCCCAGTTTCTTCTCCTGTAAGTTTCAGTAGCTTGTGTTTTCCCAGGAATTTTTTTCATGTTACCAAATGTGTTGACTTAGATCTGCTAATTGCATTCTTATATTGTTTTGTCTTTCTTTAAAGGGCTTAAGGCTATGTAACATGTGTTGAGGGCCTGACAAGAAAGAGGGTCTTCAAAGATTTGAAAGCTGATTTGAGTTTTATTGCAGGCAAGCAAATACTCAGGCTTATAAAAACCAAAACCCATACTTAGCATATGTCCCTTTGCAGGCAGCTTTTACTCCTGTGTTTATATTACTACTTAAGGTAAAGGACATTTAACCCTTACAAGATAGGGCAAACTTACTCTAGGAAAAGATAAATAATCTGATTAATCTATAATTTTTAGCAATTACCCCTAACCAAATCTGTACCTACAAGTCATTCTAAAAACATGACCAAAAGAAAAGCAGATAATGGTCCTGACTGTATTGATAATCCAGTGATAATCAACACTTGCCAAACAGAAATCCAGAGGCTCCTAAGAGCTGATAATTGAAGTAGACTTAAAACCACCCACCATCGTGCAGGGAATTTTGTGGAAGAGGAGCTGAGAAATTGTAAGAGCCACAGGTTGGGACATCATGCCCAGAAACACTGCCTCACCCCAACAACTGACTGCTGCTTCCACAATGCATAACCCTATGGGGAATACCACCAACCCCACTGAAGAGGGCCCCAAAAGAAATGGGACCAGGGATGAGGGAAAGGATGGTTCCAACACATGATGTGTTCATAGTAAGCATGTGTGTAATAAAAAAGAAAAGAAACAATGATTATCAACCAAAAAAATAAATGTGAACTATGGTGCAGTCATGCAAGGAAAATCCTATCCAATAAAACAATGAACCCTTTCCAGGGGACCACATAGGCAAATCTCATGAAACCAACTTGAGATAAGTATTTCAAACACTGAAGAGCACTTATGGTATCATTCATGTAAATTTAATTTCAGGCAAAAAAAAAAGTTGAGTCAGGAAGTAATGATCATAATAGGCAGATGTAGCATGGGACAACTATGGTAATGGAACTACACAGTCTAGCATGAGGCATCTATGGTAGTAGAAATTTGTACCTTGATATTTTGATCTACGTGAAAGTTATATGTATATATGTATATGCTCATTTCATTAAAATTCTTATGAGCTGTGCACTTTTGACATGGAATTTTCTGCTTATACATATTTTAATACTTCACCACATAGTTAAATAGAAGTTATAGAAACTTCAACTCTAAAATTTGCAATTAGTCCTGTAACACAGAAACAGTTCATTAGTGGTTCATATTTAGCATTAAGAATAACCTTGGTAATGCCGGGCATGGTGGTGCACGCCTTTAATCCCAGCACTCGGGAGGCAGAGGTAGGAGGATTGCCATGAGTTTGAGGCCACCCTGAGACTCCATAGTGAATTCCAGGTCAGCCTGGGCTAGAGTGAGACCCTACCTCGAAAAACCAAAAAAAAAAAAAAGAAGAATAACCTTGGTGACACTGAGATATTGGAAAGAAATGGAGATAGAGGTACTTTTAGAAGAAAATAAGATCAGATGAAACTGTAGGGTTAAGTAGTTGTATAAGTGGACACTAAGGTGTAGCCTGAGTAGATAAGAAGTTGTCAAAGTTAATGTTAGTACAAAACAGTTTGACAGAACTATATCAGGTGTGAAGTAGACAGGGTTGCAAAATAGGACTGAAAAATTCAACAAGATATCAGTAGTGGAGGACCTTGAGGTAAGGTTTGGCAGGTGACCCTACTTTATCAATTCTTGGAAAGTAACAATGAGTACAAGTAGAGGAGAATCACCATGAGATCTGCCTTTCATAAGCAGAATTGAAGGAGAGTCCAAGGACAATGAGGTAAAAGCAGCCACGGAGATACATTAACATTTCTCTCCTCCAAGATTCATTACACAATAAGATAGATCAGAAGAGAGTGATGTGAGGAATTAAAGTTTACACAGCTCTTGAATATTGCAAATGATGCTTTTTCCTTGTTCATTTCCCTTGACATTTTCCCGCAGTTTGCACTGACGGATGCATGATCCCTGATCAGGCGTTTTGCTGGCCATGGCATATATTTGCAAGCTGTTTACAACCTAACAAACAAGGTGCTCAACAATTATTCTGTTGAGTTGTTATACACAGGGCTGAGAATAAGGCATGGATCCATGTAACGGTGTTTTTGTTTTGTTTTGTTTTCCTTTCCTCTGTGTGAAGTTAATTGGGCTATGTAGAAATTCAGTTCTCTCCTTGGCCTTGGAAAACCCTTTTTATCATCTCTGCAGGAAACTCACTTTAGGCTTTTAAAACATAATTTCATGATTTTGATGTGATTATCATTATCCCAATAATTATTATTATCCCTCATTAAGTTCTTGGAACACAAGGGCATACCATCTCAAGGCAGGGAATTTTTAAACAGCCTTCATGATTTTTCCTTCAGTAATTACAATAAATATAAATTTGAAGGTCTTTTTTATGTCTGGGTCTTTTTTTTAATTTTTTTTTATTTATTTATTTGAGAGAGACAGAGAGAAGGAGGCAGAGAGAGAGCGAGAGCGAGAGAGAGAGAGAGAGAGAGAATGGGCGCGCCAGAGCTTCCAGCCTCTGTAAACGAACTTCAGATGCGTGTGACCCCTTGTGCATCTGGCTAACGTGGGTCCTGGGGAATTGAGCCTCGAACCGGGGTCCTTAGGCTTCACAGGCAAGTGCTTAACCGCTAAGCCATCTCCCCAGCCCAAGCCATCTCCCCAGCCTTGTCTGGGTCTTTTTTATGTGTAGGTCCTTTGATTAATATTTTTCTCTATTTTATGTAGATAGCCTTACACCCCTACCACTAGAAAAAATATACTTTAAAAGTAAAAAAAAAAAAAAAAAAACAACTAACAGCTACTTTGGAAATTATGCATGCATGATTTTTAACAGAGTCTCAAAGAATAGATCTCCTAGTTTTAAAACCTTGTTCTATCAAAATTTAAGATGAAATGAGTAAGCCATGTGGAAACCTAGTTTTTGGACCTAGAAGCAATAGGTTGTTACTTGAAATCTTCCAGTGAGTTATTTGCCACGGAGGTACCTGATACCCTCAAAACATTACAGGCCATTGCTGAGGCTCTTAGTTTGCCAGTAGGAATAAATGGTAAGACCCTACTGCTGAAGACTTCACAAGCTTGGGCTGCAAGGCCACTGAAAAATCAAGCTGGAACTGAGCTTAAAACCTCCTCCCTGTAGACCAGCTGACTGAAAATTGGGAAAGCTATGCTACCTCCTGCTGAGAGATAAGTCATCAGTAGAGATAAACAGCAGTGGACATGGCGAGCCTTAAGTTTGGCCAGCCAGGCCAAATGAGCCAATTGGTATAATAGTGGCATGCCTATTATGGGGAAACCAACCATTCTCTAATTGAACTAGAAGCCCTGTCTACATGAGGAAATACATGCCTGGTACTTAAAACCTAGTCAAAAGCCTGTGATGGGGGAGGTCAGAAGCTCAAGGGGTTCAATGCCTGCTGGTATCTGGCTAAATGTATATATTGTGCTCACTAAACTGGCGTGTAAGCACTTTTCTTAATGTTCATACCCATATATTAATGCTACTCTCACTTTTGGTTTGAGGAGTTTCGCTTTTTAGATGGGCCTCATAATAGGAGGAAAAGATGATGACATTAAGATAAAAGAGAGACTAATGGAGAGAGGGAGGGGATATGATAAAGTGGGGATTTTTTAAGGGGAGGTGGGGGAGCAAAGGCAATTATCATGGTTTACTGTTTGTAATTGTGGATGTTGTCAATAAAAAAGTCTTTAAAAACCTTGTTCTAGTTAATATAGCCATTATTTTGTACAAAGAAACATATTCAAGTAACCTTATCCACATCATATATAGAAAAGAGAGACATTGAAAGTCCTTTCAACCTCTTCATCCTATGGTCTCTCTTCTCCAGTCCAGAGATTTCTCTGAGAAAATGTCCTGTACATGTGTCCTCAAATAGCTGAAGGAAACCTTATAGACTTTCAGTCATTGGAAAATCATACTTTTCTACAGTCTGCATTATTCAGTCAGGTAAACATTCAGTGACCTTTGGCCAGAAACTACTTTCGGTGTGGGAATAGCAGTGAAGAAATGTATTTGGAAAGAGAGCTATAGGTGCTGTAGTGTGCATGTATGACAACCTTCAAGAAGCCTATGATACTGTGTAGTACTCTAGACACTATAACACAGGATAATGTAATATAATGATATAGGAAGTGCTTTTGTTATATTCAAAGATGGATCTCTGAGCAGTAAACCTGACCAGTGCCTGGAATTTTTGGGGAAAGAATTACTGAAATAATAAACACATGACATTATAAAAGAAGAAAAAAATCTTACTATAAAATCTTTTCTATTATCAAGGAAGAGAATAAACTAATCTTACCAAACCCTATCCTTAATTCTAGCTTCTCAGAAAATCCAATATCCAATTATAGTATTTCCTCTTTTTAACAAGTGTACTATGCTCATGTTCCCCGTAGGAGTTTACTCATGAGCAAACCTATGAGTAAGTTATATAGTATGATCTAATACCTAATTTTACTGAGATACACTCCTGTTCTCGGAATCCAGCAAAACCTGGCCACAATAAGAAAAATATTGTACCTGTAGAGGGTATTTAGACTTAATTCTGTATCTGGATACTAAGATCAGTGAACTTGAAAGTGACACTCCCTTTCACCCTCAAGTGCTGTCTCAGAGGAGAGTTTAGATAGGGATGAACTATTAGAAGGATTGGCAGAATAAGGAAGTCTAGTAACAGAACACACTGATGAGACATGATGAACATATATTCAGGAAACAGGGGATGCATCCAACATACTAGTGTGTATAAAAAAAGCATAGAATTTCATCATTGTCTTGGCTTTATAGGCACTATGAATGTTAGGCCCACCATGGCTAGATACTGTTGAATTGCCAGAGCTTATTCATTCTTTCTTTCAAGGCATACATTGGAGATGTTAAGAAAAAAAAAAAAAATCCTTGGATATGGAGAGACGGCCCAGCAATTAAAAGTGCTTGCTTGCAAACCCTGACAGCTTGTGTTTGGTTCCACAGTACCCATGAAAAGTCAGAAGCACAAAGTGGCATATGTGTCTGGAATTTGTTAGGAGTGTCAAGAGTCCCTAGTGTGCCTTTTCTCTCTCTGTTTAATATCTTTATTAATCTCACTCTCTCTTTCCCCATCTCTTTCTCAAATAAATAAATAGAAAAAAAAAGAGAAAAAATCTTTGTGGAAGAAAATATATTGTACATTTCAAATTCTCAACAGACCTGATATAAACTAACTTTTTCTAGAAATGAGGGTTTTGGTTTTCCTGTGGAGGTACATGCATGCATGTACGTGGGGGTGTGTGTGTACTATATGCTGTATGCACAAGTATGAGCAGGTCTGTGCATCTCATACATATTGAGGCAGAGTAGTACATCAGGAGTCTTCTTAATGCTCATTAACATATTTCCTTGAGAAGAGATCTCTCCCTCAACCCAGAGCTTCTGTTTGTCTGGGAATCCCACTGACATAGACTGAAATTACAAGAGGTTCATGGCCATGCCCAGCTGAATGGTTTTTTTTTTTTTTTTTTCTTACATAGATTCTGGGGAGTTGAACTTGGTAGCCTGTAGCCTGAGTAGCCCCCATGCTTAAGCAACAAGTGCTCATTAAATATATATGAGAAAAAGATAGGATGGGTACACCAGGATCCCCGATGTATGTGTCACTTTGTGCATCTGGCTTTATTTGAGTTTTGAGGAACTGAACACCTGGTCTGTCAGACCTTACAAGCAAGTATATTTAACCACTGGTCCATCTCCTCAGTCTAGACCTGAATATTTCAATGATATAACTAGACTATTTAAAAAATAATTCAACACTGATTGAGGTCAAGCAGAGAAGGTTCACAGCAATTTATAACTAAAGAAATGTTAATGGTTTGTGGGGTACACACAAAACTGAATATGGAAAGGTAACATTAGGTTTGATAACAAGAGGTTGGTGCTTATTGTTACATTTTATATTCAAGGGTAAGTGCTAAAGGGCAGTTCTCCTTAACCTTAGACTATGGTCATCCAAAGAGTCACAGACATAGTTGCTGTGATTTTTCTGCTGTCACAGAAAACCAACTAAGAACCCTCAACACCAGTTTCTCTGTACCCCACATCTCCCAGGTTTTTATTGGAATTTGCACCATGAATAACTTTGCAGTTTGAAGTATCTTTAGGGTACAGAGCAAGATATGCAGCTTTTGTTAGACTACAGGGAAAACCATTGCAGGCCAAGACTTAAAGTTGAACAGTGCATTCTGCTGGAGCTCATTACCTGCATATGGGTGTCTTTTACTTGGGAAGATTTCATTAAATATCAAACCTATAGATTCTGGGACTTAGAGAGTTGTTACATTCTCCTCCCTCTCCCAAGAATGAATGATTCAAAACAAATTGGTGGCAAGCACATATTGAAACAAAAGAAGCATCATAATTTCTGTTGTATAATTTTCTTCAACCTCATAATGCAGCATGAATATTGGTGTCAGGTTCTGAGAAAGGTATATCATCAAAGCTTTTTCCCCAGGGTGCTGGAGCCCAAAATATTGCTGTGATTGTTAGTTTTGGTCTCACACAATATGGTGTTTTCAATATCATATTAATACCTACCTATAAAACTAAACATGTTAAATCTGTGTAGAAATACAGGATGCAAAAATTTCATTGTGAAGGAAATTAAAAGTGGATTTTCTGTCTTAATATGACACCTATCTATAGGCTCTAACACTTCTTTGTGACATTTCAAGTGTATTGAAATCTGTAGAACTATTCAGGAACCATTTGGGAATGATGCACAGATACAAAATAAAGCCTCAAATATTAGCTTTATTACAAATAGGAACAGTCTGGACTTGTGTTTAATACTCTATCCCAGCCAAATAGAGAAGCAATTTCAACTCTAAATGTGACAGTACCCATATATATTATCTGAGATATTTTAAGAAAAGCAGGTGTGTGTGTGTGTGTGTTTCATGTCTATATATCTGTGTGACCATCACCATGAAAAAAGCCATAATATATGGGGCTCTTGTGGTTTTTAATGGAGAATGTCACTGACTGAGTATGGATACTTGGGCTACACCCACAGTCCTAAAAGAAATAGCAGAGTTTCGTATGACTGTCTTGGATACTGCCACATGGATAGCAGTGATGCAATCCCATCAATGGGGCATTGCTTCATATTGTAATGGTTAGTAGTACCCTAGTACTGTAGTTTTGTCATAGTGACCCTGGAAGTATTAAAAAACAGTAAGCCAAGAGGTCACTATTGCAGCAACTGGTCTTGAAGAGCAGCCTTGAAATCCTAATCTTCCAGTGAAAAGGGAAAATAGAGATAGGTGACTTAGCAGTTAAGGCACTTGCCTGTGAAGCCTAAAGGATCCAATTTTGATTCTCCAGTGTCCACATAAAGCCAGATGCACAAAGTGGCATATGCATCTGGAGTTTGTTTGCAGTGGCTGGAGGTCTTGGTGTGCCCATTCTCCTCTCTCTCTCTCTTTCTATCTGCCCCCCCCCCAAAATAATACAAGGACAAAGGAAAAGTCAGTTTTTGCAAAGTACCTGGAGGATCGTGGGAGAATATGAAAGTGGTCTGAAGGGGAGATGAGGGTATCATCATTTGGCAATGTTGCAAGTTGCCTTTGAAGGGTAGGCTCTACACTAAAGAGGGCCATCACTTGATCATGTTGTGAGTATCCCCTTGGGTATTATTTAATTTTTGAGACAGGTTTTCACACTGTGTTTCATTCTGAGCTGGACCTCATTATGTACCATAGGCTGGCTCAAACTCATGCCAATCCTTCTGCTTCAGCCTCCTGACTGTTGGGATTGTAAGCATGAAACACAATGTCCACCCAAGGTTGTTAATTGTGGTGTGTATTGAATTTCAGGTTAAAATCTGAGGCTACAGTTATTATTCTACATTCTTGGTGGAATGTTTGCAATCCTATTCATATATCAAAGTTCTACCTGCCAATGAGTTGGTATTTGGAGATAGGCTCTTTGGGAGATAGTTAAATGAAATTTTGAGTGTGGGACACATCTAGTAGGATCAGTGACCTTATAAGAAGACACCAAGGAGTTTTTTTTTTTTTCCTCTTTCTCCCATGTGTATAAAAAAGGACACTATTTGAGTACACAGTGAGTTGGCAATCACTACCTACAAGGCATGAAAGGAGACCTTTGCATAAAACTTATGTGTCTAGTACCTTGAACTTAGATTTCCTTGAACCATATAAATGAATTTCTGTTTTTTAACCTACCAAATGTTTGATATTTTATTATAGCAGCTCAAACTAAGAAATTCCAGAAAATAAAAATCTATATTTTTATCTTATTCAGTGGAATAGAGTAAAGAAAACTCACTACAAAGTGCTCTAAAATTGCCTGTGAGGTTCTTTGATGTTCAAGCCAGTAGCTGTGCATCTTTTTCCAGATTTCAGTTGGCTAGTCTATAGGGAGAAGGTTTTCTGCTCAGCACCAGCTTGATTTCTCAGTGACCTTGCCACTAAGGCATGTGAAGTCTTCAGCAATAGGGTCTAATCATCTGTTTCTCAAAGGAAATCAAAGGCCTTGGCAATAGTCTGTAATGTTTTGGAGGCAATAGGGACCTCCCTGATCAACAATTCACCAGAAGGTATCCCATTCCTGGCACTAAAAATTTTCTAATAACAGTCTTTGGCTTCTGGATGTGCCATTATTCAAAAAAGTATGTTTTCATATGTCTTAATTCAGAATATCTTGAATTTTTATTGACGCTCCCTAACCCCAGAACTTCTTTACACAATATCTTTCCTGGTCTTGCCTAGGCCTTTGATAGTATTGTATACATGTAAGTAGAAGAACAGATTACAGGGAAGTCAGGTTTTTTATTATTATTATTAAGAACATGCCTTGAGGAGGAACTTCCGGTCAAGATGGCAGCATAGGAACCACGCCAAAGCAGCCTAGGGGAGAAAAAGCCAAAGAAAACCCAGAAAAATACACACCGTTACTAGAAAGGGAGGTGTATAAGAGATTAAAACAGCAGCAGAGAAGTAGGAGAGATCCAGAGCCCACACGGGCAGGCCGAAGCAGCTCCAGCAGCGGCGGCTCGGATCCAGAAGCGGTGACTTGGGCTCCGGCAGTGGCAGCTCGGGCTCTGGCAGCGGTGACTCGGGCTCCGGAAGTGGCGACTCGGGCTCCGGCGGCGGCGTCTCGGACTCCGGAAGCGGCGACTCCGGCTCTGGCAGCGGTTCAGGCTCTGGAAGTGGCGACTCGGGCTCCGGCAGCGGTGGCTTGGGCTCCGGAAGCGGCGGCTCGGGCTACGGAAGCAGCGACTCCGGCTCCGGCAGTGGCTCAGGCTCCGGAAGCAGCGACTCGGGCTCCGGCAGCGGTGGCTTGGGCTCCGGAAGTGGCGACTCAGGCTCCGGCGGTGGCAGCTCGGGCTCCGGAAGCGGCGACTCCGGCTCTGGTAGCAGCTCAGGCCCGGAAGTGGCGACTCGGGCTCCGGCGGCAGCGACAGCTTGGGCTCCGGCAGCGGCGGCTCAGGCTCCAGAAGCGGCGACTCCGGCTCTGGCAGCGGCGACTCGGGCTCCGGCAGCAGCGGCTCAGGCGCCGGTAGCGGTGACTCGGGCTCTGGCGGCGGTGGCAGCTTGGGCTCCAGAAGCAGCGACTCTGGCTCCAGCAGCGGAAGCGGCTGTGGAAGCCGTGACTCCGGCTCCAACAGCAACATCAGCCGCTCCGGCACCAGCCACAGCGGCTTCAGCTGTGGCGAATCCAGCAGCGGAGGCTCCAGCGGCTTCAGTGGCAGAGGCAGATACTGCAGCGGCAGCGCCAGCGGATCAGAGATGGTGGACCCAGCAGTGGCACCTCCAGCAGCTTCAGTGGTGGCGGAACCAGCAGCGGCAGCTCCAGTGGCAGATCCAGCAGCATTGGTCCCAGCAGTGGCAGCTCCAGCTGCAGCAGCGGGAATCCAGCAGCGGCAGCTCCAGCAGCAGCAGCAGGGATCCAGCAGCAGGGGTGCCGATCTGCAGGGCCACAGTTGCCAGGCTTGGTTTGCCCCACAGGAAAATCCAGTACCCAGTTCCAGAAAGAAGAACAGCGGCCCAACGTCCCAGCCAGCAACTTGACTGAGACCAAAAGCATCCAAAAAGGTATCTGGGATTGAACCAGGGAAGGGTCTCACTTGGTCACAAGCTGACTTGGATCCCTCAACAGACCAGAAATCTTAACCTCTTTGTTGATAGAGGATCTGCTACTTATAATACCTACTCTTGCATAAATGCTCAGTGCTGTTTTTGACTGAATGGGTATGAGATTTAGTTAAATTTTAGAATATACCTGTATTTTATTCCACTCAACCTACTTGAATACTCCCATAGCAGACAAACTCAACCCCTAGGAATACGTGTCTAGATACTCTAAGAGTGCTAAGAGCCACACCTAACATCTTAATCTCCTACACTGAAGATATACAACATCAGATCAATTGATACAGCTAAGAATACCCAGCTAAATGGAAAATCTAAGCAGTAACTTAATCAAAGATGCAAAAATATATACATTATAACACAAGAAACACCAAAAACCAAGGCAATATAAATCCACCAAAAAGTATCAATGCATCAGAAATGACCTCTAGTGAGAACGAGTTAGAGGAAATGCCTGAGAAAGATTTCATAAGAATGATTGTAAATATGTTAAATGAACTCAAAGAAGAAATCAAAGGAATCAGAGAAGATACAGGACACCAATTTAACAAAATAAAGAAACCAATACAAGACATAAATAAGGAACTAGAAATAATAAAGAAAAACCAGTGAGAATTACTAGCAATGAAGAACACAATTAATGAAAAAAAAAAAAAAAAAAAAAAAAAACTCTGTAGAAAATCTCACCAGTAGAATGGATGAAGAAGAGGACAGAATATCTAAGCTAGAAGACCAGGTGGCAGATCTAATACAATCCAACAAAGAGAAAGACAAAATAATAAAAAAGTATGAATGGGAATTTCAAGATATTCGGGACACTATGAAAACATCAAATAAAAGAATACAGGGCATAGTAGAAGGAGAAGAATTTCAATCCAAAGGCATAGTAGGCATCTTCAACAAAATCATAGAAGAAAACTTCCCCCAAATTGGGAAAGAGGGGCCAATGCAGATACGGGAAGCCTTTAGAACACCAGCCAGACAAAACCTGGAAAGAACCTCTCCTCGCTATATTATAATCAAACCACCAAACACACAATCCAAAGAAAAAATATTGAAAGCAGTTAGAGAGAAAAATCAAGTTACCTACAAAGGAAAGCCCATCAGGATCACAGCAGATTACTCAACACAAACCTTCAAAGCCAGAAGGGCTTGGAGTGATGTATTCCAAATTCTGAAAGATAACAACTGTCAACCAAGGTTACTTTATCCTGCAAAACTATCCATTCAAACAGACGGAGAAATAAGGACATTCCATGACAAAAGCAGGCTAAAGGAGTATTTGAAGACAAAACCAGCTCTACAGAAAATACTTGAAAGAATCTTCCATGCCGAAGAGAAGGAGAAACACACATATAAGGAGCCTGGAAAACAACAAGCAATACTCAAATACTAGTTAACATAAGAGAGCAAAGGTAGAACTGGAACCACAAAAAAAAAAAAAAAAAAAAAAATGGCAAGCATAAATACGCATCTTTCAATAATATCTCTTAATATCAATGCCTCAATGCCCCAACCAAATGACATAGGTTTGCAGACTGGGTTAAAAGGCAGGACCCTACAATTTGTTGTCTCCAAGAAACTCACCTTTCTACAAAGGATGGACATTATCTTAGGGTGAAAGGATGGAAAATGGTGTTTCAAGCAAATGGACCCAGAAATCAAGCAGGGGTTGCTATCCTAATATCTGACAAGGCAGACTTCAGTCCAACGTTAATCAAGAAAGATAAGGAAGGTCACTTTATATTGATTAAGGGCACATTCCAACAGGAGGACATTACAATCCTAAACATATATGCACCTAACATGGGGGCTCCCAAATTCATCAAACAAACACTGTTAGAACTAAGGTGACAGATAACACCAAACACAGTGGTAGTGGGTGACTTTAACACCCCTCTTTCATCAATTGACAGGTCATCCTGGGAAAAAATAAACAGAGAGGCATCTGGACAAAATGAGGTCATAGAAGGAATGGATCTAACAGATATATACAGGACATTTCATCCAAATGCTACAGAATATACATTGTTTTCAGCAGCAAATGCAACATTCTCTAAAATAGACCATATATTAGGACACAAAGCAAATCTTAACAAATTCAGGAAAATTAAAATAATTCCTTGCATTCTATCTGACCACAATGGAATCAAACTACAAATCAATAGCAAGAAAGGATATAGAGCATACACAAAGTCATGGAAACTAAACAATACACTACTAAATGATGAATGGGTCAATGAAGAAAACAAGAAGGAAATCAAAAAATGTATAGAGTCAAACAATAATGAGAACACAACATACCAAAATCTCTGGGACACAATGAAGGCAGTTCTAAGAGGTAAATTTATAGCTTTAAGTGCCTATATTAAGAAATTAGAAAGGTCGCAAGTAAACAACCTAATGCTTCACCTTAAAGCCTTGGAAAAAGAAGAACAAGGCAAACCAAAAATCAGTAGATGGGAAGAAATAATAAAGATTACGGCAGAAAACAATGAAATAGAAAACAAAAAAACAATCCAAAGAATTAATGAAACAAAGAGCTGGTTCTTTGAAAGGATAAACAAGATTGATAAACCCTTAGCAAATCTGACCAAAAGAAAGAGAGAAGAGACACAAATTAATAAAATTAGAGATGAAAAAGGTAACATCACGACAGATTCCAGAGAAATTCAAAAAATCATAGGGACATATTATAAAAGCATATACTCCACAAAGTATGAAAATCTGAAAGAAATGGATGATTTCCTTGATTTATATGACCTACCTAAATTAAATCAAGATGAGATTAATCACTTAAAAAAACCTATAACAAGCATGGAGATCCTAACAGTTATCAAAAATCCCCCAACTAAAAAAAGCTCAGGCCCAGATGGATTCACTGCTGAATTTTACCAGACCTTCAGGGAAGAGCTAACACCATTGCTTCTTAAGCTTTTCCATGAAATAGAAAAAGAAGGAATTCTACCAAACTCCTTCTATGAAGCCAGCATCACTCTGATACCAAAACCAGGCAAAGATAGAACAAAAAAAGAAAATTACAGACCAATCTCCCTCATGAACATAGATGCAAAAATTCTCAACAAAATATTGGCAAACAGAATGAAAGAATATATCAGAAAGCTCATTCACCCTGACCAAGTAGGCTTTATCCCAGAGATGCAGGAATGGTTCAACATATGCAAATCTATAAATGTTATACATTATATAAATGGGTTGAAGGACAAAAATCACATGATCATCTCATCAGACACTGAGAAAGCATTCGACAAAATCCAACATCCCTTCATGATAAAAGTCCTACAGAGACTGGGAATAGAAGGAACATACCTCAATATAATAAAGGCTATTTATGATAAGCCTACAGCCAACATATTAATAAATGGGGAAAAACTGGAAGCTTTTCCACTAAAATCAGGAACAAGACAAGGGTGTCCACTGTCCCCACTTTTATTTAATATAGTTCTGGATGTCTTAGCCATAGCAATAAGGCAAGAGACATGCATAAAACGGATACAAATTGGAAAGGAAGACATCAAGTTATCATTATTTGCAGATGACATGATTCTATATATAAAGGACCCTAAAGACTCTACTAGCAAAATGTTAGAGCTGATAAAAACCTACAGTCATGTAGCAGGATACAAAATAAATACACAGAAATCAGTAGCCTTCATATATGCTAACAACAAACACACAGAGGATGAGATCAGAGAATCACTCCCATTCACAATTGCATCAAAAAAAAATAAAGTACCTTGGAATAAACCTAACCAAGGAAGTAAAGAATCTCTACAATGAGAACTTTAAAACACTCAAGCGAGAAATTGCAGAAGACACTAGGAAGTGGAAAAACATCCCTTGTTCCTGGATTGGAAGAATCAATATTGTGAAAATGGCAATCTTACCAAAAGTAATCTACACATTTAATGCAATCCCCATCAAAATTCCAAAGGCAATCTTCATGGAAATAGAAAAAACAATCCAAAAATTCATTTGGAATCACAAAAAAACCTCAAATATCTAAAATAATACTGAGCAACAAAAATAAGGCTGGTGGTATCACTATACCTGATTTTCACCTATACTACAGAGCCATAGTAACAAAAACAGCATGGTACTGGCACAAAAGCAGACTTGTAGATCAATGGAACAGAATAGAGGATCCAAATGTAACCCCATGTAGCTATAGCAACCTGATATTCGATAAAAATGCCAAAAATACTCATTGGAGAAAAGACAGCCTCTTTAGCAAATGGTGTTGGGAAAACTGGATATATATCTGTAGAAGGATGAAAATAGATTCTTCTCTTTCTCCACGCACAAGAATTAAGTCCAAATGGATTAAAGACATTAACATCAGACCTGAAACTCTGAAACTGCTAGAGGAAAAAGTAGGGGAAACCCTTCAACATATTGGTCTTGGCAAAGACTTTCTGAATACAACCCCAATTGCTCAGGCAATAAAACCACAATTAACCACTGGGACCTCATGAAATTACAAAGATTGTGCACTGCAAAGGACATGGTGAAGAAAGCAAAGAGGCAACCTACGGAATGGGAAAAAATCTTCGCCAGCTATATATCTGATAGAGGATTAATATCTAGGATATACAACGAACTCAGGAGGTTAAATAATAAGGAATCAAACAAACCAATCAAAAAATGGGCAATGGAGCTAAATAGAGTATTCTCAAAGAAAGAAATACGAATGGCATATACGCATCTAAAAAAATGTTCTACATCCCTAGTCATCAGGGAAATGCAGATTAAAACTACATTGAGATTCCATCTCACTCCTGTCAGATTGGCTACCATCATGAAAACAAATGATCATAAATGTTGGCACGGATGTGGAAAAAGGGGAACCCTTCTACACTGTTGGTGGGAATGCAACCTGGTCCAGCCATTGTGGAAATCAGTGTGGAGGTTCCTAAAACAGCTAAAGATTGATCTACCATATGACCCAGCTATTGCACTCCAAGGCATATACCCTAAGGACTCATCTCATTTCCTTAGAAGTACGTGCTCAACCATGTTTATTGCTTCTCAATTTATAATAGCTGGGAAATGGGTCCAGCCTAGAAGTCCCTCAACTGATGAGTGGATAATGAAGATATGGCACATTTATACAATGGAGTTTTACTCAGCGGTAAGGAAAAATGAAGTTATGAAAGCCCAGAAAGCCAAGCACCACATGTTCTCCCTCATATGTGGATCTTAGCTACAGATGATTGGGCTTCTGTGCAAGAAGGAAAAAACTCAGTAGCAGAGGCCAGTAAGTTAAAAAAGGAGATAGAAAGGGAAGAGAAGAAAGGGAGGAGGGCTTTTATTAGGTTGGTTTTGTATATATGTAAGTAGAAAGATTGAGATGGGGAGGGGATATGATGGAGAATGGAATTTCAAAGGGGAAAGGGGGCAGGGTAATACTATGGGATATTTTTTTATAATCATGGAAAATATTAATAAAAATTGAGAAAAAAAGAGCATGCCTTGTATGGAAACGTGTGGGTACCATCTTTTCCCTCCTCCCTTCCGCCATTCCAAAGGGGAACTCTCCCCAGTCAGGTTACTAGTATTTCCATGGGGTTGTGGGTTATGAGTTGTAGGAGCAGCAGTCAGTAATTAGGGGGAGGCAATGCCTCTGGGCATGACAATCCTAACCTGTGGCTCTTACAGTCTTTCTTCTCCCTCTTCCACAAAATGCCCTGAGCTGTAGTGGGTGGGTTGTAAGTCTACTTCAGTGATGAGTTCTTAGGAGCCTCTGGATTTCTGCTTTGGTAGGTGTTAAGTATCCTCAGCATCTGTTTCCCTCACACTGGTACTGATTGTCAGGCACAGCATGCAAGTAGCATACTTGCTCTTCTTCCCAATTCGTCTGTGGTTTCTCCTGGGCCTTGACTGAGATGCGAGGAATGGCTTATCTTCTCTGGTCTTGATACCTTCTGAAAAAGGAAAATCAGATCCCCCAAAGGAAAGTGAAATCAGTTTTGAAAATCATCATCATCATTGATTATTGTTTTTCATTGTTTAAGTTAGTAAGCAGGGATGAAGGTGAAGACAACACTGAAAGGTATTTTTTTTTTAATTTGGGAAAACTTGGTGTGTTTTCAATGTTCATTTGTTTTTGTGGTTAGATTGTAATCAATAGCAACCAACACATCACAGTGCTCAGCTGGCTACTGCTGATGTCCTGTTCTAATACTCACATCTATTTTCTAAGTCTATGCATCTTTAAGTATTTAGTCCTCAGACATAAGTTTTGAGTACTGAAGTTTAAATTGTCATTGTGATTGTGTTTGAAGGTGATATTTTAAAGAATTGATTAGGTTAAAAGGGCTTTACCTTCAAGAATGAGTTTAATGCCCTCATGTTGGGAGTTGGCTAGTTATCAAGGGAATGGCATTGTGGCAAGTTAAGGTCTGTATACCATGTGTACCTGCTTGTCATTAACTCATATGTCTATAAACCAGTGGTGACATATTCACCTGATTCTGGTATTATGCACTTGAACTTTGCAGTCTATAGGACTGTGAACCCCATAAACTTCTTTTGTCTGTGGTATTCCTTTGATACAGCAGGAAACAGACCATGACAATGAGGAACTCATAACTAAAGGCATAGGGTGTACTATGGAAATCATTTGTGAGATTAAAATACAGAAAAATAAAATACAGAGTAAGAGAGCAAAGGGCAAAGTAAACAGGGGCTTAAGTACAAAAAGTGGCTAATTTCTAGCATTGCAGAAAGGACATACTGAGGAGGAAGACTCAAGCACTAAGTAGGCATCACCTCATATGTTCCACTAAAGGAGCTTACTCTACCTTGCTATGTAAGATGACCTTGAACTCCTGCTCCTCTTGTCACCACTTTCTAACTCCTGAGATTATAAGAGTGGTGCACTACTCCTGGCTGAAAATCTAACTTTTAGCTAGATTCTATGCTCTGTGCTACTAATAAAAAAATGAATAGGGGCTGGAGAGATGGCTTAGCGGTTAAGCGCTTGCCTGTGAAGCCGAAGGACCCCGGTTCGAGGCTCCATTCCCCAGGACCCATGTTAGCCAGATGCACAAGGGGACGCACACATCTGGAGTTCGTTTGCAGTGGCTGGAAGCCCTGGCACTCTCTCTCTCTCTCCCTCTCTCTGCCTCTTTCTCTCTCTGTCTGTTGCTCTCAAATAAATAAATAAAAATAAACAATGAAAAAAAAAAAAAAGAATAGTAAGTTTGCATTCTTGGGAGTTTTCTCCAAATAGGGAAATGCTGACCACCCCAAGATAGTTCAGATCGTGTCTTAGGTATTCATATGAGTCCAGGGTATAGTTTAAGGAAGAGGGTATATTTAGAGCCTGGTCAATGGAGTTCTGTTGTTACACTCCAAGTGCATGAACTGAACCAAATGAAACTAAAGAGATGAGAAATCCATTTAGTGAAGCAATAATGAATATGGATTTTTAATTTAAGACAAAAGTGAGATTGTTCTTCCTTATTCATACTACATTGGTAAAGAATTAGCTTTTAAATGGAATACATGTTTTAAACTTGCTTTGAAAATAGATAAAATTATTTGATCATGTCTATAAGCAATACTAAATAAAACTTTTTATATTCCAGAGACTTTTACTGAATGATTTCAAGTACTGTCTCATGAAATACAAGTAACCATTAGTTCTCTCTGGGGAAAACAGAGGTCTTCAGAGGCTAAATAGCTTCCCAGGGTTTCACAAGTAGCAGTTAGACAGCTAGACTCTGAACTGGGACAGAATGAGGCCAAAATTCTTATTCTTAATTTTGTATTGACTTTCAGTTCTGCTTTTTTTTTTTTTTTAATTTTGTTTTAGTTTTTCAAGATAGGGTCTCACTTTGGCCCATGGTGACCTGGAATTCACTATGTAGTCTCAAGGTGGCCTCAAACTCATTTCAATCATTCTACCTCTTCCTCCTAAGTGCTGGGATTAAATGCATGCACCACCACACCTGGCCTTGATTTTTACTATACATATTTGTAGATGTAAAACAAATTAGAGTTTTAATAATAATCTTCTAGTTCTCTCTCTCTCTCTCTCTCTTCCTGTGTGTGTGTGTGTGTGTGTGTGTGTGTGTGTTATAGAGTATGTAGCATCTAGGAGAATTCAACACTCTCTGGAGTTTCTGGTAGTACTTACAGTTTCATTGATCCTTAGAAATCTTGAAGAGAAAGTTTTATGAGGCCAAGCACCCACCAGGCACAGGTCAGTCAGTGTTGCAATCAGTAGGGACATAACTTAAATGTATTTATTTCAACTTACATATGCAAGAGTATCATATTATGCAAGTGTTTATGACTCTGAGCAGGTAGCATTTATATATTAAATTATTTGTCTTGAAATATGAGCCAAACTCATTTTTTTTTTTTTTTTTGGTTTTTCGAGGTAGGGTCTCACTCTAGCCCAGGCTGACCTGGAATTCACTATGGAGTCTCAGGGTGGCCTCGAACTCATGGCAATCCTCCTACCTCTGCCTCCCGAGTGCTGGGATTAAAGGCATGTGCCACCACGCCCAGCCAAACTCATTTTTATTATATTTTTTTTACCTTTTAAGTAATATTGTAATGAACCAGAGTGAAGAAAAGACAAAATACTTGTTTTTAAAGGTCCAAGATTTTAAGCCAGACACAACATCTTAGCATTATCCTTCGTTTTTAGAAAAATAATAATAATCTCAGTTTTTCTTCCTTGCATGCCCAATCTTACATCCATCTTTATTAGCAGTTGAAAATAAGCCTGTATGAAAAAGTTTGATTTATTCTGTATATGTGTCTACATATGTACAGAATTCAAAATAAGAAAACAATGTAAATGTATAAGAAATGGGAATAATTTTAAAATTACATTTTAAGTTATATACTTCTTTGAAGGGAATTGTCCATATGAAAGTTTATTACCTTAATTTTCTGTCATCTAATTGTCTAATGTATTAGCCCTCCATATACTTTTTTCAATAATTCAAAGCCACTACTTAAAACTTATTCTGAAAAAAAAATGCTGAGAATTTCTGCACTTCATCACACCACAACACCTTCTTGAAAATAACTGATGTGATTCTTTTGCTTCCCCATTTCCTGGCTACTTGCTCATTTATCAAGGATATAAAGTAGAAGGGAGTTTTGCAACCACAAACAGTGTCTCTCAGTTATAAACATTTAATTTCTTAGGTTAATGTAATAGCCCCAAGGAATAAAGGAATTCCCTTAATAAAGGTATAGAATGAGAAATTCATTAATGGAGGCTATGTTTAAGAAACTTCAACAGAACTGTACCAGGTTTTGAAAAAAAAATATTTTGGAAATAAGGTAAAACAAGTATTTGGAGACAGGTTATGAACATTACAGGCTAACAAAAGGTATAAATCTGGACTATGGTTCCATATTAAATATTTTTGAGAGCAATGCTGCCCTATCTAAGTTTTTAGGTAGGAAATAGTTGGTCACCAAAGTTCTACTAAATCAGTGGCTCTTGGTTCTTGATCTCTCTAAATTCAAGCAATGAATCTCACAGACAACAAAGGAAGAGTTCAAAAGCAGAATTTTTTTTATTTTTTCTCAATTTTTATTAACATTTTCCATGATTATAAAAAATATCCCATGGTAATACTCTCCCTCCCCCCACTTTCCCCTTTGAAATTCCATTCTCCATCATATCCCCTCCCTATCTCAATTAGTCTTTCTTTTATTTTGATGTCATGATCTTTTCCTCCTCTTATGATGGTCTTGTGTAGGAAGTATCAGGCACTATGAGGTCATGGATATCCAGGCCATTTTATGTCTGGAGGGAGCACGTTGTAAGGAGTCCTACCCTTCCTTTGGCTCATACATTCTTTCCGGTACCTCTTCCGCATTAGACCGTGAGCCTTGGAAGGTGTGATCAAGATGTTACTCAGTAATCCAGTCACTTCTTTCCAGCACTATGACACCTTCTGAGTCATCTCAAGGTCACTGCCTTCTGAAAAGAGAAGGTTCTCTACTTGCCTCTACTACTGAGTTTTTTCCTTCTCACACAGAAGTCCAATCATCTGTAGCTGGGATACACATATGAGGGAGAACATGTGGCACTTGGCTTTCTGGGCCTGGGTTACCTCACTTAGTATAATCCTTTCCAGATCCATCCATTTTCCTGTAAATTTCATAACTTCATTTTTCTTTACCATTGAGTAGAACTCCATTGTATAAAGGTGCCACATCTTCATTATCCACTCATCAGTTGAGGGACATCTAGGCTGGATCCATTTCCCAGCTATTATGAATTGAGCAGCAATAAACATGGTTGAGCATGTACTTCTAAGAAAATGGGATGAGTCCTTAGGATATATGCCTAAGAGTGCTCTAGCTGGGTCATATGGTAGATCAATTTTTAGCTATCTTAGGAACCTCCACACTGACTTCCTGGACCAGATTGCATTCCCACCAACAGTGTAGAAGGGTTCCCCTTTCTCTGCATCCTTGCCAGCATTTATGATCATTTGTTTTCATGATGGTAGCCAATCTGACAGGAGTGAGATGGAATCTCAATATAGTTTTAATCTGCATTTCCCTGATGACTAGGGATGTAGAACATTCTTTTAGATGCTTATACGCCATCCGTATTTCTTCTTTTGAGAACTCTCTATTTAGCTCCATAGCCCATTTTTTAATTGGCTTGTTTGATTTCTTATTATTTAACTTTTTGAGTTCTTTGTATATCCTAGATATTAATCCTCTATCAGATATATAACTGGCAAAGATTTTTTCCCATTCTGTAGGTTGCCTCTTTGCTTTATTCACAGTGTCCTTTGCAGTGCACAATCTTTGTAATTTCATGAGGTACCAGTGGTTAATCTGTGGTTTTATTGCCTGAGCAATTGGGGTTATATTCAGCAAGTCTTTGCCAAGACCAAAATGTTGAAGGGTTTCCCCTACTTTTTTCCTCTAGCAATTTCAGAGTTTCAGGTCTGATGTTAAGGTCTTTAGTCCATTTAGACTTGTGCATGGAGAGAGAGAAGAATCTATTTTCATCCTTCTACAGATACATATCCAGTTTTCCCAGCAACATTTGCTGAAGAGGCTGTCTTTTCTCCAATGAGTATTTTTGGCATTTTTTATCTAATATCAGGTGGCTATAGCTGCCTGGACTTATATCTGGGTCCTCTATTCAAAAGCAGAAAATTTTAATACAGGGAATTCCAAGTTTAGAATGCTTATATTAAGAGAAATGCATATATTACGTTTACTGAGAAGAGAAAAGAAGCAAAAATTAAAAAAAGGAACTCTCTAGAAGTCACCTATAGTAACCACTATACTACCAAATACCTCTTAATGAGTTGTTCATTAGGGTGTCCACAGGGCCCACTAAAACATTATTGTCCATTGTCATTGCTTTTAGTTCCCCACCCAAACTATATAGTACATCCCTATTTCTAAAGACACCATTCATTTTGTTTGTAGTATGTAATGAAATCAAGATAGGACTGATATGGAAACTTCCTCCCTTTTAGGTAGAGATGGGATTCCCAAAAAGGGAGTCACCAAAAGAAAACAGGATGGCGCCACAGAGACATATGGAATGGGTCTTCCACATTCCTCAAGAAAGTGCCCAACCATTAATGATGCCCTAGGAACAGAGATTTACTTCTCCTTATCTCTCACCAAGTCACTTCTGATCTCACTCCAAGAACAAAGATTCACTGCCCCCTTATCTCTTACCAGGTAACTTCTGGTCTCACCATATGACTAATGTAAAGAACAGACATTTACTGGCCCAACAAGAAAATTTCTTCCGTTTCTCACCTTCCCCAAATTAAAAGCCTATAAAGCCCATTATCTGTAACTCCAAACTGACTACTCCACTCTTGAGAGTCATCCTGGGAGCTCATGTTTTTTCCCCAAATAAAACTTCCATCTTCGCTTCAGAGTGCTCTCCATGGTACTTGGTCACTCCTGATCTGGGGCTGTGACTCAGATAGGAAGGCTTCTGGCTGCCCTCTTGGGCAGACCACCAAGCTGCCATTCGACCCTGTGAAGGCTTTGGACTATGTCTGCCTGACACAGGCTCTCACACCCACCATGAATTGGCCTCACTGTTCTTTTCTCCATCTCCTCCCTTCTTGGTAAGTGTCCCTTTCTCTCAGGTTGGCCGGCCTCATGTTTCACCCCTCCTCGTGGAAGCCATGTCAGCAAGCCAGGCTATACCCCTCAGCTGCGAGGCCCCACCCCATGTTGTGAGAAAAACACACTCTCAAAACTTCGGGCCTATTGTTCTCTGGTCTACTGCACACTAAGGGGTGCCTTTTGGTTCAGTTGCACCATCTTAGGACACCTCCCTCTCCCTCCTTCCTCTCACTCCTGAAATCTCCTATTTCACTGCCAGTGGTGGTCTACATCGGGAGCAAGTGCCCTCCATGCCCACTAAACAGGCTAAAAAGCCAACAATGTTTCCTGTACAGCCTCTGCCCATGTAGGAGGTGCAGGCCCCATCCACCCTAATGGGCCAGGGTGTCATATTGGTATCCCGTGTAACCCCAGCTTAAGCTCTGGTTTCTTCCATCACCTTTGTCTCATTCTTTCTCTCTCTCCTTTCACTAGCCCTTTCATTATACTCTCACACCTCCATGGGGAATAAAACCTCCAAATCATTCCTACTACCCCACTAGCCTGTCTTCTTAAGAACTTAAAATCTTTGTGGATCTCAGACGACATCAAACCTTGTCATCTAATCTTTCTCTCCAACTCTACCTGGCCACAATATATGCTGGACAATGGGTCCAAATGGCCTGTGAATGGTACTTTTCATTTCCAAATTCTCACTGATTTAGAAAACTTCTTCCAACATACAGGCAAATGGTCTGAAATACTCTATATCCAAGCATTTTTAACTCTGCACACACAGCCTTCTCTCTGCTTTGCCTGTTCTTCTCACCAGGTCCTTTTGGGCAACATCTCAGAAATGCACTCTAACTCAACCCCTCCCCCATACTCATCCTCACCCTCTGCTTTCAACCTGGATGCCATAGATGATCTACCTCCTACAGCCCCTGTGGCTCCTCCAGGTCCCTCAGCCTCTCCTGACCCCCTACCTGATGCCCTCACCCTTCTTCCCTCCCTTCATCCACTTCCTGCTCCCTCTCCATGGCCCCCCACCATTTCCCATATCCTCTCCTCTTCTATCCACTCCTGCCCACCATACTTGTTCTCACAGGGATGGTGTGTACCCTTTGCATGAGGTTGCAGGTGCTGAAGGAATCATTCCCGTTCTTTTTCCATGTTTGATTTATCCCAGACTGAAAAACATCTAGAGTCTTTCTCTGCTGATCCAACTCGCTACACCAAAGAATTTCACTACCTCACCGAAGCCTATGACCTAACCTGGCATGATCTCTTTGTAGTCCTTTCCTCCACTGTCATTCCTGATGAACAAGAATATATCTGGGTAGCTGATAACACCTTCCCAGTGGGGCACTTGCTGTCTCCAGAGAGGACCCTGACTGGGAATACTATGATCCTGATAACTCTCCAGGAATGGTAGCCCATGATAGAATGATTCTCTGCCTCTTGGCCGGCCTTCAAAAGACATCCCATAAGTTTGTCAAGTTTTACAAACTCCAGATGTTTACCCAAAAACCTAATAAAAATACAGCTGAGTTCCTGGGACACCTAACTGAGGCACTCACCCAATACACTTGTCTTGACCCTACTTCCCAAGAGGGAATAATAGTTCTCAATGCCCATTTCTTGTTTCAATCTGTCCCACCAGGAGAAAAACTTAAATGCTCAGAGAATGGTACTCAGACCCCTCAAGGAGATCTGCTTGACCCGGCATTTAAATTTTTTAACAACAGAGAGGACTGGAAATGGACTGAGAGAATGGCCAGAGACAGGCAGCATTTCCAGCTCCTGGCTATGGCTCTGAGGCCTCCTCCAAAGAAGAAGATGGGACTGCAACCTTCACCACCAAGGCCCTGCTTCAAGTGCAGCCATGCAGACCACTGGTCAAAAGCCTGCCACAACCCATGCCCGCTGCCAGGGCCCTGCCCTCACTGCGGACTTGCCAGACACTGGATGGTGGACTGTTCTTCTTTGTCTCAACAAGGTAGGCCAGCCCCTTTCCTTCATTCCTCACAAGAGCCAATTGCTGATCTTCTGGGCCTGACAGCCAAAGATTGACAGTGCCCTGGGACCTTGGTCCCCACCAACACTCTATATATCACAATGGAGGAGTCCAGGGTCACAATGCAGCTGGAAGGACAGCCTATCTCGCTGCTGGCCAATAAGGGGGGCATGTGGTCAGTCCTACAATGTTATTCTGGTAAAAGTCTTCCCTCACAGATCTCCATGTTGGGTATTGATGGCTTATCCCACTCCCCATGTATCACTCCCCACTTACCCTGTGTAATCTGGGGCACTCCCCTCTCCCATTCATTTCTCACAGTACCCTCTTGTCCTGTCCCTTTCCTAGGTTGGGATCTTATGCAAAAACTCTCTCTCTCTCTCTCTCTCTCTCTGACTTATGACCCACACTCTGCCTTCCTCCTCACCCAACCCCCTCCCTTATGAAAGATCCAGGCTTTCCCCTCCCTGCCTCTGAAGTTAATCCCAGAGTGTGGGACACTTCCTCACCAGCAGTTGCCTCTCATCACATGCCTATCCTCATCAGACTCAAAGACTCCACATCCTTTCCTTGCTGCCCTCAATAATCAATCTCACTTAAACATCGTCAAGGTCTCAAACCTATTATTTCTCGCCTGCTCCAAACTGGATTCCTTCACCCCACTCACTCCCCTTACTGCTCTGATCCTGCCTGTTATTGAACCTGACGGGACCTACCACTTAGTCCAAGACCTGCACCTAGTCAATGCTGCTGTTATGCCTATTCATCCAGTAGTCCCTAACCCCTATACACTCCTCTCTCACATCCCCTCTTCCACTACTCATTTTTCAGTTCTTGACCTCAAAGATGCCTTCTTCTCCATCCCCCTCCACCCCAGTTCCTACAATCTCTTCACTTTCACCTGGGAGGACTGATAATCTTAGTGCTTCTCAACTCACCAACATAATCTATTTCATGTGGGAGCCTGCCCTCTACAAAGATTACTGACCTGGCTCCTTTTCCATCCTTGCCTCTCCTCTCTAATCTCTGTGACTCAGGCTTGCTCACTCTGCACCAAGACCTCTCCATAAGGGATATTGGGTTTCCCCCCAAAAGGCTCAACTTTCTTTAACCCAAGTCAAATACCTGGGTTTTTCCCTCACCCCACCTCACAACAACTCTCCCTAGACTGCAAACAACATCCTCGCTCTCTCTCCCTGCCTACTTCTAAAGAACAAATTCTCTCCTTTCTGGTCTTTGCTGGGTTCCTTAGAATACAGATTCCAAACTTTGCCCTCCTGGCAAAATCCCTTTGTGACAGGGCAAAGGGAAACCCTCATGAGTCCTTAGACCCTAAGTCAGAGACAGATGCTTCCTTCTCCCACCTGCACAATGCTCTTTTAAAGGCTCCAGTCCTAGCATTTCCAGACCTACAACAGTCTTTTCTCCTTTATTCCACAGAAAAAGTGGGTATGGCAGTGGGAGTTCTAGGTCAAATGAAGGTCCCATTCTTTGCCCTTGTGGCCTATCTCTCTAAACAAAAATATTTATATCCATTAAAAATGCCCCTAAGTCTGCCCAGAATGCCCATATCCAGACAGTTATGGACCTCAAAAAGGCTCATGGCAAGCTCCAAGAAAGTCTGTGTGACCTAACCTTCTCCACCACTCCCTGGATATCCATCCTTATTTCTTCTCTCTCCCTCCTCAATCAACTCAATCTTACCAATCACACTGCCTGCTTCCTGTACACTTCCCTCGAGTGTCCCCTCATTACTTCAGTCTCCCTGCTTCAGACACACTCCCTGCTTCTGGCGTCCTTTCTCCAAGCTCCCTATCCCACTCTGTCTTCTGAACCGCCTTGATTGCTGGCATAAGGACATCTCTCAATGCTGGTCAGGAGCTTTCAAGTCTACTTTTACCTAAGGGAATTTATTTTTGGTGTGACTTGATGCTGTACACCTGCATCTCTCAGAGAACCCACATGGGCCCTTGCACCCCAGTCACTTTGGTACCTAGCCTCACCAGGAAATATACAGAGGGAGAGCTGTCCACTTGCCTGTGATGGTAGGGATAAGCCTGGTAGCCTCCATAGCTGACAGAGGGATGGTTACAGGAGGCCAGAGACACAGCCTAATCTCTTATGAAAGACTTTCTACAGAACTGAGCATTGAAGTTCGGGGATCCACTGAGGCCCTACGACTGCTACAAGAACAACTTACTTCTCTGGCCTCAGTCATGCTACAGAACTGTTGAGCCCTAGACATCTTGACAGCAGATAAAAGAGGAACCTGCCTTTGTCTGAATAAGGAATGCTGTTACTATGTCAACCGATCAGGCAAGGTAGAGGTCGAAATTTAAAAAACTAAAAAGTCTGGGCTGACCAGCTTCAGGTAGGAAAGCCAATTCCCTCTGAGTCATGGAACATCTTTGGTACAGTTTGGCCCTGGCTTTTGCCACTCTTATGGCCTATATCTGGACTATTCTTACTACTTTCCCTGGCCTCCTGCTTTCTGAGATGCATCCAAAATCAGGTGAGCCAATTCACCCACCTAAGATTCAACCAACTTTTACTGACCTGTCCCTCCTTTATCTGCTCCAGCCTCTAGCTACCAAAAAACCAATTCCTCATCACCTGTCCTGAGGGGAGACCCAATCAACCACATCACCCAGCCTCTCCCATAAGAGCTCATTGCCCCCTATGGTCAGCATGGAGACCCTACAAAAGAAAAGATCACTGCCCCTTGTCACTAACAAAAGGCTGGAATGTTAGGTCAAGATGGGCTTCTCAATAAGGGAGTGACCAAAAGAAAACAGGATGGTGACAGAGAGATATAGGGGAATGGGTCATCCACATTCCTCAAGAAGTTCCCCAACCATTAATGATGCTCAGGGAACAGAGATTTTCTGCCCCTTATCACTCACTTGGTCACTTCTGGTCTCACCCCAAGAACAGAGATTTACTGCCCCCTTATCTCTCATTGGGTCACTTCTGGTCTCACCATATGGCTAATGTAAAGAACAGAGATTTATTGCCCCAACAAGAAAATTCCTTTCCTTTCTCACCTTCCCCCAATTAAAAGCCTATGAAGCCCACTATCTATAACACCAGACTGACTACTCCACTCTTGAGAGTCAGTCGTTGCAGCTCATGCCATCCCCCCCCCCCAATAAAACTTCCATCTTTGCCTCAGAGTGCTCTCCATGGTCCTTGGTCACTCCTGAGCCTTACATCTGGAGCAATGATGTGGCTAATGGAGAGTGATCCATTCTCTAATAAATAACTTTCTATCAATAATTGTGCAAGAGACCCTAATTTAAATCAAATTAGTGAGTCAAAACTAACTAATGAAGCATGAAAGCAGGATGGGATCCAAGGAGAAGAACAAAGGTTTAGTGGGAAGAGATGGGGAAGACAGAAAGTAACTGGAAAGAGTGGGATCAGAAAGCACTGTAAACATGTATGAAGATTTCAAAAATAAGTAAGAAAAGAAATTGCATTACCAGAGAAGGAACCTTAATAGGTTGCCAACGAGTATCTTTGTTGAGAGGTTTATAAGGCTTACTGCTTAGGGAATTAAGTTGATCTTTAGCATGAGTGGACTGTAACAGGGAGAAGTGTAGTTCTGGTCCAATCATCAATCTCTACCAGTGTCTTCTTTCCAATAAGGGAACTGGTCATATTCTCCATAATTGGGAAGGGATGGATTCAGTGCACATCTGCAAGCGTTTAAAGGGAGAAACCAAACAATCAAGGGTAGAGGTTCATGAGGGTAGTCTGAGACTGTTGAGGCTGGCTTTGCTATTTTTTTTTTTTTTTTATCAGAGCCCTGTCCTTTTCCTTATCTGGTCAGCTTGGCTATCTCACATCCAGCTGTAAGCCCTCTTTCTCTTCTCTAGTGTTCCTAATATTACTGTTTTATCCCTGACCTTCACTTTCAGTGTTACATTTCTAAGGCAAGGGCAAAAGACAATATTGCTGCCAAGAAGTAATAGAATTTTAGCCAAGGGCACAGAACAAGATTCTGGCTTTCAAGGGCTCCTCTGTAACTACCTCCTAAGAATCTTCCTCCTACTTTCTGTCAAGAGGAGCAAAATTTTCTTTTAAAACCCCAGGAATCTTCACTTATGCATTTCCCTGTTTTGGGGACTAGTAAACACCATTTTCCCACCTTTTTCTTCAAGTCATAAGATTTGGGCCAATAGAAAGAAGACACAAAGCAAATGTTAGGGTTTTGGATAAAAAGCAGAAAGATAAGGGAAAAGGCAGGAAGAATCTTATAACTTCTCACTATAACAGAAGAAATAAATACAATTAATAATGACAATTTATTACACAGGGTTCTATTGTAAGTCCTATGTAAAGGAGAAATAGGGTCCCAGTTAAACCGTTGAGAAAGGTGGTAAGCCAGGGATTCCAGTCAGTTTATGGTACCAGGAGTTATTTGACTCTTATTCTTTTTGTCTCTGGTTCAGATGGTCTCTAACTTTTTGTAAAGTTTCTTTGACTACCCCTAATTTATTAGAATAAAAGACATAGGCTTTTCGCAGGGCTACACAAAGCCCCCACTTGAGACATAAGGATTAGGTCTAGGCCCCATTGATTCTGAAGGACTACCTCAGATAGGGATTCAACCTGGGCATGGAGTGCATCAATGGAAAACTAAAGATGTGTAATATCAGCAAGTATCTGTTGGATCATTTGTCGGAGACCTGTCTTTCCTTCGATTAAGGCTATTGTGCATAGGGCTACAGATCCCACCACCCCCACCCTCACCAACAGTGGAAGGAGGAGTGGAGCAGCCCCTCTGTTTCAGTGGGAGGGCATCCCAAAGGGGAAGAAAAGATGGGCTCTCTCTTGCCCTGAATATGCATACTCTTGGGAAAGAACATGTACAACTAAACATAAAACTGGATTGTTAGATAGATGTTTGGAGGTAATATAGCTAGTGCGGCCTGTCGAGCAGCTGAATCAAATTCCATGTAAGGCTAGTATAAGAAGTAGCAGGCTAGAGAGAGTTAGAAAGAGGGTAATCTGAGGTATCAAGGCAAGAAGCCTTCCCAGTCACATCCCCCAATGAGATGGTAGTCTCAGGACATGGACAAGCAGACTTGTTAGAGGACACAATTATCGGGATTTCTGTTCCCAGCCCAATGTAGTTGGGAGGTCTGGCCTTTAAACAGAGCCAGGAAACTTGGGCCAGCTTGGGTTGAGTTTAATTTAGGAGGTGATGCATTCCCTGGAGCATGGGTAAAAGGTTAGATGTCGAGGGAATTTCTTTGGGGGCGAGTTCAGGGAGGCTTTGGAGTCTGTAACCGCCATCCTATTGTTGGAGAGACCTTTTGTTCCCACAGAGTTTAGGGAAGTGGAAAGTGATCAGAGGCTTGTCTAACTGAGTAATGGGACCAATAGGGTGTAGGCAGATTCGCTGTTCCCTGGCTTAGATGGTAAACAATAAACCCAGATGGAGCCCAGACTTGTACATCCTTATTCTCCAAGTAAATCTAGTTCCCCAGAGATAATTCTGAAGGTTATTTACCTAAATACTTATGATGTTTCCTTTAGTTGGATCAGAACAATCGCCCCTTGGCTCTCTCCACACAGAAAGGAAGGTGGTATCATTTGGTCCCCCCAGAGTAAGTAGCAATGCTTACACACCTCCAGTAAGGACAGAAGTAAGATCTTCTGACTTATATCTAACATAATCTGATGATGGGGGATCCCATTCTCCTGGGCACAAATGAAATCTACCTTTTTTAACTCAGTGCACCTATAGGGGATATGAATAGATTCTCCCCTCCCAGGTGTCCCCACCCTGCCAGGAAATAATTTGCTGAGGTGCTGGGGAGATTTAAGAATTCTATGAGGTCAGTTTTTTATTATGTGGACTTCTTGGATATCCAGTTAGCTTTTACCAGAACTTCCCCAGTGTAGAAAGAGATTAAGGTAACAGCATAAGAGATGGGCATAACCATTGTAAAGGGGAGTACATAAGCAAGTAAAGATCCGAATTGTGAGAGAGTCCTAACTTGAAGGGATATGGCCCATCTGTGGTCCTGCTGTAGGGTGGACTTAGCAAGGGAAAGGTGAATTCAGATGGGACTCCTGTGGAACTTAACGACAGTGTGAGGCCCTTTCCATGCTGGAGTCAGTCCTTCCTTCTGGAACTTCTTGACATATACCTGGTCTCCTAGTTGGTGTATATAGTAGGGCATGGAAGAGGGAACTGGAAGGATATTGGGAATGAATGTTAGAGTGGATCACAGGCCCGACGTGTTGGAGAGACTGGAGATACTTTAAAACATACGGATTTGTGATTTCTTTAATCATGGGGTCCTTCAAGTGTGGCAACAAGGGGGGTGGTCTCCCAAACATGATCTCATAGGGGGTAAATCCTGCCTTATATGGGGTGTACCTTACCTGAAGAAGGGCCAAAGACAAGAGGTTGGGCCAATTTTCATCAGCTTCCAAAATTAATTTGGTGAGTATAGACTTAATAGTCCAGCTCATGCCTTAGACCTGCCCTAAGCTTTGAAGTCGGTAGGCACAGTGGAATTTCCAAGTTATATTAAGGGTCTTGCTGACCATCTGAGCTACAGATGAGGCGAAGCCAGCACCATTATCCCAACCAATTGACAGGGGCAGCTGGAACCTAGGAATAATTTCATGTAAAAACTCTTAACCACCGTAAGGATGGTTTCTCTTCAAGTAGCAAATGTTTCTACCCATCCTGAGAAGGTGTATCCAAACACCAACAGATATCTGTATCTTGCATGAGAGTGTTTTATCTCGGTACAGCCAATTTCCCATTTCTTACCAGGAGCTAGTCTCTTCAGGTGGACAGCAGGAATGGCATTTGTCCCTTGTTTCAGGTTGGCTTGTATACAGGAAAGGCATCGAGATGCCACTTGTATAGTCATCTCTGAACTGAGAGATCTGGTATGTGGAAGACTTGGTCAGTTTTGTAGCACCTAAGTGGGGGATCTGATGTATTTGGTCTGCTAGATGGCATCTGAGAGCCACAAGGAGGATGATCCTTGAGTTGGGCAAAATCTACCATCCAATCAGGTCTTGCTTTGCATCCTGGGAATGGGCTTTTTCTTCTACTTCTTCCCTGATGTAGGTTGGTTGAGGAGGGATCTCTAGGTCAGGAGAGGCTATGGGCAAGACAGTGAGGTATTCTCCAGGTAGGTCAGCAGCTTGTTTCCTTTTACTTCAGGTGCATTAGTGTTCTGATGGCCTTTGCAGTGGATAACTGCCACCTTCTCAGAAAGCCAAACAACTTCAGGAAGGATTGAAATTTCTTTTTTGCTTTTAATAGACTTTCCCTCAGCAGTCAAAAGTCCCCTCTCCTTGTATATCATGGCAGGAACATGAAGGGTAGCAAAGGCAAAACTGCTGTCAGTGTAGATGCTTATTTCTTCCCCACTACAGGGCCTACCTGAGCACAGTCAGCTCTGCCCTTTGGGCAGAACTGCCCTGAGGTAGGGCCTGGACTCAAATGATGCTCCATTGAGTGGCCACCACTGACCCAGCTCTCCTGGCCCATTGATGACAAAGCTGATCCCATCTGTGAACAAGTTGGCATCTGCTTCAGGCAGGGAAATGTCCTGGAGGCTTGGGCAGCTGGCCTGGGAGATGTCCAAATCTTTACAATCATGGAGAAGGGTCCCAGGGTTGTCATCAGGCATTAATATTTCTGGGTTGAAACTCTGTACAGCAGTAAAAGTAAGGCAGGGCTGGCCAAGCAGCAGGCTCTGATATTGAGTGAGGTGGGCATTTGACTTGATAAGTCATTTACTCCTCTTAGGAGAGTCTCCATAGCATGGCAGGGGCGTGGCATGAGAGCCAGATCTTGGCTTAAAGTGAATTTCTCTCACCAATATGGTAGTAACAGCTACTAAACAGAAGCAGGAAGGCCACCCTAAGACCAAAGGGTGTGAGTGCTTCCATAGGTATGCCATGGGCCTCTGCCAGGGTCCTAATGTTTGAGTTACAATGCCTTTTGAAATGCCATGAGTTTCATGGACAAAAAGGTGGAATGGCTTAGTGACATCAGGTAGAGCCAAAGCTGGGTCTATTGTGTTAAGGCCCACTTTGGATCCAGAAAAGCCTGTTCTTCTATCTGTGTCCAATTTAAGGGTTGATCTTTCACTGTGGCTAAATAAAGTGCCCCTGTTATTTCAGCAAAACCCAGGATACAGAGCCTAAAATACCCCATTGTCCCCAGGAATTTATGTACCTGTTTATTGGTTTGGGGCATGAGGATTTGGATGGCCTCTTTCCAGACACACTGAGAGTCTTTTTACCTTGTGTGAGTCTGTATCTCAGGTATGAAACTTCTGTCTGGCAGAGCTTGGCTTTCTTTGCAGATACACAATACCTCAGTGTCTGGAGCAGTTTGAGCAAATCCTTAGTGTCTTAAACAAGTGGGTGAGTCAGCTGTAGCTAATAGGAGATCATCTACATTTTGTAGTGGGGTCGAATCAGAATGAGATACTTGGAATCCTCTCAAGTCTTTTTGTGGGGCTTCCACAAATAGTGTTGGGGGAATTTTTATACCCTTGGGGTAATCATGTCCAGGTCAGCTGGCCAATTTTACCAGATAATGGATATGTCCATTTAAAGTATAATATATGCTGGCTCTTTGGTGCCAGAGGGATAGGAAAAATGCATCCTTTAAGTCCAGGACAGTGGTTGCAGTCAGGTTTGCATTGCTGGTAGAAATCACCCAACCAAGAGCAGCTTGTGGGAACAAAAGGGATTTATTTTGGCTTACAGACTCAAGAAGGAAGCTCCATGATAGAGGGTAGAGGGGGGGAGGAAATGGCATGAACAGAGGGTGGACATCACTACCTGGCCAACATCAGGTGGACAACAGCAACTGGAGAGTGTGCTAAACACTGGCATGGGGAAACTGGCTATAACACCCATAAGCCCACCCCCAACAACACACAACCTCCAGGATGCTTTAATCTCCAATTGCCATGAGCTGGGGAGACTAGCATTCAGAATATCTAAGTTTATGGGGGACACCTGAATCAAATCACCACAACAGTGGAGACCTGATGATCTGGTGGAAGGAGGCTGAGTAGGGTGTGTGGGTTTGGAACTGTAGGTTGGATAGTCTCAGTTTATTTATTTACCTCCCAGAGGTCCTGGACCACCTGTTAATCTGAGGTCCCTGGCTTCAGGACTGGCAGGAATGGCCTGTTCCAGGCTGATTGATATGGGGTGAGGACACTGGCTTTTAGCAGTCTTTTGATGTCTAGCCCTCTAGTTCATGCAGTACTGTCAGACTCAGATTGGTGTGGCCATGGCCAAAGATTTACTACAACTGGTGGGTGGTGAGCATCTAAGCCTAGAGGGTTTGTTTCCATCCATATATTAGGGAATTGTTGTAGCTCTTGGAGTAGATCCCTTGGGTTGAGGACTGTCTTTGTTGTGGGATCTGGAAGAGCAGAAGGAGGAAAGGGCAATGCAGGACCAGTATGAAGGAGTGAGTTACTTGCTTGTGGCCCAAGTTGACTGTCCTTTCAGTTGTGAGATAAAAGTCCTTAATGGAACCAGTGGCCTCTAGGCTGGCATATTTTTGTTTGTATTTGGCCTCATCGTGGTCTTTAAAATAGACAACTCCACCCAAGCATCCAATTAGAATCTTAGTGATCTCCTGTTGAGGCTGTGACCTCAGGCTCTCAGATGTCTCAGAAGGTAGAGCCTTGGCCCCTTTATATATATATATACATATTTCATAGCTGGGAGGTCAGGAGGGTCAGTGCTTTTCTGAGGTTGATTGGTGCAGTTTAGGCATTTTTAAAAATTTTTTTTCCAATGTTGCTTTTTTTTTTTTTTCTGTTTTCCTCACTTTGTGTTTTTGGTATTTTTGTTTTGGGGCATGGACTTCTGGAGGCTCAGGACTCCAGAGGTGATGACTGGAAGGCAGCCCTCAAGGTTTTAGCTGGTCAGTGAGTTGCTTGTTTGGCCACTAGAACAGCCTGTTTTAGTTTCTCCCTGTCTTGATTACTGAATGCTTTTGGGGCCACCTTTAGGAGTTGGGAGATATTTGTGCCTGCAAACCTCTCTAGGTTTGGGAGTCTTTTGCATATATCAGGGGCAGACTGAGAGACAAAGGACAGATTAAAACTACTAGCATTTAGAGCACCTGTGGGTAGAAAAGAGTGTAGGTTCAGAAAGCTTCCCACAGACACTAGGAATGTCCCTGAAGATTTTCTTGACCCTTGAAGGAATTTGGGGGTTTTAGAAAAGTTAGTGGGTTTTTCAGCTGCTCCCAGTACCACAGCCACAATGTATTAGTTAAAAGAGTCCAAAGCCTGGGAGCTGACAGGCTTATTGGGGTCCCAGTCAGGAAATTTGGATGGAAAAACCTTCTCAAAAGCAGCTGGCATTTAGTGTCCCTCTGGTGTCTGCAGCCAAGAAGCATTTTTTTCACCTTCACTCCAGGATGCTCCCTCTCCTCAGAAGACTTGTTGACAGTCCTCTCAAGTGAGGCATAGATTTAAAGATAGAGGATAGACTTAAGGAAAGCAGTTAGAGTTTGGGGCTTGTCAGAGAAGGGTTGTGATTTCCAGTTATATAAGTATGAGGGGGAAAAGGGATCACAGACCATAAAGGGATGCAGCTCTCCCTCTGAACTGGGAGTCAGTGGTTTGTTGGGGTCTCAAGCAAGACACCTTTGGGAGTGAAGGGAGAAGAACTTGGAGGGGAGGAAAGGGTGTCCAGAGGGGCATGGGGCTGATCAGCATGAGTAGATGGAGGGGAAAGAGTTGTGTTGGGCTGATGAAGGTGAGGACAAGCCCTCATCAAGGGAGATACAGAAGACACAGGGATAAAGGGCAGGGGTGGGGGTGGCTAGAGTGGGGTCTGGTGAGGTGGAGGGGTTTACAGTTGGGAAGAGAAAGATAGCCCAGGGGAAAGCGGGTAGGAGGATTGTGGATTGTAAGGCAAGGGAAAGGAGTTGAGGGGGTCCTCAGCATCTGAAGGGGGCAGAAGTGGAGGAGGAGAAGTCTCAGGGGGCTTCCTGGAAAACAGGACAGTTGGAATAGATTTTAAAAATGTAGATCCTAGGGGCTGGAGAGATGGCTTAGCGGTTAAGTGCTTGCCTGTGAAGCCTAAGGACCCCGGTTCGAGGCTTGATTCCCCAGGACCCACGTAAGCCAGATGCACAAGGGGGTGCACGCATCTGGAGTTCGTTTGCAGTGGCTGGAGGCCCTGGCGCACCCATTCTCTCTCTCTATCTATCTTCCTCTTTCTCTCTCTGTCTGTCACTATCAAATAAATAAATAAAAATGAACAAAAATTAAAAAAAAATGTAGATCCTAAGTCAGGGCAGAGGATTTTGAACAAGAGTTCACTGTTGGTTAATGTAGGGAAATTGTTCAGAGTATACTGGAGTCTCCATAATCTTAAGCCAAACTGTTGTGGTGGTAATGGCTGGGTCCAAGGAGCCAGATGAAGGCCATTCTCTCTCATAGGAGAGCTCAGTCAACCGCAAAGAAGGTGCAGTTTTCCCTTAGAGAGTGACATATTGTATTTCTCCCCAAGCCCCTGAAAGAAATGCTTATCATGCATTGAAGGGCATGGAGTTTTGACTGGGAGGTTCTCATGTACAAACTTACCTCCTCAGAGAGTGAGAAGGACTCAATCCCTTTTGGTGTCTGAGAATACCATGGTCATTTCAGACCTCCCCAGAATCAGTGGGAGGCAGGGGGCCTTGGAATGTCTTCATGGGGTGCCTCCTTTCTAGCCTCCCCCTGACTGGGGAAGACCAGAGTTAGGCTAAGTCCTGTAAGCATGGAGTATCTCCAGGGACTTCCAACTGTTATAGTATATGTGAAAAATTACAGATCATCATGCTTTTGTAGCCAATTAAAAGTACTTTTGATAAAGCCAACAATGAAAATGGGCTCACACCAAAAAATGCTCTCAGTACAGAAGCTCAGTGGTATAGTGTTTTAAAGACAATAGTGCTATGCCCAGTTCTTGGCCCGCCTCCAGTAACCACCAAGAGAACCAAGCACGCATGCAAAAGCAAGGAGCTTTATTTCAGGCTTAAGCTCGGACTCTTGACTTCACCAGCACAATGGATCCATATAAGAGCCCTGAGCAGCAGGAACAAAGAAGTAGGGAGAAGTAGGGGAATGGTTACATGATTGGTTGATTTAAGCAGTAACTGCACTCTTATTTTTCTGATAGGCTTAGGATGCTGGTGGGCAAAGCTTGTGGGCAGGGGGCTAGGGGAATTCCAAGCAGATTAGGTAATCTTTATTGTGATTGGCTATATGTATCTGAGGAACTTTAAGCAAACTTATTTTAACCAAACTTATCAATGACCACAGGAAGGCATGGTGCAGACAGTCCATTCCCTTATTAGGAAACTGACCTTGCTGGGAAGCAGAAACTTAGGCCTATTGATGATTCTGAGGCCTATTATGGCTTCCTGAGTCCTTCAAATAGACCACAAAAAATTACAAAAACATTGGTTCCAGTTGTGAGTAAGGGTATTTTTGGAATTTCAGGTATTGCTTTACTCCCTAACCTTGAGTTTACCCACTTGGGTAAACATATACTCCAGTTATCTTGAGTCAATACATCTGGGTTATGGGATGCTCCAAAAATGTTGTCAATGTAGCCATGTCAATGTAGTCTAGGGGATGGGAGAGTTAGCAGATCAAAAGCACTTAGACATGTAAAGAATCAGGCCTAATTGAGACAGGATGGCCTTATCTTAGCTATTTCACTATATGATGTGTGTGTGTGTGTGTGTGTGTGTGTGTGTGTGTGTGTGTGTACATGCTCATGCCACTGCACACATGTGGCGGTCAGAAGAAAACTTTGGGGTGTTGGTCTTTGCTTCCCCCCCTTGTTGGAGACATGGTATCTCTTGTTGTTTGCTGCTAGGAAGGCCAGTGTAGCTGACCTATGAGCTTCAGGATTCTCCTGAGTCTGCTTTCCATTGCTGTAGGCGTGTTGGTGCATACACCTCTTTTGGTGTCTGGCTTCTTTATGTGGTTGCTAAGGATCTAAATTCTGGCCAACAGGCTTATGGCACTGGTGGGCAGAATAAATGCCTTTAGTCACTGATGCCCTCTTCAGTCTTTCACAAAAGCCTTCCATCATAGGTGATATAGCATTTGTATAGGATATTCAGACTTTCTGTAGGATGAGGTTTGGTGAGCTTTTTTTTTGCCTAATTCTCCTTGTTTCCTGACTGCCTGTTTTCAAACACTCCCATGAAGGGTACATGCCGATAGTAGTCAGCTTCACTTTGCTGCGATCAACCTCCAAACCAGCTATAGTTTATAGGAGGAATGGAATTTATTTAAGCTTACAGATCCAGGGGAACTTTCATAATGGAGGAAGAATCTGGCCCCCTTTATACAGATCCATGCAGAGAGAAATACCACCACCAGCACCATAAGCAAGCACACTTCTGGAACCCCAGGCAGAGCTCCAACTGTTCCCTGCATACTTACGCTGGAAATCCAGATCTGCCTCCAAACACACCTTAGGTCTAGGCCCCAGGATCCTCCCACAGTGACACGTCCTTTAGCCAGTAGCTGGAGATCTAAGTTACAAGTTTAATAAACTCCTGAATCTACTTGGAGACATCTATACAAACTACCAAAATACCTTATAAACCCCATTTTCCCCATGTATATGATAATATCTACCCTTAATAAAGTTTGTCTTTTCCAAGAAAAGCTGGAGATGCCTAACTTGAATTCCTAAAGTGAATATAAAAACTTAAAGCCTTGAAATCTGTAGTAAAATTTCAAATAACTTGGTATAAAGCAATGAAAAAGAGACATTATTTAACTTGTGATGGGCAATAAGGGCATTTAAATGAAAGAAGAAATTAAATAAAATCATCACTTGGCATTCAATTGCTGACTATGTTCAGAAAGGAGCTTGTAGTGCCTTACAACATATGAAGAATTGGCAAATGGTAAGATATTAAACTGCTAGTATTGCATTTTTTTCTCTTCTTCCATAGCTATGTTGCATGTATTATTTTATCAACAAAACATAAACTTTAAAGTAACTATGCAAGGACACCTCTCTCTGTAAAAGGAGAGTCTAGCTTTAGGCATAAACAAGATGGAAAGGCTATCTTATATTGCAAGACAGAACATAAAATGTTATTTTTTATTTATTTTTAATCTTAGATCTACCACATACTGGATATACTTCTTTAAAAACAAGTTATTTTATTCCTATAGAAACATTTCATATAATGGCTTTAACTATAGTGCTTAGCATAAGAACTATGACTAGTCTTTATTATTGTTACTATGCCCATTAATTATAAAGAACTTTAATAATAATAACCCCTAATGATTATTAATATCTATGTAGCATTTATTATATACCACTTATAGTAAACATTAAACACACATATGTATAAAGCCATTTAATTCTAATGTCTATAGCATATTGCAATGATTTCTCACATAAACTACTTGTAAATGAGACAAGTTTCACAGGCTAAGAGCATAATCTTCCGTAAGTCTGCTCAAACACTAGTTATCATCCAGAAATTAAGGATCTCTTCTAATCAACTAACCCTAAATTCAGGGGTCATTAATTCACATCATTGATGTACTGGAACACCTCATAGAATATGTATAAAACTTACATTTGTAATAACATTTTTAGTATAGTGTGTTAGTCATCTTTTATTTATAGCAATTTCCTTTGAATTGAAACATTGAATTGAAACATTCCCCCCTGGAGGGAGGGTCAGGAGACTTATTGTTAAGTAAGTCTGGGAAAAACGGAAATTTCAAAGGTCACAAGACCCAGCTCCCTAAGTTTATAGAAGTAAACAACTGATGGAGGTGGGGGCATGACTCTCCCATGTAGCTTCCTTGAGTTGCACCCATGTTGGGATGGGATGAGCTTTTCTGTAGTGCGCTGCCCTTCAGTCACCCATGCTACTGTAAGTAATCCATCATCAGCGTTCTGTAAGTAACCACAATAAATTCATTGGTTCAGCAAAATTAGACTTTGGTGCAGTCCTACTTTGATGTGTTATCTGAGTCCTATCTGGGCTGAATAAATGTGTGTTTGTGCCTGGGGGCGGGGCACAGAAGGGGGGGTCACACAATAGCCTTCTGTAACTGTAACAAAGATCTGAAATAATTGGCTTGTAAGAGAAAAGTTTTGTTTTGGATCATAGTTTTTGAGAGCCCAGTCCATAACTGGACAAAACTATTGTTTTCGGGCCTCTGATAAATTTGCTATATACCAGTGACAAGGAACAAATAGGAGAACAAATGGCTTTCCACATGGACAAGAAGCGAAATAGGAAATAGAAATGGCTGTGGTCTGACAATCACAGCCATGGACACATTCCTAATGAACTAAGAATCTCCAAGTAAGCCCTACTTACTAAGATTCTATCACCTTCCAACATTATCAATTTGCCAATCTAGCCTTTAACATATGGTTTTTTAGGGGGCATGTGGCACCCAAGCTGTAGAATAGAACAAAAAGGACAAAATCAGAACCAGCCAAAATAAGAGGTGTTGGAGAACTCTTTGAGAGTGTCCCAAACAATTCCTAAAGTCTTCCCTATGACATGGAAGTTTGCATTTTTACCATTAGGGATGCCCTTGAATTGACTACCTGACATTTATTTTTATATTAGTTTTCCTAATTAAAAGAAATACAGATGATGAAATGACAAGAAACAAGATCCCAGAGAGGGATATTTGATTCCCTGTAATACAACTGAACATTTAAGTGTGATATAGACTTTTTTGCATGAAAGACAAAGATCAAAAAACATAGTGAAGTGCTTGCTGATGCAGGATTGGAATCCTAGGAGAAATTAGATCTCCATAAATGCAAAGGAGACTCCCCCGAGGCCTGTGAACCCCATATTCATGTCCTTGTTCATGTTATCAAAGAATCGAAAATGCAGACTCAGAGAAGGGAAAATTATGAGATTTTTTTATGGACAGTTAAAATAAGAGTGAAATCAGGGTGCCTGGTAAGACTCAGTGGCTAAAAACATTTGCTTACATACCTGCAGGCCTCTGCTTGATTCCCTAGTATCCCTGTAGAACCAGATTCACAAAAACGGTGGATGCATGTGGAGTTGATTTGCATGACCAAGAGTACTCGTTTTCTAGTACTCTCTCTTTCTCTCTTTTCAAATAAATAAAACTACTTTTAAAAAAAGATAAGAAAGAAATCAAAGCAGGGAAAAACATCCTAGTCAAAAGAATTTCTCTGCTTTCCCTTTTAGACAGCAGGGGAATATAACAAAAAGTTTACAGGTCAGTTTGAAAGGAAGAAGCAGGAAGACATCTCTGGCAGGAAGTAGAGATTTATTCTGAGGTCACAGAGAAACACTTCACATTGCAGCAGTCCTGAGACTGGAAATGGAAAATGTGCTGGTTGCATTTTATAGGGGACTTTTACAGAGAGGTACGATCATGCTAGCAGAGAGAATGAAGGAGGGGGTAATGAGGAAGTGATAGAAGGCAAACTTCTTTCTTCTGAGTTATTAGGTCAGATGCACAGCTCCTTGGTGTCATAAGTCAATAAACTGCATTCTTTCAAGATATCCAGGACAATTTTATGATCTTCTGACAGACTCCTTAGGTTCAGAAGTAATTTTCTGAATTCCTGATCACTTCAATAAAGAGATTTGTGGACCTTGCTCTTTTCTTCAGAGAGGAAACTAGAAGAATCTTTCTCACATGCTTTTGGGGTAAGGGAAAAAGAAAGGAAGGGCAGAAGGGGAGAATCAGAGAAGGAAAGAAGAATGAATGGATACAAGGGGCTTCCATATGTGTCTGGGACCCATAAACTCACTGGTTCACCTTGCTGATCTTGAAATCATTTTTTTTAGTCTCCCAGTGCTCTGCAAGTAGTGAATAGATGTTTCTTTATGTCTCTCCAGGAAAAGCAATACAATAAATACAGACATTTCTTTGTGTCTCTCTAAGAACCATATGTCATTTAGAATGATCCTCATAATCAGCCTCAGGTGGTATACAGGGAGAAACCTGTTTAGTTGGCGGACCAAGAGGAACTCAGACTCAGGAATTGTCCACCCATGAGGGCTATGCCTCTGAAACTGGAGAAGAAACAGAAAGCTGTTGCTGTTACTATTGTTGGAGGGACTAGGAGGTTGTTATTTTCAGTTATCCTGGATGAGGATGGATCAGACTCAAGTTCTAGTCCTTTCAAAGCAAATAAGGTGGCATTCATGTTTCTGTGGGCCATTTCCTAGCTGACTAGTTATCAGGAAAATATCTATCTTGTTCCTAACCCATAACCTAATCCATCACTTTTCTCTTGGCATGGCGTCTTGGCCTCAGCAACCATGGAGCAAAGATGCTATGATTACTTATACAATAGTGGCCTCATAGTTATGACAATTTATGATGGTGAACATGGGATGATTAATTTATCCCTTAGAAGAGAGAGTGATCAATAGGTCCTCACCTGAAATTCCAGCCTCTCATTCCTCTTACTGTGAAGCTGCATGTGGTCATGGACTGTGTAAAAGTGTTTAGGATATGGAAGTTGACTGGGAGGTAGGACTGAGGTCATGCAGCTATCATGAGTTGTCGTCCATGCTACCTTAATACATTTTAGTTATTGAGTTAACTTTGAGTCACCTATACTTCTGCAAGTAATCCTCACTCTGTGAGTCCAGTAAGCTCACTGGTTCACTTGCTGATCTTGAAATCATTTTTTTCATCTCCCAGTGCTCTGCAAGTAGTGAATAGATGTTTCTTTATGTCTCTCCAGGAAAAGCAATACAATAAATACAGACATTTCTTTGTGTCTCTCTAGGAAATGAAACAACAAATAGAGATGTTCTTGTCTCCTTTGGAAAACTGACACAACAGTAGTGACTAAATCTTGGCATTGTTTGTAGTCTATTAGAGCACAAATGCTGCAAGCTCTCATAGCTTCACTTTTTGTATAAATTTCAAAACCTGTTAATAGCATGTTTTAAAAATATGAACTATAACTAAGAAAAACTTATAAAACAATAACTAGTGTACATAACCTTATATGGTATAATAATAGTACAGATGAGATACCAATGAAGATAATAGTGACGATAGGAAGAACTCATTGGAAAGCACTTTGGGATATCAGCCTATACTCATGACTAGGTCACCCACCAATGTGTCACAAAGAAAGCACTTTGATAGAATGTAAAACACACACACACACACACACAATGTATATATATATATATATAGTATCACACACACACACTATATGTATATATATATATATATATATATATATATATATATATGACATATTCTCATTTATAGCATCCAATCTGAGTAAAGCTAAATTTATAAAAATGTTCAATGAAGCATCATTTATTTTAGTAAAATCCTAGGGGCATCTAAAACAATGATGGAGAATAGTTATGTAAATTATGGTATATTTATATAATATGTCTTTGTAATTTTAAATGTTAAGAAAATAAGTAATAGTTGTCAATAAAATGTAGGATGCAAAATCATAAGGACCCCGTTGTTTTAGTGTTTGGCAATTCTGGTATAGGCATCTAATGTTTTTGTCATTTTCATATTCCTAGATGAGACAAATAGATTGAGACCATCATTGCTTAACACACAAGTCAACAATGGTTATAGTACTTTTCCCTGTTGTTATAATTACACACCTTGACTGCACAAATATGAACAACAAGGGCACATTTTCGATTTGCTAACTTGTCTAAGCATTTAAATTCCTCTCTCCTTGAAGTTTCCATTAATTGTATAGTTCTCAAATTGGTACCTGAACTCTTTTTCTCTAAAATAGAACACTATCTTTGGCATACAACCATACTTTGATTCAAGCAGACAAAGTAATTGTGTGGTCCCAAACCCTTTCAATTACGAGAATTTTTCTGCCTATCACAGCTGGTTACTAAATCCTAATAATGCACCTACCACCCACACATCCTCAGCAGGCAGAATAAAATAGCCGCTGGTTAGAGTTCAGGCTGCATTTGCTTCTTTGCATTTGACACAATGTGTGTGAAAATTCAGCTCTGACAGGACAGTCAGGTGAGGAAAATTGATGACGGCAGAACACCTAAGGAGCAGAAGAGAAGAGGCATACCTAGGATGGGCTTTTTGTATTACTTCAAGGACACACCAGAAGTCAGCCAGAAGCCCTGAAACATCTTTATAAGAAGTGAAAGAACCAACCCCAGGTTGCCATCAAGAATGGGACAGCTCAATTTGAAACAAAGAAACCAAAGCCAGTGCTGCATTTCAGAATATGGTTTTCCAAGGGGAATTCCTAGACACCGGTCAGAAAGACACCTTCAACAGCGTTACAGCATTGCCATAAAGGCTTACCATCCAAGCTGTACTGATCATTCATTTCTTTATCATTAGCAGACAACAAATTTGAAGTCAAGAAATGACCTTTTCAGGGTAGCTTAGACTTTAATTTGATGTTTTTATTCTACTCTTTGACTGGGACAGGGGTGGTCCTGCTGTTTTAAGACAGTGAGAAAACAAAACAAAACAACTGAGATGACAGACAATACAAAGCCCAGTAAATAGCTGTTGGCTATGAAGTGTTTGTAAAAAATGGTTACACATCAAAGAAATGTGCGCTTTTCACTCCTTAATAAACACAGCAACTAGCTAAACTAAACGGTACTGAATTATGGCATGCTTAGCTTCTTTTTTTAATACTTTATTTATTTGAGATAGAGGGTAAGATAGAGAGAATGGCAGACCAGGGCCTCTAGCCACTGCAACTGAAATTAAAATGTCATCAATGTATATACCATTATAATCTTTTCTAGGGATATCCATAATTATTTTTTTTTTCGGGGTAGGGTCTCACTCTGGCCCAGGCTGACCTGAAATTCACTAAGTAGTCTCAGGGTGGCCTTGAACTTATAGCGATCCTACCTCTGCCTCCTGAGTGCTGGGATTAAAGGCGTGAGCCACCATGCCCTATAAAAATATTTTATTTATTTATTTATGAGAGAGAAAGAGACAGATGGAAATAAAGAATGGGCATGCCAGGGCCTCTAGCTACTGCATACAATCTCCAGACACATGTGCCCCCCTGTGCATCTGGTTTATGTGGGTCGTGGTGAATCAAACTAGGGTCCTTAGGCTTTGCAGGCAAATGCCATAACCACTAAGCTGTTTTCCCAGTCCCCCATAATGTTTGTGATTATCAAAGATAATAAAGTATAAACATGAGTTTATCCCAGTCTCAAGTCAAGATATAACTAACTTGGGCTGGAGAGATGGCTTAATGGTTAAGGCATTTGCCTGTGAAGCCAAAGGACCCAGGTTCAATTCCCCAGTACCCATGTAAGCCAGATGCACAAGGGGCACATGCATCTGGAGTTCCTTTGCAGTGGCTAGAGGCCCTGGTGGACCCATTTTCTCTTTCTCTCTTTCTCTCTCTCTCTTTCTCTCCTCTCTCTCTCACACTGCTTGCAAATAAAAAAAAATAAAGAAAGAAAATAAAATTATTTTAAAAAGATATGCCTAACTTAGGGACAACAGGATAGATGTTATAAAGCTTCTTTGTGACCCATTCAAAAAAGGTGGGGTTTTGGTTTGTTTTTAACATGTCATCCTTCCTGAAGGAAGTAAACCAAGCAGACATTATTAATCAAACACACAGCAGTTTCTATCTTATAACATACCCTGAGTAAATACATACTGATTCTGTAATGAGACTTGTAATCCAAATACAAATTTCTCTTTGATGAGCAAAATACCTTGAATTTCATTAGCTAGTATTTACTATTATCTATCCTACTGTATATTTTCCATGTTTGTTTATTTTATTCTTCTCCACTAACCTATAAGCTCTTTGTGTGTATGTACTACTATAGCTATTTGTCTTGTACTAACCATTTAACACATATTACTTACATTATTAATGGAATCACCAACTTATCCTATCAACTGTGAAGAGAAGAGGAAACGTGATGATACAGAAGTATAACCATATACCCAAAATGAGTTTTTTATCTCTACCAGGACCAAACACAATCCATGAATTATAGAATACATACATATATATATATATATATATGTATATGTATATAGATAGATTGATTGATAAATTAATGTAAAATTTAAAATATACACATCATAATTGTGCAAATTATATAACAAGGAAATATATAATTGTCTATTGATATCTTAAGTATTGAAATATCACCACAAATTCAGCAAATATTCTGAGTTAATTAATTAATCAAAAAGTATGTTTTATTTATGCCCTTTGATTAAAAATATAGGCTTTGATTTATAAGGCATGGTCAGATAAATCTTACAAAACTTTTCCTATTAATAATCAGTAAAATAACACTGCCTCAACTGAACTAATATATTGAGAATGTTTTTCAACTGATGCATTCCTTATTTCTTCAACAATTGTTTATTGCATGTTTTATGTTTCTAGTATTAATCTAGTAAATAAAAATATAGTAATGAAAAAATCAAAAAAATTCTGTTATAAAATTTCTTCCTTGAACTTTTTCTAGAAAGATAAAATTTTAAATTTTCAAGTATAGATGCAATTATAAGTGCTTATGACTGAATAGTAATAACCAATTTATTTTCAGAAGGAAATAAGGGTTAACAGTACAATAGAAAGTAATACAGAGCTGGGTGTGATGGCACATGCCTTTCATCCCAGCACTCTTTGGGAGGCAGAGTACATAGTGAATCCAAGTCAACATGAGCTAGAATAAGACCCCCTACCTCAGAAAGAAACAAAAAAAATAACACAGATATTGTTTGGATGAAGTGGTCAAAACAACCTTTCTATGAATATACAAGAATGAAAAGAGGAAAGAATCATGAAAATACTTCAGGAAAGAGCACTCTAGTCAGATAAAAGAGCAAAGGAATGATTGTTGTTTTCAAATTGGCTTTTAAAAAAGAAATTCCAAGACAAGACAAAGAGAAAATGTGGATGATTACCATTTGAAGATTACGCATAGTAAGCTTTTGGTTGCTGTGAAAAATACATGAGGCCAACAACTTAAATGACACAATTATTTAGTTTAGCTCAGGTACATGGTTGCTTGGTCCTATTGCATTTGGGCCTATACTGGGACAGAATATTATAGCAGAAGAATGTCATGGAGCGAAGTTATTCACCTGATAGTCACCAGCAAGCAAAATAAATAAGAGGAAAGAAACAGGGTTCAATATATCATTTGGGGATAATGTTTCCAGCGACCTAACTAACTTCCATTAGGCTTGACCTCCTCAAGGTTCTGACAGAACAATGACGTTACATAATAACAGCAAAACTAAAATTTCTCTTAATATACCTAATTATAATTTTAGTACAAATATGCACATCAACTTTGCGATTATACAAATTCCAAACATCCTACCAATTCCTAATATTCTAAACCAAAATCAATCACATTTTTATAATTTAATTCTCAATGGACTAAATGGATTAAGAAAAGGAGTATTGAAAGCTTGGCATGATTGAATTGTATAAAATCAGTTCAAATATACTATACTTAAAGTACTTAGGACATGAGATGGATACATATTTAAAATTATAGTCAGTCTGTACTTTTTTGAGACAGGTGCATTTTAGTACCTTATCACAGTCCATCTTTTATCAACAGGAGACATCATTTTTCCTATTTCCTATTGTGACACCTCACAATACCACCACTGGCTGGCAAGCTTATAGCATATAAGCTTTTGATAGGGAGCATTCCAGATGCGTGCTATGACAACATATGTCAGATGTCAGATGAATTTAGATCTTAAAGTTTAGGGTATGAATAGTGGGTTTTTATTCTAAAACTATTAGGAACACTATTTTAGTTTTTTTCCACATTTAGGAGAGCACTCTGTTTTCTCTCTCTGGAGTACCTTCTAAGTACACAAGACAAGAGGAGTCCTGTTAGAGGGTTTTGCTGTTCCACATAAGAGAAGAAGATGGAAGATCCCAAGACAGTAACAATGGAGAACATGAGAAGTCAGTTTGGGGATGTGTTGCAAAGTAAGAATGGGCAAGACTTGCTCTTATGCTTGTGATGACCAAACACACGGAAAAGTAATCCCAGAGTGTGCTCAAAGTTTTGACCTGAGAAACTGGGGAACTGACAGTACTCTTTACTGAGATGTGGATCATTGAGGAAAGTATGGATTTATGGAACTAAACGGCGAAGTATTAAATTTCTCAATGATAAATAGTAAGAAGAATTTACTCAGTACACTCCAGAATAAACTAATTGTAAATCAGAGAGAGTCATACCTAAAACTACAAAGTTGAGAATAATTGATGTACAAATATTACTAAAGGTCTCACACAAATTAAAATGACATATTGTGTATCCTAGAAAAAAAGAGGTTTCAGTACTGGATCCTGGAGAACTCCAATTTAGAGAGGTTGATATTATAAAATCTTTCCTGTGGGGTGCAGTGTAGAGGAAAAGCCACCCAGCCTTGAAGGGACATAGTATACTAGAGTTAAATAAAGTAATTATTTGAAGTAGGAAAAATGATGTCTCCTGTTGATAAAAGATGGACTGTGATAAGGCACTGAAATGTACCTATCTCAAAAAAGTACAGACTGACTATAATTTTAAGTATGTATTCATCTCATGTCCTAAGTACTTTAAGTATAGTATATTTGAACTGATTTTATACAAATCAATCATGCCAAGCTTTCAATACTCCTTTTCTTAATCCATTTAGTCCATTGAGAATTAAGTTATAAAAATGTGATTGATTTTGGTTTAGAATATTAGGAATTGGTAGGATGTTTGAATTTGTATAATCGCAAAGTTGATGTGCACATTTGTACTAAAATTATAATTAGGTATATTAAGAGAAATTTTAGTTTTGCTGTTATTATGTAACGTCATTATTCTAAATTGTATTTAGTAGTCAAGGTTGGTGCATGCAGATAAAAATAAATTTCAAGATTAAAAAATCCAAATTGACTAGAGTTATCTATCATCTTTTCCACTAAGTTTTGCCTTTGTTTTAGTCAGTTTTGAATAATTGCCAAACAACTGTTTAAGGAACGATTGATTTAAAGAGAGAAAATTGAAACCTAGTTATTTCTTTGTAAAACTAGTTCCATATTCTCTTTACTGTGTGACTTATAAATGTGGAAAGTATCTATTGCCCACAAAATACGAATAATATATGACAAAATCCTTGAAAGTGTGTGTTAAAATGTCTTTATAATGAATAAAGCACCCTATGAAGATGCATTCATTTTTCTGCTTCGTCTGAAGATGTTATGAAGTTTCTAGGCCAAATAATTGAAATAGCATGTCGACCACTATTTCTCCAAGAAAATGCAATGTGAAGAAATTTAAAGGAAAGAAAATTTTAATTTATGAATTGTTCACCTGGCAATTCTTTACAAAGTACAGCATTCTCATGAGTGTACTTATCTCTGGAATGGATTTTACTTATTTATTGCAGAGATACTTCAGGATATTGTGTGGGTTTCTTCTTTGGAATTCAAAGTACTTTAAATATAATTTGGGAATTGACTCAATTCTACTAGATATAATATGAGAATACAACCTCAAAAGTATGTGACATCCATTTTCCATTACTTTCAAAATTTTCCATGATAAGCCAAAAATGATATAGAATGTTAACAAAGCTCATAGATGCCAGAAGTCTCATACCTTATACAGAGGCTTGCACAAAAATTGATAGCATAAGTTATCATAGGTTACCATGTGCTTTTTCATGTGGGTATAATGACTGTTTTTGCCTTCTATTTTCAGAAATTTATTTTCTCTCTCCAAAACATACCAGTCATGCAAGAATGGAAAAAACATAGATGTACAATGTCTGAATCCTTATTAGGCACTCAATAAATAAATGGCAACTTATTTGATGAATAAAACAGAATTTCTGTCAGGACTCTATCAATAACCAATAGTTGTGTACATGTGTGTTCATGTGACTGCATGTATTGTGTGAAACGTACTTTTGTGATACTTTGGAGGATTTCCCAAGTTTGTCATAGAAACATAGAAACTAGAGTACCAGTTTAGTGAGGTAGCAAATTGGCATCTGGAACATTTCTCCACTAAAAACTTGAATCTGACCACTGGGGTCAAGTGCATTACAAAATTCTCTCCATTGATCAGGTATCACAGAACAATAAATCAAAATACAGAAGAGAGTTCTTTTGGATTAAAGCATTTGTGATGGTAAGTGGAAGGGTAGGTAGAGAACAATAGAAACCAGTCAGAGTGGTGTCTACCATATCTCAATAGTTGGAAAGTAGAGGCCTGAAGACAGCCAGTTTGAATCAAGCCTGGGCTACGTAACAAGACTCTATCAGAATAAGGAGGGGAGAAAAGGAAAAGGAGGAAGGGGAGGGAGAAGAAGACAAAAAGGAAGAGGAAGAGAAGCATCTGTCATCATTGGTCACTATTAGGAAACCTGGTCTAAGTTTTGCACGGTTATTATATTGTAACCCAGCAAAAACCTCACAGTGCCTGACACTACCTCCACAGACCATTATAGGAGGAGGAAAAGAGAATGAGATCAAAATAAAAGAGAGATTGATAGAGATGGGGAGGGGATGTGATGGAGAATGGAGTTTCAAATGGTATAGTGGGGGGAGGGAGGGTAGTACAATGGGATTGTTTTTATTAATTAGTTTTGTATTCAGCAAATACAGTCAATTTGGTACCAATATTAGGCTCATCCGTGACCTACTCCCTCCAATTGGACCCTCCTTGTTGAGGTATATGGGTCATGCATTCTGGAGTTAGCCCACCGTTATGGGTAGGAGAAATGTCTCTGCATATCATGACCCAACATGTGGCTCTGACATACATTCAGCCCCCTCTTCGGCAAAATTTCCCAGAGCCATGTTGGGTTCATTTTTGGTCTGCTTCAATGATGAGGTGTTGGGGGCCTCTGAGGCTCTGGTTCTCTGATTTGGTAGGAATTGACTTTTCTCTGTGTTGATCTCCTTCCCCCTTCTGCTGGTATCTGGTTCATCAGAAAAACAGCACCCTTGCTTGCTTTGCCAATTTTACTTAGTTTCAGCTGGGGCCCTTTTGAGGTATGATGGGGTGGCTCTCTCCTTAGGATCTATATCTATCTGAAAAAGAGAAGCAGATTCTCCAACGGAGAGTAAGTTAGCACCAGGACAAATGAGAAAAACCTTACTTTTTTCAATAGATAATTTAATAGGTGTAGGCCCTCTTGTAGCCCATGATTGATGGTAGCTTGATATTGGAGAGTAGGATTATGTTTGGATATGGTTCTGACTTGTTTCCCAGCTCTAGCTATGGGTCCCTTACCACTGAGGGGATCAGTTAGCCAAATTAAGAGCAGTTGGTTCCCCACCATGGCTGCTGCCACTATTGCACTTGGGTGGGCATCACAACAAGTTATTTGCTGCTAAGTAGGTTAGACCATGAGTTGCTTGGACAGATATTGGACATTTTCCCCCAGTCGCCCGTGTAGCACCTTCTGGCACTGACGCGCTGACTGTCTCGGAACTGACTCTCATCCAAAATCCAGCCATGCCATTCCATTTTGCATGTCAACCACATAAGGTGTCTTCAGCAGTAGGCTCTTACCACTAACCTTTGGTGGGTCATCAAGTACTCTGACAGAAATCTGTCTGTCTTTTACGAAACCTTGTAGGTCTCTCTCATTAAAAGCTCATTGTGGATGATAGCCACATGCTGGTACTGGGAGTTACAGGTCAGTGCACACTAAGAAAAGGAGGACAAAGATAACGAATATACCAGAGTTAGAGAAAAGAGAGAGAGAGAGAGAGAGAGAGAGAGAGGGAGAGAGAGAAGGCGGGAGGGAAGGTGTAGAAGATTAAGGTTAGTCTTGATCCTACCCTCTCCAGTGTCTTGTGGTTCAGGTGTTCCCTGTAAGGGCCTGGCAAAGGATCAGCCATTTGGTCTGTCTTTTTGGAAGTAGAATTTTATGGTACCATTGCTGTTTGGGTCTAGATTTGTGTTTCCCACCCGTTCGATGCCCTCCCCTCCCTCCCCATCCAACCCAGTGTCTAGTCAACGAGATGCTTGCTGGGTATGAAAGGTATCTTGGGGAGATTCAGGTTAGGTGCTGTAGATGAGTGAGACTATGTGGCAATTTTATTTTTTTTTCTGTGATTGGGTAAGTTCACTGAGAATGATCTGTTCCAGGTTCAACCATTTTTCCTCAAATTTCATTGTGTCATTTTTCTTACTGCTGTATAGAATTCCATTGTGTAGATATACCACATCTTAGTTATCCATTCTTCTAGTGATGGACATCTGGGTTGATTCCAGCTCTTAGCTATTACAAATTGAGCTGCTACAAACATGGTTGAGCAAATCTCTCTAGCCTGTGGTTTGAGGGTTTTAGGGTAGATGCCCAGTAAGGGAATAACTGGGTCTGTTGGTATCTCTATAGTCATCTTTTTCACAAGTCTCCACATTGCTTTCCAAAGTGGTTGTACCATCCTACATTCCCACCAACAGTGGATGAGTGTTCCTACTTCTCCACATCCTCGCCAGCATTTATTTTCAATTGATTTTTTGATGTTTGCTAGCCTTATTGGGGTAAGGTGGAATCTCATGGTTGTTTTAATTTGCATTTCTGTGATGATTAGGGATGATGAATATTTTCTTAAGTGTGTGTTTTCCATTTGCATTTCTTCCTCTGTGAACTGCCTGTTCATCTGTTTGCCCCATTTTGTGAGTGGGGTGTTTGACTTCTTACTGTTTAGATTTTTGAGTTCTCTGTAGATTCTAGAGATTAGGCATCTATCAGTTGGATAACCCACAAATATTTTCTCCCATCCTGTGAATAATCTATTGGCGTTGCTTATTGTTTGCTTGTCTGTAAAGAAACTCTTCAGCTTCATGTGATCCCATTGGTTGAGTGACGGTTTAAGTTCATGAGCTACTGGGGTTTTGTTCAGGAAGTCTTTTTCCATTCCTATATCATGGAAAGTACTTCCTAAATTTTCCTCCAGTGGTATTTGAGTTTCTGGTCTTATATTGAGGTCTTTGATCCATCTGGACTTGAGTGTAGTGCATGGTGAAATGTGTGGATCAAGTTTCAGTTTCCTGCACATGGTTTTCCAGTTCGTCCAGCAGCATTTGTTGAAGATGCTGTCTTTTTTCCAGCCTATTGTTTGGGCCTTTATCGAATATCAAGTAGCTATAGTTGCTTGACACAAAGTCCCTGTCCTCCAGTCTATTCCATTGGTCTATACTCCTGTTTTTATGCCAGTACCATGCTGCTTTTATTACTATGGCTTTGTAATATAGCTTTAGATCATGTGTGGTGATGCCTCCAGAGGTATTTCTTTTGCTGAGGATATGTTTGGATATGCGAGGCCTTCTGCCTTTCCATATGAAATTTGAGATCATTTTTTCTATCTCTGTGAAGAACACTGTGGGGATTTTAATTGGAATTGCATTAAATCTGTATATTGCCTTTGGTAGGATTGTCATCTTCACAATGTTAATTCTGCCTATCCAGGAGTATCTGAGGTCTTTCCATTTTCTCAAGTCCTCCTCAATTTCTTTTTTGAGTGTTTTTATGTTTTTGTTATATAGATCTTTCTTTTCCTTGGTTAACATTATTCCAAGATATTTTTGTTGTTGTTGTTGCTATTGAAAATGGGACTATGTCCCTTATTTCTTTCTCTATATCTTTGTCATTTGCATATGGAAAGGCTACTGATTTTTGTGCATGTATTTTGTATCCTTCTATTTTACTATAAGAGTTAATCACCTTCCGGAGTTTTGGGATGGAGTCTCTCGGGTCTCTTACAAATACAATCATGTCTTCATCGAATGGAGCTAACCTAACTTCTTCCTTTCCAAATTGTATCCCTTTTATTTCCTTCTCCTCTTTTATTGCTTAAGCTAGGACTTCCAGTACTATATTGAAAAGCAGAGGTGAGAGTGGACAACCCTATCATGTTCCTGATCTTAATGGGAATTCCTCCATTCTCTCTCAATTTAGTATTATTTGGGCCTCTGGAACTTTGTATATTGCCTTTATTATGTTAAGATATGAACCAACCATGCCAATTCTCTCCAAAGTTTTCATCATGAAGTGATGTTGTATCTTGTCAAAGGGCTTTTCTGCATCTATCAAAATGATCATATGGTTTTTATGTTCAACCTTGTTTATGTGGTGTATTACATTGGCAGATTTCCATATGTTGAACCACCCCTGTGTTCCTGGGATGAATCCCACTTGGTCAAGGTGGAAAATGCTTTTGATGTGTTGTTGAAGTCAGTTTGCGAGCATTTCGTTCAGGATCTTTGCATCTAAATTCATCAGGGAAATAGGCCGGTAGTTTTCTTTTCTTGTGGCATCTTTGCCTGGTTTTGGAATTAGGGTGATGCTAGCTTCATAAAAGGAGTTGGGTAGCTTTCCCTGTTCACCGATTGTGTGGCATGGTTTGAGGAAGATTGGTTTGAGATCTTCCATGAAGGTTTGATAGAATTCAGCTGAGAAGCCATCTGGTCCTGCACTCTTCTTTTTGGGGAGGTTTTTTATTACTTTTTCAATCTCCATGAGTGTGATGGGTTGATTGAGGTGATTAATCTGCTCTGAGTTTAGCTTTGGTAGATGGAATGCATCCAGGGATTTATCGATCTCCTCCACATTATCCAGTTTTGTGGAGTAGAGGTTTTTGAAATAAGTCCTTATGTTTCTCCCAATTTCACTTATGTCTGTTGTGATCTCTCCTTTTTATTTCAAATTTTGTTAATTTGAAGCATCTCTTTTTTTTTCTTTTTTCTTTCTTTCTTTCTTTCTTTTTTTTTTTTTTTTTGTTTTTGCTTGATAAAATTGGACAAGGGTTTGTCAATCTGGTTTATTTTTTCAAAGAACCAGCTCTTTGCTTTGTCAATTGTCTTAATTGTTTCCTTGGTTTCCAATTCATTGATCTCTGCTCTGATATTAGTTATTTCTTTCCTTCTGGAGCTCTTTGGGTTGTATTTTTCTTGTTTTTCCAGTGCCTTTAGGTGGGTGGTTAGGTTATTGATTTGGGATCTTTCTGTCTTTTTTATGAAGGCATTGAGGGCTACGATTTTTCCCCTGAGGTTCACCTTCATTGTGCCCCATAAGTTTTGCTGCGATGTGTTCTCATTGTCATTCAATTCCAGAAATTTTGCAATTTTATTTTTATTTCATCTACTATCCATTTATTGTTTAGAAGTGTGCTGCTCAGTTTCCCAGTGCCGTTGTGATTCTTGGTGGGTCTTTTGTTGTTGATTTCTAGCAATATAGCATTGTGATCCAATATCATGCAGGGAATTATGTCAATCTTCCTAAATATGTGGAGGCAGTCTTTCTGACCCAGTATATGGTCTATTTTAGAGAATGTTCCATGGGCTGCTGAGAAGAATGTGTAGTCTGTGGATTTGGGATGGAAAGTTCTGTAGATGTCAGTGAGGTCTAAGTGATGTATGGTTTTGTTGAGCTCTCTTACTTCCCTGTTGAATTTCTGTTGGGATTATCTGTCTATTACTGATAATGGTGTATTGAAGTCCCCAACTATGATGGTGTTGGTGGTTATTTCTCTTTTATTGTCAAGTAGGTTTTGTTTTATGAACTGTGGTGCCCCGGTGTTTGGTGCATACAGATTTATGATTGTAATATCCTCTTGGTGGATCATTCCCTTGATAAGTAGGAAGTGGCCTTCTTTGCCTTTTTTGATTATTTTTGGTTGGAAGTCTATTTTATCCGATATTAATATAGCTATGCCTGCTTGTTTCTTATTCCCATTTGCTTGGAATACTGTTTTCCACTCTTTCACCCTGAGGAGGTGTTTGTCTTTAGTGGTGAGGTGGGTTTCTTGAAGGCAACAGATTGAGGGGTCTAATTTTTTGATCCATCCTGTTAGCTTGTGTCTCTTGATGGGTGAATTAAGGCCATTAATATTTAGGGTAATGACTGTGAGGTTTGGTTTGATCCCCGCCATATTGTGATGGTAAATGTGGGTTGGTGTTTTCATGGCCTTTAAAGTTTTTTGTGCCTACTCTGAGTTTGGTTGTTGTGATCTGCTTCTTGTAGGCACTTGATTATTTGTTTCTTCTCTGTGGAGAATTTCCTGAAATAGTCACTGTAGGTTTGGTTTTGTGTTCATATAATTGTAAAGCTCAGTTTTGTCATTGAATGTTTTTCTTTCACCATCTATTATCAGGGATACTTTTTCTGGGTAGAGTAGTTTGGGTTGGAAGCCATAGGTTCTTAGACTTTTCAGTGTTTCATTCCAGGCCCTTCTAGCTTTCAGGGTTTCCTTTGAGAAGTCTGAAGTAATTCTGATGGGGTTGCCTTTGAAAGTGGTGTGCTGTTTTTCCCTAGCTGCTTTTAGGACTTTCTCTTTGGTGTCAATGTTTAGAGTCTTAATGACACTATGTCTTGGAGAGTTTCTCCTTTGGTCCAGTCCGTTTGGAGTTCTATTGGCTTCTTCTATCTTGATGGGCCTGTCTTTTAAGAGACTGGGGAAGTTTTCTTCAATTATTTTGTTAAATAAGTTCTCCATGACTTTGGTCTGAATTTCTTCTCCTTCTGGCATTCCAATGATCCTGATGTTGGGACACTTAAGCATATCCCACTATTCCCTCATGTTCTGTTCACAGGAACTTTTGAACTTACTGAAATTTTTGAATACTCGAGATGTTTCTTCCATCTTGTCTTCCAGATCAGAGTTTCTATACTTCACTTGGCTGACTCTATTCTTGAGAGCTTCTAGAGAGTTTTGGACTTGTTCAATTCAGTTTGCATTTTCTACTACTTTTCTATGTATAATTTCCATCCCTCTATCAAGCTCCCTTTTCACATCATTTTCTGATTGTCTTGATGATTCTTGGAATTCACCCTTGCATTTCTTTATGTCTTCATTAGCATGGCCAGCTGATTTTTAAGGTCTTTTTTTTTTTCACTCTCCTTCAAATCTCTTAACTCTCTTTGAACTCCTTCTGTGTGGGCAGGTAGGTGGGTGGACCAGCCTGGGCTCAAGCACAATGGGAATCTGAGGCAGCCTAAGGCAGTTGCCAAGCAGGCTGGGCTTTTGCTTTCACTTGCCAGAGCCGCCTATCTACTGGCTGGCAGGGGTGCCAAATTGCCTGAATTCTCAAGGGGTAATGCACAAAAGCTGCCTGCATTCAAGCTCTGTGTGAAACTGAGGCACCAAGCACTGGAGCAGCCTGAACTCTGGCTGGGAGCACTGGGACCTACAAGCAGTCTGCGCTCCCCCACCACAGGGCAATGGCAGATGGCCAGCATGTCAGACAGGTTGGGGATGGCACCTGAGCTGGCACAAGTGAGAGACACGGTCTGAGCTTGTGTGGCAGTTGCTGTGGGACTGTGCAGGCTGAACTACAGAGGCAGGAGCAGTAAATGAGCGAGTGGGCGGAAAAGTTTAGGCTTCTATAGGCAGGGATCGATCCACACGCAGCTGGGCTGTGGATATGGGGAGGGTTGGGCTACCCGCTCTTGAGGGAATCAGGGATTCCCTGTTATGGCCAGGACACACTGAACACACAGTGGCTGGAGAGTAAGTGGACAAGTGGGCACAGAGCACTCTAAGCTTCCACACACAGGTATCGACTGGTGCGCAGCGGTGGCGGCACTGGCGATGGCAGTTGTTTGGTGGAGTGGTGGGCTACGCGCCCGCGTGGGGATCCGCTATTCCCTGCCCCCCCCCCATGCCTTCCCACTGACAATATGATGGAGAGTTCTCTCCCCTAAAAGACCCAGTGAATGCTTAATGTCTTGCCTTTCTTTCCCAGGGATTTGTAGTGCAGCTGAGAGGTTGCCATCTTGGATGGAATTCTCCTCAAATATGGATATTTTTTTTTTATAATCATGGAAGTCATCTACAGCACCTAACCTGAATCTACCCAAGATGCCTCACATACCCAGGAAGCATCTCATGAACTAGACAATAGGATGGGTGGGGAGGGCTTTGGAGGGGGTGGGAAACACAAATCTGAACCCAAATGGCAATGGTACCGTAAAATTCTGCATCCTAAAAGTCAGACCAAATGGCTGAACCTTCATGAGGCCTTTAGAGGGCACATCTGAGCTGCAAGACACTGAGAGGGTATGATGAAGATTGACCTTAATCTTCTACAGCCTCTCTCTCTCTCTCTTCTCTCTAACTCTTTTATATTAGTTATCTTTTTCTTCCTTTTCTTAGTGGGCACTGAACTGTAACTCACAGTACCGGCATGGGGCTATCATCAACAATGAGCTTTTGATCAGAGATACCTACACGGTTTCCTAAAAGAAAGACAGATTTCTGCCAGAGTACTTGATGACCCACCAAAGGTTAGTGGTAAGACCCTACTGCTGAAGACACTTTATGTGGTTGACACATAAAATGGAATGGCATGGCTGGAAGCTGGAAGAGAGTCAGTCCCCAGACAGTCAGCGCATCTAGTGCCAGAAGGTGCTACATGGGCGACTGGGGGAAAATGACCAATATCTGTCCAAAAATTTGATAAAAAAAAGAGTTCTTACAGTTGTCTTGGTGCCAGGTGGACAATGATTAAAACATAGGGGATGGTGATATATAAGTATAATCACAAATCATTTCTCACACCATTGGGCTTATTTAGTTAAATATATTTCCTGGAGAATTGAACCCTCAGAATAACAGGCAATTGTTATTTTTAATTAAATATTTTAAGAATTCACATTAAAATAGATGTATACTGGAAAATCACTATATTTGTATTATATTATCATAGAATACATTCTGAATACTATAGTTATATATATATATATATATAGTTTGTAATACTATAGAGCATTACAAAGTGTCAGATTAAATTTAAAAAATAGGACTTCTTATAGAACTTATATTGTGTTTCAACAATGAATAAGTCAGTAGAATTTTAAAGTGATATTTATTTTCAGTTTGGGGAAACAACTTTATTATATAACACTCAAATTTTAAGAAAAAGTTTAAGAAATCCAAGCCTTTAAATATATACTATAAATATATACAGTAATAAGTAAAATGTTAAATGCATTTTAATTCAGCAGTGTAAAACACAGAACATTTCCACACCATTTTGCATTTGAGTTTTGTATTTTGGTATGCTTTTGTTACAAATGCATGACTAAGACTCCTATACCATTAAGCATTTTGTTGAAAAAAATTATTGCATTGAACTACAGTCCAGGTAATTTATTGAAGAACATAAAAAGCAGGGTCACATGTCTAATAGTGCAATTTACTTAGCCTCAGTATAATAAAAATTGCTTTGAACAGAGAGTACAAAATGAAATGATTGGTTTATGTCATATTGCCAGACTTTCATTCAGCATAATTATAAATTACACACTTTAAAAGTAGAATTGAGCAAGATGGGACTTTGCTGTGAGAAGCTACACATCCAATTTCCATCATCAATTATTTCTAAATCTCTCACATATGGAAGGAACTGGCCATTTTGTACGGTGGATAATAAATGTCTTTTTGTAGTTGATTGTCTAAGTTTTTGAATGTTTTAAAAACATGTAAAAACCCTCCAATTTTCTACAAAGATACTTATTAAGAACACAAACATACTGATGTATACACTCATGTATATTATATTCTTCTAATTTTCCTGCCTTATGTTTTTTGCATTTCTGGCAAGGTATTTTTGAACTTGCTATTTAAGAAATGTGGGGTTGCACAAAGAGGAAGGGACTTTGAGAAAGGACTTAAGAAAGCAAATGGGAAGTTTTCCCTTCTATATACATCTACAGAGTGGAAAGGACTCTTTAGCTTATCTCTCTAATATTGGCTTATTCTAAATCTAATTCATCCAGTCATTGCTTCCATTTTAGTATAGCTTAATCCTCCCACCCCCAAATACAACACTCATTTCAACTATCTACCTAGAAGAAGTAGATAACATTTTTGCTGGAATTGTATGGTAACCTTTGAAATTCCTCTAGATCCAGGCTTATTGGCAGAAAACTCATATTTTTGTAGGAAACTATCATTTTATTCAAGTGCCTTCAGTCTGAGATATAAAAGTTAATCATATGTTTTTCTGACTAGTGCTTAGAACCCCACTTGCTTTTATGTAAGGTTTCTATTCATCAGTGAGAGCACATTTCACTTTAGAAGTTCATTTAATTCCAAGAGCCAAAATTGAACCCATTCATAAGCTCTGTTGGGGTGTAGAGGAGAACTAGGTAAATTTTGTTTGTGAGTACATTAGTTATGTACACAGATGTGTGAGAGTTGGATCCCTTAAATACTGTTTTGAGAATGCTGTGTTTGATATTTATACATTTTTTCAGAATGTTTAACAATCTTTCTGAAAAATTGTGGGAAATTATGCTTGAAAGATTGAGAAATATGATATGGTTTGAGATGATTCTCAATGCTATTTCAACCCACATCATTAGACAATCAACTCTGCCAACATCCTGGAGGGGAGAGCTGGGTGTTTCATTTATTTACATCTAGAATGCTGGGATACAGATGGTATCTCATACCCTACCTCCAGTTATTGGTTCAAATGTCTCAAAGGTGTGATGTTTTTGGATCCACTTCAAAGTATTATTTAAAGACTCTGAAATGTATGTTGTTGTTGTTGTTGGGAACGGTGGAAGTAACAGAGAACTTCAGGCATAGAAGGGATAGAACCAAGAATATGGTCCTGAGTAATTGATTGATTAAATACTCTATCTAAGAGGAAACTTCTATAGAATTAGTTCCTTTGAATATATTTATAGTCTGTGATAACAGAGATATCCAATTAAGACCTTGAAAAAAACTGAAGACAAAGGGGGCAGTGTCAAATCCATTATGTGTAACTGAAACAGAAATTTCAGAAGATCATTCTGTGAAATGTCCACTGAGGATAAGAGCCCTGGAAATTAGGATCTTTCTAAAGCTATCTACATTTTCTAATCATATCTCACAGCTCATTATATTTGTACCATTTATAAAGGCAAACTTAAAGAGAATCTTGAAGTAAACATCATGTAGCCTGTGTACTTTTTCTTCCTGAATTTGACAAGAGTAATTCAGAAATGAACCTTCTCAAATTTTTGCTTCTTTATGCAAAGCATTTACTTTGTTTAATCATAACAGAAGCCAGTGTTGCTGTGAGGCTGTGTGAGGGTGGATGGGAAAATCTCTCTTTCTTTCTCTCTGCCCTCTCTCTATCTCTGTGTGTATGTGTGTGTATACAAATATGTGTAAATATTTTACAGCCTTCGAATTTTTAGTTTATAGTTGAACATTTGTGGTTTGATGAATTAAAAAAAATGGTCTCATGGGGTGTGTAAGAATCTCATGAAGATCATTAGCCAGTGAATATCAGTTAATAGCACAAGAAATTTAATGGCCAAAATAATCACAAATAATTTGATGCAAAAATACTGAAAATGCAATCCATTATAGTGTTAACTTTATAGAAATGGATATAATTTTAGGATTCAGTAACACTTAGAACTCTTTATTATGTTGCAGTTTTTCAAGAATGGGTTTCACTAAAAGCAAAGTGAGAAAAAAAATAATCGTGATTGAACTCACTGATTTTTCTTGAAGTTTCATAATTGTACATCCTGGAGTACATATTATCTTTTATTTATTTATTTATTCATTCATTAATTCATTCACTCACTTATTTATGGGGTAGATGGGGAAAGAGAGAGAGAGAGAGAGAGCAAGGGAGACAATGGGCATGCCAGGTCCTCTAGTCACTAAAAATGAACTGCAGATGCATGTGTCACTATGTGCATCTGGCTTATTATGTGGGTTCTGGAATATTGTCCCTGGGTCCTTTGATTTTGCAGACAAGTGCCTTAACTGCTGAACCATCTCCCCAGCCCCCCTTTTTATATATTTATGAGAGAGAGAGAGAGAGAGTATTACCTTTTATTTAAGCAATGCAGATGGCTTCCCTATGATCTGAGATTGAACACCTATCCATCTATCTTTGTTTCTCAAAACTGAGTGCCGGGCAGGAAGAGATTCTTCTGGGAGATTAAACTTATCAGGACAATTATAAAATCAATGAGGTGGTCTGTCTTTCATAATAGGACTTCTAGTGACTTTCTAGGATTCTATATCTTTGTTTTTGCTATCTTTGTAATCTGGGAAATAAGGATCTGCATTATTTTATCTTAAAGGCAATTTGTCATCTGTTTTGTAATATATTTCTCATTAATTTTACTTCTTGTTGGGTTTGCCAAATGCTTACTATTTTTTATAGTTACTTTTATGGACTTCTACACAAGTGTAAGGTTTCTCGCTATTGGATGAAAAGTTTTAATTGCTTTATTCCTTTTAAATGAGTTAGAGATTGTCAGTGTTATATTCCAACCAGAACACTAACTTGCTGTGTCACCTAGAAAATTATACTTTTTATGTCCACATCCTAAATTGAATCTATCTCCATCTATTTCCTCTCTCATCCATTTGGCTCTTCTGCAACAAAGATATTTTTTTCCACTGTCTGTGAACTATTGTACATTCAACTTTCCAACTTCACTGAGGAACTGAGAAATGATAATATTTATCTCTACAGTTATGAAGACTACGTGAGAAAATGTGGAACAGTTGCTCTGTCTGACTATGTGAAACACAACCTGTCTTCCATAAATATAGCTACCATACTCCTGAAGACAAAGTAGAAGTCTCTATGACCTTCTAGTAGAGAGGGAGTTGTGTCTTTATAATAATAGTAACAGATGAAGTAATACCTCCTGCTCTGTTGAGATTCATTTTCCCTGATACCCATCCTTATAGGAAATATGCAGTAATATGAATTTTAGTTACAAAGATATAAAATTATGAACCAAAGTTAATAGCCATTCACAAATATAATAAATGAAAATTCTATGGGCCTTAAAACAGTTTGAATGAATATTTGTAATGCTTTACTCACTATTCAGTATCCTATCATTCATTGCATTGCTTTTTTTTGTTTATTTGGTTTTATAAGGTAGGATCTTGCTCTAGCCCACTCTGACATGGAATTCACTATGTAGTCTAAGGGTGGCCTCAAACTCACAGCAATCTTCCTATCTCTGCCTCCTGAGTGCTGGGATTAAAGGTGTGTGCACCTGAATAAACAAGTACATGGGGCCATTTCCAAATCTTGTACTTTTCAACTTGGACATATATTGGCTAAATACAATAATGTTTCTGAGTAAAGGAGTAAAGAAAAAAATTAATCCTTTTGGTAGTTAAAAGATTGACTGACATACTCAAAATCTAATTCTGTGTATTTTTTATTTTAAATTATAAAATAATAATTTTGATTAGCGTGTGCTTTCTAGTACAAAAATTAAACATTATTATTATTATTATTTTATATTTTCTTGGTTTTTTGAGGTAGGGTCTCACTCTAGCTCAGGCTGACCTGGAATTCACTATGGAGTCTCAGGGTGGTTTCAAATTCATGGAGATCCTCCTACCTCTGCCTCCTGGGTGCTGGGATTAAAGATATGTGCCACCATGCTTGGCTTCTAAAAATTAAACATTCTTAATTTCAAAAATTAAACATTTTTTGTTTACTGACACTTATAATGCTTTATATGAAGTGAAGTTAAATAGTATTTCACATAATTTAAACAATTTTGTCTGTGCAAAATTAGTTGTTAATTCAATGCTATCCAACCTTTATTAATCTGAAAAATTCTCGCTATATTTTATTTCCTGTGAAAATATACTAACATGTAATATGGATTGATACCTTGGTCAAAAGTGAACCACAAGGATTATTTTTAATTTGTAATGTAATTCACTGATATTTTATTATTATTTGACAAATAAAACTGAAAGTCACATTCATTTTTTCATATATGCTTCAAACACCTAAAACATAGGGAATTATATTCCATTTTATTTTATTTTAGTATTAATTCTCTATCTGAATGTTTCCTGTTACTACTTCATAACATTATGTGAAAACTCATCCCTAATAATTCCGTAACACTTCACCCTTCCTCTCCATAAGATTATTAATATTAGCATTATCATTTTTTGCAAGCAAAAAAGTTTTTTTAATGATTCTGCTTTAATATTGATGATCCAGTTTATATTTATACATGGATTATATTTTTTGGCACCAGTATTTTAAATGTGATAATAGCCAGATAGGTGACCTTAAATGCACTGTTTTTTAGGTAGTGACAAATTGATTCTTTGTTTATCCAGAAGAGAAACTCTAACACCTATTAGTTCAAGTGTCCTGACACATTTAAGGCCTCTTTCACTCCACTTAACTGCTGCATCTGGCTGGAGCAAGAATGATGGCAAAGATCTTGACCTTGGAACACTGGTTGGATTACAGGATTCAAGTGGATGATAGAAGTTGTGGATGGGTTTAAGTGAGGACCAAACAATGTAGGGATAAATGCTGTAGGAGGGAGAGGTCTAAATGCTATGTGAGATGGGTGAAAAGGGGTAGCAGTGACTAAATGCAGGGGATGACCTGCTAAGAAAGTGGGGTGTGCAGGGATTACGGTGGGAGTCAGGGTAGAAAATGAGATAGGTGTAAAATGTGGCTGTGAAAATGGATGTAGATGAGCTACTGGGAGGTGACTGCTGTGGGAACTTATAGAAGCAGAAACAGCAAAATGCTGCAGGAATGTGTGGTGGATGGTGGTGATGGACGCATGCTGGTGGACTGGAACTGTCTGTATAGCTGAGGCTGGAGAGAAAGCACTGGATCCTGCAGCAGGCAAAACTCGAAGATGCTTTGACAGAAGTTGTTTCTGTACATGCTGCTGGGCTTGTAGCTGTAGAAGCTTGTATTTATCTACTTCATCAGGAGAAAATGTTATAGGCTGTTGACTTAAAGGGGGAGAGAGAGATTTATGACACAATTCTAATTCATCTTCCACATTGTCATTCTTCTGCATAGTTCTGTCATAGCAAGTGTTTACATTTCCCTCCATATGATTCATATGCATGCTTATATCCTGTAAGCCTAGATTTATTTGGTCCTCTTTGGCCTCTGTTGAATCAGGCTACACCAGTGTACCCACTAGAGGGAAAAGCACCTGGAAAATCATTTGGTACAGGGTCACAGCTCTGAGTAAAAGGTTGGACTTTACTAATTAAAAATTCTGATTGTTCTTTTGTTGCTGGGTTCTTTTTTCTGCTTAAAGACTGAGGGTCTGTGACTGCATGGGTTATACCTTTAGAAAGATGGTTATCACATTCAGTGTCTGATAAAATAGAGAAAGCATTTGCCTGTGAGCTTTCATTTTTATCTTTCCCTGTAGTCCTGTGAACTCTACTGCCTTTATCACTTCTTTTACTTTTGCAGTGTCTTTTCTCTGATGAAGGCAATGTTGCTCTGTCAAAAATTGGTGGTACAAGTTGAATTGTGCATTGGATTTGTGAATTTGTCACTGATTCATTTTCATAACTGTTTAAAGAGACCTCAAGATTAGTTGATTGTTCCTGACACTTCTTGGCTTGTACTCTTTCTAAAAGGTTTTGGGCTGTCATGGTGCATGTCCTCTCCCCTTGTAGAATGCTTGACTCTGTAGTTTCTGAAGAGCTACTGGGACAGTCTCTCAGAAGGTAAGTGATGGCGCCCGAGTTACAGGGCTTGTGCTCAACTTTTCCCAGATCACAAGGATGAGGGCTGGCTGAATACTTTTGACTCTTGCTTTTTCTTAAGCAATAAAATCTTTGTCTTGTGTAAGAGCTCAATTTGTTGCTCTGAGCTTTCTGGCCATTAAGCAGTTTTCCATTGTTTCTAGCAGAGGACACCTGTGAGCTAGAATCACAATAGATGATTCTTGTGGATTTTGTTCCTGAGAACTGCTGATTTTTCCCCAGTTTACACTTTCCTTTGCAGTGACAGTATTTATGTTTGGAATGTTTTTTATTTTTAAATGATTCCCAAAATTTACAGTTCCCGTCTCTCTGTGTTTCCGATGGAGGGCTTAATGTCTCATCAGACAAGTAGAGACAGTTGTGCTTCTTGTATTTCTCTTTGAGTCTTTTACTCGAGTTGTTTTCTCTTTGACCAAGGTAGAGCAGATTACCACCGTCATTGCTATTGGACCTATGACATAAGCAAGTTCTTCTCCAACTGGACACACTGCTAGGAGATATGTCCAGGGGACTTGATTGTCCATCCAGAGGTGGCTTTGGAGAATATTTTTGGCTGTTCCTTTGGTTTCCACATCCAGCAGTCCTGTTGGCCATACTGATGTTTCTGTTCAAAGTTACACTGAAGTCATTACCACAGTCACTGTGGCTCTCAGCTACAAAAGGACTAGAATTCCAGGTAAACTGGTTTTCATCTTCAAACTCTGAATCAGGACTGTGGGGAATAAGTTTATGCTTTTTAGTCCTGGAGATATGAGGAGGACAGGATAAGCCCTCCTTTGCATCATTTAGAATGAATCTTTCACACGTTTGCCAATGAACCTTTGTAGATTCCTTAAATTCAGTATCATCAGTATTATTCTTACCTGTACAATCCTTTACAGACATATTAAGGTAAGCAGGCACTTTGGGATTTTTAAATTCCAAATCACTTGCATTAAAATTATGTTCACTCCTATGAGGCTCAGAATTGTTGTAGCCCAAAATATATTTTGTCTGGAAATTTTGCAAATCTGGTTTAGCCACAATCATGTTTGGTTTCATAGATTGATGATCTGGGATTAACTTTCGTTGGTGTTTGATTAAACCTGAGACTTGGCTATCTAATTTTCTTTTCATTTCCAAAGCTTCTTTGCCCAATTTCATTTTTAAGTCTTCTGAATTATGCTCATCTTTTGTGTTCCGTGAAAGCTTAAAATCAAAGTATAATGGGTTGCAGCCATAAGAAATACAGGGTTCTGTTTTTGTAAAGAGCAGCAGTTCCGCAGGCCATTGCAGAGTAGTGTGGCCATCTTTGCTCTGTACATGGAGAAAAGACAATGGCTTGTTTTTCACATCATGGGGACATCTTTCTCTCAGAAGTTTTTCCACTCTTTCTGTTTCATCTAAAGATTTTCCTCTGCTCTGCATTCTGGAATTAGCATCCAAATGCACTGTACTCCTTTGCTCACTTGGTCCTGGAGATAAAGATTCATCCAGACATTCAAATATACTGGCATTAGTGTGATAAATGTCTAGTGGGTTGGTGCAAGTATTTGTTTGGCATGAGTGATTAATGCAGTTCTCTGAAGCATTCTCCAGTGTGTTCCTAGTCTCCTTCTCTCTGCTGGAAGAAGTACAATTCACTTCTAAAAGATGAGTGTTAGATTTAGAGAAAGAAGCATGGATGCCTATTGAGCCTTCCAGTTTCATAATTGATTCATTTTTGTTTTGCAAAATTTTTGAATTAATGGAGAAAGTGTTGTTCAAAACATTCTCCAGATGGCTTGGTGACATGTTGACATCATTTTCCTTGGTGAGGTGCATATCCTCATTTGCAAAACTGCAACACTTACATTTCTCCACAGTTTGTTTTGTTTTACAGGTGTGTGACTTGTTACAATCATGGGTTTCTTCTGCAGCCTCACTGAATACTGAGGCTGAAGATTCTAATTTTAGATATGCTTTTTTTGAAAATGAAAATGATACTCCTGTTCTGTGATTTGCATTGCTAAGATCAGAAGGTGTTTGCATTACCCGATTTCCAAATAAATAACATCTGTCTGATTGGAGCTGATGTCGACTGGGCATGGTGGACCACTGTCTCTCTGCAGTGGTTCTGGGGAGGCTCTTGCTCTTAAGAAGAAATGCACTCTTCATGCATGATGGCTTTCTGCCATTCTTAACTGGGAAAATGCCTTGTTGGAGTTGTTTTTCTATGGCTATCCTGGGGGCTTTGTATGCTGGTCCATTTCCATTTCCAGAAACACTGTAATACAATAAATATTTAATTGGTTAAGATATTAGCATTGTAATTGATTTTACATGCAAACATTACTTAGTGTTTCTATGGTGCATTATTTTACTATTGAATAACACACTCTATCCTTGGTAATACAACCATTTTATCATGTTTGTACATTTCAGGGTAACTGTTTTTACTGCTAAAATGCCTTAAGTATATTATTTTTAAATTAGCAAGTGAATATCTTATGCTTATATTACTAAATAAATAAATAAATAAATAAAAGCTGGGTGTGGTGGCACACACCTTTAATGTCAGTACTCGGGAGGCAGAGGTAGGAGGATCACCATGAGTTCAAGGCCACTCCGAGACTATATAGTGAATTCCAGGTCAGCCTGGGCTAGAGTGAGACCCTACCTCGAAAAAAAAAAAAAGTTTACATCACACTATATCTCCTGCAGAACCCAGAGAGGTCCTTAGCTCTTTCTTTTTCCCTTCACCTAGGAGCACAGAGGGAAGGTTGTTCTGCATCTCTTAAAATGACCAGAACGTAACCTGTGACCTCAAATCTCTAGCTTCAAGATGTTCCAGACTATGCAAAATATATGTATTGTTTAAGATACAAAAAGCATTTTGATGCAGGTGTCCAAATGGGCTGTCTTTTGTTAGGGACTACAAATATTATTAACTGTCCTTCATGATCTAAATAATTGCTTATTCCCCATTCTCCCTTTAATCATGCTTTTATTTATTCCTTTTTTTGTATGTGTATTTGTGTGTGGTATGTATGCATGTACACTTGCATGTGATATGTGTGATTGCTTGTATGCAGACCTGAGATCAATGTAGGGCATCTCCTCAATTGTTCTCCAACTTGCTTTCTTGACACAGGGTCTCTCTCACTAAATGTAGAGCTCACTGACTCGTCTAGACTAGCTAACCATTAAGACCCACAGATCCCCTGCCTTTGCATCCCCAGAGCTGGAATGACAGACAGACATGTGCCATTATATCTAGCATCTACATGAGTGTTGCATTTATGAACTCAGTTCCTTATGTTCGCAAATATTTCATACACTGAGTCATTTTCTTTTAACTTTCTGTTGAATTTTCATACATAAGCATAATATAAATTTGATCATAATCCCTTTACCTTCTCCCCCCTCACTTTGCTGGGCTACTTCCATTGAACCCTTTCTTATATTTTGATATCATCTTTTGTCCTCCTCCATTATCTGTGTCAATATGTTGTTGGTGTCAATAATTTTCAGGTCTTGTGGAGGTAATGACAGCTGCTCTGAAGTCATAAATGTAATGATTGCTTCACATCTGGAGGATAATGTACAAAGGTAACCCTCCCCATACTCTGGATCTTTCTTCTGTCCTTTCTTTCTCACTCCTTGAGCCTTAGAAGATATATCAGACATTTTTCATTTAGTACTGAGCACTCAATAGTCACTTATTCTCAGTTTTTTAATAGTTTTGCTTGTTCCCGGTATCCATCCCCATCATTTGCATCATTTTGCATGAAACTTCTCTGAACAAAAGTGACAGTAGCACTATTCTATGGGAATGAACAAGATATAAGTATGTAGAGGGTCATTTGATGGGCATAGCATATGTGTTTAGTGAAACAATGCAAGTAGCTTCACCTCTAGTATGTATGACCTCCCTAGCCATAGAATTTTGCCGATGTTTTCAATGGCAGACATGAATTCCATCTCATATAGTAGGCATCAGATACAAGTAATAGAATAGTTGGTTACCCCCATTCACTACTACACCAGTAGGTATATCTTGGCTGGCTGGTCAGTTATATAGCACACAGGGTGGATATGGTTGCCACATCTGACATTCCTTTGATGACCAGGGATGACATACCCTGAATAAAGGAAGGCTTTAGCTTAGTCAAGGTATATAAATAACTATTCTCCATAGCTAAAACTCTAAAACAAGCTCTCAAGGTTTTTGTTTGTTTTAGTTTTTGATCTATTAAACCAATATTTATTTTTGGTTTTTCTGTTTTTTTTTTTTTTTTTTTTTTTTTGAGAAAGGGTTTCACATAGCTGACATGAAAATCATAATGAAGCCAAGGATAACCTTAAACTTCTGATCCTTCTGTACCTATCTGTAAAGTGCTAGGATTAGCGCCTGTTCCACATTGCCAAACTCAATTTCTCTCTTCCCCTCTTTCCCCTCTCTCAGAAAATTTAACCCATTTACATTTATTGTGCTACACTACCAACCACAGGTGCAATACTGACATGATTTTTTGTTTAAGAACTTACGTTGTAGAGATACAACACATGTTGGTACCCCCATTCAACTGGGAGCCCTTCTTAGTGGGGTTGTTGGTATTCCCCATGGGGTTGTGAGTTATTTGTTGTGGTAGCAGCAGTCAGTGCTGTTAACCAACTGCTTTATAAGAGAATGTGAGGTCTGCTTTGTGGGTGGGAATTCATGTCAAGTACTGTAAATGTGGTCAAAAGTTGGTGGCTGCCAGGTGTGGTGGCACACACCTTTAATCCCAGCATTCAGGAGGCAGAGGTAGGAGGATCACTGTGAGTTTGAGGCCACCCAGAGACTACAGATGAATTCCAGGTCACCCTGAGCTAAAGAGAGACCCTACCCTGAAAAACAAAACTAAAACAAAACAAAACAAAAAGTTGATGGCATCATAGGCCCTAGTAGGGAAGCTACTAGTGTTGTTTTGCTAAATGGACATGTTGTGCTTGTCAAACTGCTTTCTTAATGTTTATGTCCACAGATTAGTGTGGGCATAACATAAGCTTATTTTTGCAGTGGGTCATGGTTACTCCAGAGACTCATAATTGGTCAAAATGCTAAGTAAAAGTGACTGCTTAGGGCCCAGTTATAAGGGAGACATCTATATAATTTCCTCCATTGCTCAGTGAACCTTGTAGAAGAGGACTGTGAATGAATTTAAGAGATAAAAGAAAAAGAAGAGTGGAGTGTTGAGTAATGCTGTCTTCCATACATGACATGGCCTTTGTATTCATTTTACTCATAGCAGTGGTGGGTACTTGCACAATACCTCAACCAGCTTGAGCCTACCAATATTTTATTATGAATGGAAGAGGGGCTCATGAGGTTTGATCCCTCTCTGAGCACTTCTAGGCAGTTAAATGTTGCTGGGGGATGGGTTCTTGGCCCCACTCCTCCTTGAAGAACCATTGACAGTTAACCACTGTTAAATTGCTATGCTCCAATAAATAATCCCTCACCCATGCTCCTCTAAGCAGTCCTGTAATTAACTTTATTAAGTACCTAAAAGAAAAAAAGAAAGAAAAATAATGACTTTAAAATAGAATGGTGCGTATTGGGAAGAAGGGATATCAATAGGAGAGGCAGTGAGAAAATAAAGCATAATCCAGGTGAATGTGATCATAATAATATGCATGTATGAAACTGTCAAAAACTAATCAAATAAAAATAACAGTCTAATTTATAAAAAAAATTTCTTTAATTTTCTTAATTTTAACTTGTTAGAAATTATACCATTTTAAATTTAGTTCTTGGTGCTAAAATCATCTCTTTTGAACTGCAGAGATTTCTTAGCACTTAGGGCACTTGCCTGTGAAGCCTAAGGACCCATATTAGACTGTCCAGATCCCATGTAAACCAGATACACAAGGTGACACAAGCATGCAAGGTGACACATGCACACACCGTGGTGCATGTGTCTGGAGTTTAATTGAGGTGGCTGCAGGCCAATTCTCTCTCTTTCACCTCTCTCTCTCTCTCTCTCTCATGAAAAGAAAGAAAAAAATATTTAAATGCCTAATTTTTTATTTCTTTTTGAAAAAAGATGGTCAGTTCTTTATGACTTGAAATTTGTTTAATTAATAAACACAATAGAAAGTAATAAATATTTACTAGTGTTCTCATTATTTACATTGTAGTTTCTCTTCCCCAAAATATTCTTTGTACCATTTGTATCATTTGTGTGCATGTATGTTTGATCTTTTAAAAGTTTTAAAAGATTGGTTGTTTTTTTTTTTGTGTTCCATTAGTTTCAAATAGAAAGCTGCCAGTGAAAATAAATCAACAGAAACATTTAGATTAAAATTATTTGTCTTTGGTTTGAGGCATAGTTCAGTGGTTAAAGCACCTGCCTGCAAAACCTAACGAGTCAGGTTTGATTCTCCAGTACTCACATACAGCCAGATACACAAAGTATTGCATGCATGTTGAGTTTGTTTGTAGTGGTTGGAGGCTCTGGCACACCCATTCTATCTCTTCTGTCTATCTCTCTCTGCTTGCAAATAATAAAAACATATTTTAAAATTAAAAAAATTAAAAGTTATTCATCTCTTTCATATATTACTTGATAACCCTTTACTGAAAAACAAAGTTTTCCTGGGGGGAAGCTATACAAATCACATCATTTTTCTGATATTTTACTTTGGCTTCCCTTCTTTCTCTGTTCAGTTTTCTATATTGCTAATTTAGATTTGCATTTGTGTGTGTGTAGAGTATGTGTGTGGTGTACGCAATTGTGTGGGCAAATGTTCATGCACCATGTATATGTGTGCAGAGGCCAAAGGAGAACTCTGGGTCTCTTTCTCTTATCTCACATCCAAAAATTGCTCAATGTGTGGTCTCTCCCACAACCTGTACATCAGCTAGCCCCAGTGATCCCCTGGTCTCTGCTCTTGCAGACTGGAGTTACAGATATGCATGACCATGCCTAGCTTTTTACATGAGTTCTGAAGAGTCAGATTTGGCCATCTGCCCAAGAGGCTCTCATGCTGAAGCACTCTTAACTGCTGAGCCATTTCCTAGCCTTGGATTTCCATTTTTATCTATTGCTTGACTATTACATGGGTATTATAGCCCATGTCTTTACAACAAGTTGTTTAAATTCTCAAGGAGAAAGCTGCTTTCTGAGCCTTTTCCTGATAATTTCTTCAGAAATTCTTGGTTGCTTCACTATGACGGGCCAGCCAACACAGGGCTCTGTAGGCATATTGCCTTCACCCACGAGTTTAATGTACTTCACTCATTTGCCTTCATGTGCTACTTAGGACAGACATTTTAAATCTACTTATTTGAAATGAATGTGCTTATATTATATGACTTTGTAATTTTCACTTTTATTATACATGTCATGTGAATACATGTCATGTGAACCTACTCCACAGGTTATTTATTTTACATTCACCAGAACACAGAAAATGTTGATTTCCTTTTAAACTGAACAGGTTCATTTCATTTAAAAATTTTTTAAATATTTTTATTCATTTTTATTTATTTATTTGAGAGTGACAGACAGAGAGAGAAAGAGGCAGAGAGAGAGAGAGAGAGAGAGAGGGAGAGGGAGAGGGAGAGGATGGGCGCACCAGGGCCTCCAGCCACTGCTAACGAACTCCAGATGCGTGCTCCCCTTGTGCATCTGGCTAACATGGGTCCTGGGGAATCAAGCCTCGAACCGGGGTCCTTAGGCTTCACAGGCAAGCGCTAAACTGCTAAGCCATCTCTCCAGCCCTCATTTAAAAATTTTTGCTTGTACATTTTGGACATATTCAATTTTGCTTTTTTTAACTTTCTCTGATTATTGCTGTATTCCTGACCTTGTTTCTTGTACTACAGTTTACATTAAATTTATTAGCTTTTCTGAATGTAACTTTTAGATCTTACTGTTTGTCTCTGTGCTCTTTTCTTTAATCAGGAAGAATTCCTTTATACAAGTTTTACTTTGCTCATTCTATTTAACAATGCTATAACCTATTGTCTATGTGCCCTATGGATTTTACTTAAAATTAATAATTTTAGCCACCATTCCATTTATAATGATTTCATATTGTCTGTTTACATGAATTAATAGCTATAATATACAGTTATAATATTCTCCTGAGTTGTATGGAAAATAAAATTTAGGACTTTTCTAAAACAGTAATTGTTCCTTGAATCTTCCATTTCACAATGAAAACTATTTTTGTTTCTATCACAGTAACCCCTTGCTTTCAATAATCTCATCATGTTCTTTGGAAAGGTGAGTTTAGGTCTGGAGGGATAGCTTTTTGGTTAAGGTGCTTGCCTGTGAAACCTAAGAACCCATGTTCAACTCTCCAGATCCCATATAATCCAAACACACAAGGTGATGCATGTGTGTAAGGTCCCATTTGTGCACAAGGTAGTGTACGTGTCTGAAGTTGGATTGCAGTGGCTGGATGGTGTGGCACACCAATTCTCTCTCTCTCTCATACACACACTGTATTCAATAAAACTTATTCCAATATCTACTGTCTAAATAGTATCACTTGTTCTTGCAGATTCCACCTGGATAAAGATAGTTTAGTGTTTATGAATTATATTTGTTAAATATTAATTTTTCTTAACAGTTTTTTTCATTACCCATGCATTGTTTTCTGCATTTTCTTGCTTTGATTTACATTAACCTAAATGTTCTTTTCTGTTTCATTATTTTATTATTTATCTCTTTAATGTGCTTCTTTTATATTGCTTAAATACTTCTAAACTTACTTCTTTGGTATTATTGTTGTATATTGTATATTCTTTCTTTTCTTCTGGTCCTTTTTGTGCTTGCTTTTTATAAACCAATATCCATTTATGATTGTAGAATTTTTCATGTTTTAGACATCTATCTTCCTTTTTAATCTTGGTAAATCTTATTTTCATGCTTTAAATGTTTTATTTAATTGATTTATGAACTTTAATTTATTTTATATTGAGTCTAATTTATTTTTATTATTTTATAAAATCCTAATTGTCTACTCTTTGGTGTTATTTCAGTGTTTTAAACTCTATTATTTGAATACAAATTTATGCATCATAATATGATTAAAGCTTTAATTATTTTCCAGCCTATTGAAATCTAATTGGCAAATAAAACTATATTTATTCTAGGTTTATAACAACGATTTTCTATATGTATACCTTGTGAAATTATTACCATAATAAAATGAATTGACAATGCATCACCACATATAATTGTGTGTGTGTTAAAACTACCAAGATATGCTGTCTTGGAAAATATCAAGTAAACAATACAATTGCCAAGTATAGTCATCTGATTGTACTTTAGATATCAAGAATTTATATATGAAAGTTGATATGTATTGACCAATATTTTTTATTTCTCCTATCCTCTATTCTCTAGTATAGACTATTCCAGTAATATTTATTTATTTGAGAGTGACAGGCATAGAGAGGAAGAGGCAGATAGAGAGAGAGAGAGAATGGGCATGCCAGGGCCTCCAGCCACCGCAAAGGAACTCCCCTTGTGCATCTGGTTAACATGGGTCCTGGGGAATCGAGCCTCAAACCAGGGTCTTTAGGCTTCACAGACAAGCGCTTAACGGCTAAGCCATCTCTCCAGCCCTATTCCAGTTATATTTACATCTATATTATTTGTTCTTCAATTCTCTTTGTTTTGGACCTATCTTAACATTTTTAGTTTCTGTGATTTTTTTTCTTTTGTTTTTGTTTTTGTGACGTAGGGTCTTATTCTAGTTCAGGCTGACCTGGAATTCACTACGTAGTCTCAGGGTGGCCTTGAACTCATGGCAAATCTCCTACTTCTGCCTCCCAAGTGCTGGGATTAAAGACGTGGGCCACCAGGCCTGGCTATGTGATTTTTTTAATGAGAGCAAGAGAAGAGGGAGAGACAGAATTGGACACCAGGGCCTTAGCCACTGCAAATGATCTCCAGATGAATGCACCACCTTGTGCATCTGCTTATGTGTGTTGTGGAGAGTCAAATTTGGGACCTCGGGCTTCACAGGCAAGGGCTTTAACTGCTAAGCCATCTCTCCAGCCCAGTTTATGTGATTTTTAACTACTTATTTTATCTATAGTAGCTGATAAGAAAGTGTATATGAAATTAGTTATTTAACTCTTACTATTGTCTATAACAATACTATACTATATCAGAACTTGCCTCCTAAGCAGAAGAATATTTTTTAAAAACTATGGATGAGGCATATTAAAATAGTTTGATTTTGTTAAGTTGTTGGATTTTCTAATGTGGGTCTTCACATTGTCGGGATAGACAGTTCTAAGCCTTTTATATGTTGTAAAAATCTCCATATAAATATGAACTGTCCCAGATTTACACAGATATGTTTATATATAGAAAGTGTGATTCTGAGTAGGACTGTCCAAGAGATGGCAGAGTTGGCTCTTTTCTATGATAACCCATTACCAGTTTCCTTCCACCATTTGTTCATTAGTCTGATTCAAGTATTCTCACTCTCATACAAGTTTATGCATATATTCCACAGTCTATTTCACAGTCATGGAAAAGATTTGTTATCTGCATCATCATACATAGAAGATGCAACAAATCAGGTAATGATAGGTGGGGCAAGATCCACCACAGAAGAACATCTTCAAGAAAGGTCCTCACAGGAAAGGCCTGATTTACAACTGTTTCCTCCACAAATCTGAGGATTAAGAACAATGAAATGTTGTTTAGGAAAAAGGTAATGATATTAATACTTTTCATTTTATTTTATTTTTAATTTTTACCCATCCATCTGGCTACCTCAAAAAAAAACTTTATAATTCTAGTAACTGACTTCCCTTAGGACACGAGACTGTTTAAGCAGATAGAGGACTTAGCTACACAGCAGATGGTGAGTAATGGAAAGAAAGATAACATCTTCCTGGTTCCAAGTTTTATATCTATGAAGTTGAACATTTATCTTTTTCTTAACAGTATGACATATGACCTACACAGCCTACCTTACTCTATAAATCTATAAAAACATCAACCTAGATGTGGTTAGGATTATGTTTGTTCAGCAAGGAAGATTTGCAGAGGTACCCTAAATTCATCAGAGTGAACATGTTAATTTGACAGACTTCACTGGGTAATTCTAGCAAACTTAGGCTTTAAAATAATAGCATCACCATTATCCTCAATATCATCCAGAAATACATCATCCCATTCCCCTTACAGTCACCATTTTTCAAGACTCCTTTGGTGTTTTGCTATTTTCCCAGAAGAAACTCTATAATAGGTGAAAGACTTTAGATGTATTATAACTTCTCATGATAGTAAAATAGCCATGGATTTAAGTAGGAACCAGGAAAATCTAGCCTAACATATGAGCACCTATTGTAAAAACAGATTTGCATGTGGGGTGTGTGTGTGTGTGTGTGTGTGTGTGTGCATGCGTGTGTGCGTGTGTTGTGTTGTGTTGTGTTGTGATGTGTATATGCTGTGCTTTTGTGCAGACACACACAAACCACGCACATACATGTAGAAGCCAGAGGAGAATGGAAACTGCCCTCATGTTTTTGCTCATCCATATGTTTACTTGAGGCTGTGTCTCTCCCTTAACCCCAAGTTGCTGTCTGTAATCAAGGTCCAGGAAACTTCTGGCCTATGCTCCCTGTGGATCTGGTATAATAGAAGTATGTGGCCACACCCAGCTAAAATCTCGGTTATAGGGAGTTAAACGTGGCAGTGTCTGGTCCAATAGGTCCACATGCTAAAATAAAGTGCTTTTAACCATGGAGCCATCTTCTTAGACCCTGTGAAAGCTTTCTTGAGGCTGTCTTTCTATGGCAAATACTACCCCCTTATTATGATTTAACTACTGTATCTCATATCCAATGCCAGAACTTGCATCTTACCTAGGTGCTTTTTTTCCCCTGTATGGTACCCTAAGAAGTATAGAACTTGTTTTTCTAAGTTCTGCTCTAACAAGGTCTTTCTGATTCAGTATTGGCAATGTTTTAATAACATTTTCTGAGTTTCTCATTGTATTGATTGATTAAAAGGTCCGTACTAAATCTGCTTTCTGCTTCTTTGATTGTACAGAACCTCCTAGGCACACATTTTCCCCATCAGTTTCATGTCTGGATACTTATAATCTTGTAATTTTCCTTTCTATGACATTTGGTTTTTACTCTTGTTATTACTTTGCATTTTATTTTAATTAAATTATTCTAAAAGTTACAAAAATATTAATATTGCAAGCTGAATACTGTTTTCACTCATAATTGGCCCCAAAATATAAATATTTCTTTACAATAATATTGGAAGTCTAACATTTTCTTATAATCACATTTGAAGTCTAATATTTTGTTGTAATATAATTAAAACACTGTATCTTGTTTATCATTTAAACAAAATGTGTTTAAATTTTGCCCCAGAGCTATAAATTTCAAAATTCAGAGTTTTCTGACAATTATGTTAATTGGCTACATTATTTTTATATATTATGATTCATATGAGTGCAAATCACGCTTTGCAAATTTAATTGCATTCCAGTTAACAACTTTGAAACATTTGATGGCTTTAAGCTTTTATAAAAGCGTTATTTTTCAGCTACAAGAATGTATTAGTGTAATACTTGTTATGTTATAATTATCAGTTTAAATGGCCCTGTGTCATAAATTTAACTGCATTAATTACATCTTGTTTGTCAGGCAGACAAGTGTGTGCAGGGGAATGAATGTATGGAACACATTATCTCCAAAAAGATGCACAACTATTAATAGTTTCTGAAAGTATCATTATAAAACAAATTACTGATAAACATTGTCAGGTTAAGTCAACTGGATAAAGTAAATGCCTGTATATTAGAATCATTTCCTGGAATATTTAATTAATAAGTACATTAATCAATAATGTTGGGAAGGAAGAAAAATTAAATGGTAAGATAATTTACTTACTTTTAATAAATAAGACAATTTGCCTTCAGACATATCTGTGATTAATAATAATTTTACATTGATACAGAGAACAGAGTAGATTTGTTATGGGAATGTCCCCAGAGGTTGAGAGAGAGTTCCCAGTTCCCTCTAATTCTTACCACTCAGACTGCTGTTGCCTTAACTCAGCCAGCTGGTGAAGTCGCTTAAGAGCTTTTTCTTGTTTCTTCTCATCTTTCCAAGACTTGGAAGCTACATTTCTAGCAAATTCTCGTTGTTTTAATTCTTTCAGTCTCTGTGTAAAAAGAAGAAAAACAGTAACAATACTAAAAATAAGTAATATATTCTTTTTCATCCACTTAGGTCCTTGTTAATCCTTGCTCTGAGTACAGAGGTGACTTCCAGGACAGGAGAAGTAAAAGCATTCCTATTGATGCTATAAAATAAATTTAGTAGATAAATGCAGTTGTCAACTAGGTTGTTTCTCAGAGCTGTCACAGTCACTTTGGAAATGCACTGCAAAGCTGGTCCCCAGTCCTTGCTATGGTCACCTTGACTACACAGCTGAGTCACTGTGTGTCAGTGAAGTACATGTAGGATATATATTGAAATGTCTGTGGATGAAGGAAGAAAAGGTTATGGACTTTTCTGTCTTCTTCATACATGTTCGCCTATTTCAATAACTTGTGTCTTGTTTATATGAAATACTTCAAACTTCAAAATGTGATATGTACATACATTTTCAGGTGGAGGTATGTATAAAATCACACCAGGATGACAATAATGGGTTAAGAATTTAAACCCAAATACAGACTTGGCCTTGCTTCATTCAACTTAGCCTATCACTCCCTTTAATTCATCTTTTCTCTGAAACAATTGGTTTATATGCAGACTGGATACTGCTCATTACCTGTTTGATATATTTTCTTTAGAAACTTCTATGTGGAATGTCTAAATATATTGAGTAAATTGTGCAACAGACACCATTAAATGAACATTTTGAGATTTGTGGTTTAATCCTAAATTGGGAGTATATTAGAAGATTAGCTTCTATTAACCCATACAGGGTGATTTTGAAAAGTCTAAGAACTATATTGATTTTTCTTTTCCCAAATCAGACAGAAAGGATCTTACCTAGATAGGGAAAAATCTACAGAGCTCTCAATAACCTAGTAGAGGACTTCTCCACACATAAAGCAAGGGACAAAAACTTTAATGATCATTAGCTTCGTTCTTGGAAGGAGCATGCTCCTGGGAGATGGTGTCTGAAGACTGCACACTAAGCTTTCAGAAAGAGAATGTTCTGAGCATATAGAATAAGGTGGCTGCAGATCTAGAAACAGCCATGGGAAATATAGTGTAGTCAACCTGAACTCATTTTTTATAAATCAAATCTTTCTAAAAAATGGGAAATCTCAAGAAATCTCACGTGTGTCCCATGTGTTATTAGAAAAATAATCAATAGTTCTCAAGAGCTGATAAACAGCAAAGAGGATGACCATGAAAGGGTTGATAGACTTGACAGAGAGAATTATAGATCCCGTCGTTTCCCAGCTCTCCTATTCATGTCCTCTGATTCCATGTACTGGGTAACCCAAGTTTTGCAGTGAAAGCTTGACTTACGAGCAGTGATTCTTAAGAAATTACTCTGTACTATGGTAGAGTACACATAAAATGCAGCTTAATTTTTATAGAGAGAAGATGATATATTGGATATGAGGGATAATTTTACTCTTCATAATGAATAAGTGCAAAATACTCTATATAATACTTTATTTAATGTCTATTACCAGGATATAATACTTGCATAACCTGAGAGGAAATTATTTAGTCACACAAGTTAATACTTAGCCAGTCATGCTGGTGCACACTTTAATCCCAGCACTCGGGAGGCAGAGGTAGGAGGATTGCCATGAGTTCAAGGCCACCCTGAGACTACATAGTGAATTCCAGGTCAGCCTGGACTACTGAGAAACACTACCTTGAAAAATCAAAAAACAAACAAAAGTCAATACTTGATTCCTCATGACTAGAACTTTATTGGAGACTTTTGAATACACTTAAGTCTTCCATTAGCTGTCCAGATTGTGAGACCATGCTTTTGTTTCTGAACTACAGAAATGATCACAATTTTTTCAGTCTGTTATTTTTCCAGCAAATACTATCAATTCCTATTATGGAGTACAGCAAATATACAAATCAATTATTTTTCCCTTCAAAAGAGATAAGTGAACTTTAGCAATAAAACACAGATAACATTGTGCTTAATATGTATAACTTTTTTCTTTTTTCTTTTTTTAATTTTTATTTATTTATTTGAGAGAGACAGAGAGAGAGAGAGGCCCAGGGCATCCAGCCACTGCAAGCAAACTCTAGACACATGTGCCACCTTGTGCATCTGGCTTATGTGGGTCCTGAGGAATCAAACCTCAGTCCTTTGGCTTTGTAGGCAAACGCCTTAACCACTAAGCCATCTCTGTAGCCCAGTTTTTTTTGCTTTTATATATAAATTTAAATAAATTTTAAAGAACATGCAATGCTAACTAGAAATACAAATTTTAAAAATGAATATACAATGAGTTAAGAGATTAGAAAAAAATTTCTATACCATATGAAAAGTAGTTAAAAGAAGGTTGGAGGGCCTCTAGAATCATAAAAAAGATTGAAGAAATATTATTAAGAATAAGTAAGGGGGCTGGAAAGATGGCTTAGCGGTTAAGCACTTGCCTGTGAAGTCTGAGGACCCTGGTTCAAGGATGGATTCCCCAGGACCCATGTAAGCCAGATGCACAAGGTGGCACCTGCATCTGGAGTTCGTTTGTAGTGGGTGGAGGCCCTGGTGCACCAATTCTCTATCTGCCTCTTTCTCTCTCTGTCACTCTCAAATAAACAAATCAAATAAGCAAAAAAATAAGGTAATTTCATAATCATAATAGTGCAAATGAATCAAAATAAAAATGATCAGGGCTGAGGAAATGGCTTAACAGTTAAAACATTTACCTGCAAAGCCTAAGTACCCTGGTTTAATTCCTCAGGAGCTACATAAGCCAGATGCACAAAGTGGCGCATGCATCTGTAGTTCATTTGCAGTGGGTGGAGGTCCTGACACACCATTTCTCTCTATTTGACTCTCTCTCTCTCTCTCTCTCTCTCTCTCTCTCAAATAAATAAATAAAATATTTTAAAATTAAATGTGTGTACATTTGATAATATCTTTAAAATACAAAAAGCAAAAATTATTTAAACAGCCACCAAATAAAGAAAAAACAACTATTATAATAAGAAAATTTTTGTGTCATTCTATTAAACAGAAAACAATGAAATTAAATTGTAAGTACCATACTTTTGTACAAGATTATATGAAGTGATCATATTTGCTATAAAAAGACCTTCCAAAGAGTAGATTTATCTAATACAAAAATCTCTGTTTTCCAATGGATAGAATAGAATTACTTTTAGCGAAAGAGTAGATTTGTCTAATATAAAAAGTCTGTTTTCCAATGGATAAAATAGAATGACTTCTGGCTTAATCCATAGGTACAATTTTGCCAGTCTCATATTTGGGGTTTGTCTAGAACCTATTTGTTCCCCTATTTTATTAAGATCTTGTCAAATTCAGGTATTCATCTAGTTGATTATAACACCATAACTGTGAGTAACTCTGGTTGATGCAAAGAAAAAATAGAAAATTTGGGGGAAAATATTGAAGGGTATGCAATGGATAAGTACATTGAGAACAACTTATGACATATGTATGATGTTAGAATTGCTACAATTGTAATCTTAGCAAAGAATAATAGAGAGATTATATTGTTTAGCAAAGTAGCTGGTAAAAGTGAATATATTTTATTTATCTTTTCTCATCATATTCTTATCCTTTAATAAGAAAGATAGAAGAGAGGAAAGCAAATGAACAATGCAATTATGATGCACATGTTTTATCTTTCACAGTACAATTTTTAGCATTTATTAAAATGTACTTAAGGGGGCTAGAGAGATTGCTTAGTGGTTAAGGCCCTTTCCTATGAAGCCTAAGGACACATATTTGACTCTCCAGATCCCACATAAGCCAGATGCACAAGGGTGAGGCAAGTACAAGGTCACACTAGATGGCACAAGCATCTGGAGTTCAATTGTAGTGGATGAGGCCCTGGCAGCCAATTCTCTTTCTCCTTCTCTCTCTCTCTCTCCCTCTCTCTCCCTCTCTCTCTCTCTCTCTCTCTCTTATTAAAAAAAATATATTTTAGGGGCCGAAACAATAGATCAGTTGGTGGTAAACTGTCTTGCAAATCATGAGGACCTGAGTTCAATCCCCAGCACTCACACAGATGCTCAAGTGACTGTGCATACTTATAATCCAAGAACTGGGGAAGCAGAGACAGGAGTATATTCAGGGTTTTCTGGCCAGCTAGAGTCTAGTCTATTTTATGGATTCCAGTCTTAAAGAAGACACCAGACCAGATGTTGACCTCTGGCTACCACATGAAACCACACACACATCATGCACATGCATGCACACACCACACTCATACACAGGCAAAAAAGTTATTGTGTCATTCTTTTCTTATATCTTATTTATGTGGTAAATAACTTCCATTGTTTTATTTTGTTAAATTTACATTCTTAGGAAACACATTAGTTGGTTATTTAATATCAATTTTTATTTGCTAGCATTTGTTACAGCATTGCATCTACAATAAGTGACATGCTAAGTGACATTGATCAATATCATTATTTCTTATGCATTCTTGTTGCAGTCTAGTATATTTTATTCCATGTAGAACCTATTTTAGTCTGTTTAGCAGAATGCCAATGTATGGCTTACCCAGCAAACATTTATTTCTAACAGTTCTGAAAGTCAGGAGGTACAAACTCAGGGGGATTACTTAGATTTTCTAGATATGTTGTTATTACCTACTTCTAACTTAATAGTGCTATGGTCAGAGAGCCTACTCTGAATTTTTTCAGAGATATTTATTGAGTACATTTTATGATGACTCTGCATATGGTCTGTCTTGGTAAATGCAATATATGCCCTTGGAAACAAAACACACTTTATGACAGAGAGTTTAGATCCACTGTTTAAGGCTATGACACAATATTTGGAAATCATTATAAAATTTTTGTAGTGACACACACATAATTGTTGTACAGAAGTGTTTTTAAATATTTGCATCTAAATAATTTACAGGGTTTATATAATAAATATAATGCAGTAAGTAGTCTCAGGAATTTACATTTACCAAAGGCAAAAATTCTCTTTAAATAGTCATGTTTACAACAGTGGTGATCAGGTCCTGGTTAATTTCCCAGCATGATTTTCTTATTGAATGCTGAACATTTCATGCAGAACAGTAGAACAGTAGAGATTAAAGAAAATTATTTGCACACCAGGAACTTGCTATGCCTCCTTTTCTGCTGAGCCTTAAGTATACAATGTTGAAAAAATGTTGTTTATAGCTTAGCTGCATTTGTTCTTTGTTGATCAAAAACTGTTTGGTTCCCCATAGTTTTCAAACTCCATGTTTGTATTTGGACAATAATAACTTGAAATTAGTACTAATACTGATGCTGGCCTTTTCTGCCTGCACCATAGAAGTACTCTCTTTCAATAAATTTCCTACTCCACATGTAGCTTGCTATTATGTTGTACCTAGTAAAAATATCCAGAGTATGTGCCTTGAGGGGTTCTGCCTTGATTTAACTCTTTCCATACTCTGTGAACCTATTTATGACTTTGAAGTAAAGTGAGACATCTTTCTCAATATTCTTATTCTTCTATCAGTGATAGGCAGCTTCCTCTTTCTGTCTATAATAACATGTCATGTGTAAGATTTCTAAAAGAATGAAGGCTTATATGTTTTACAATGCAATTTATTAGAAAATATACTTATTACTCAAAATTCACAGGATGATGTGTGGATCTTCATGATAGAGAAAAGATTACATAATCCAAAATTGTCTTTACATTGATAAAGTTTCTTATTTTTTCTTCATATTCAAAACATCATCTTTGTGTGCATATATGAGTGTAGATATGTATGTTCATGTTCATGTGTGTGAGTCCAGGCAATGAATGCTACAGTGCTTATTTGGAGGTCAGAGGAAATGCTACAGTGTTAGCTCTCACCTTCCACCCTATTTGAGGAAGGATTTCTTTCTTGCTAGTTGCTGTGTAGGCGATTCTACCTTCCAGATATGCTTCTGTACCTTGTGATGGTAGTGTTTGGATGTCAGATGAACTACTGTGATCAGTTTTTATGTGTGTCAGGTACCCAGGCTTGAGTGGCAGGTGATTTATCCATTGACCCACCTCCCCAGCCCTGATCTGGATATTGGCATTTTAAGTTATTACTGATCAAAATGTATGGTATAATTCTGTTGACTCTGCTCTCTGACACTTCTTTTTAATGTGCTTCTCTTTAGAGAGTATTTTCTTACCATGAAATTAACCTCAGAAATTATTATGGAAGGAGTTCTACCTGTTCAAATAATTGAATGTGTCTTTCTTTCTGTCATGCTCTGATGGAGATGACTGACATACTGGTTGTTTGGAGCAGAACACCTGAAAGTCTGGTGAGAGTTCTGCTAGTAATATTGAAGAATCTCACCCACCAAATCACCACAGATTGGGTAGAATTATTCTCACTTAAACCTTGCCTCCATTTCTTTTATTATTGCTCAACAATGATTATGTAGAACTCTTAGTTCTTACTCTTCAGTCTAGTCAGCTTCTCGTGGAAGAATGCATCCTGTTGCTTAATCACTGGGATTTTCCCTTCCAGATGCTTGGCCAGACCCTTTGAGTAAAAGCCTTCCTCCTCATTTGATATCCTCTTGCAAATACTAGATCTGATTAACTACTTGTTGGCAGCAGGCTTTTCGTGGTCATTTCATTATTTTACCTCTAGTTATACAAAGTCTCTTACGCATCCACACCTCAGAGTGATTAATCCTCAATTCTTTAGCATTTTTCCCAAAGACAGACCTATTCATTACAGAGTTCCTACCATGAAGATATATTTTCTTTTTTTCATATTTATTCATTTATTAAAGAGAGGAAGAGGGTGAGAGAGTGGAAGAGAGAGAGAGAGAGAGAGAGAGAGAGAGAGAGAGAGAGAAATTGAGTGCACCAGGGCCTCTAGGCAGTGCAAACAAACTCCAGACATATGGACCACTTTGTGCATCTGGCATAAGTGGGTATGGGGAATCAAACTTGCATCCTAAGGCTTTGCATGCAAGCACCTTAACTGCTAAGCCATCTCTCCAGCCCTCCACAAAGATATTTTGTGTATCTCCTTTTAGTAGCACATGACCACAGTCTCATGGTCAATATATAATCTAGTGTATAGTTATTAGATGAGATCTTTCTTGTACTTTATGCAAAGTCTAAAAGACAGACAGACTGTCTGCTCCTTCCTCAGTAGTTAATGACCTCTTACTCTTAGGCAGAATTCAGATGACTGAAAGAGATACTTGGTTCTCCTGGTCCAGATTAGTGTTTGTCACTCTATACTTATGGCTCAGAGATTGTAATATCACTTGTTGCAGGTCCAAAGTGAAAGAAGTGTTACATGGATCCTCTTTAAATGGCAAAAGATACCCTACACTTATGCAGAGCACAGAATATAACAGGGTTATATATATAACAGGGTTTTCCTTGTTCTCTGTTTCATCTATCTATCTATAACCTTAGGTTAGTCCTCTCTTGCCATACCGACATATTTTTTTCTTGTCTTCTACTCTGCTGAAGAATCTTTATCAGAGTACTAAGTGAAGACCATGTAAAAGAGTCAGGTCAGTGCTTGGGTGTACACTTACCTCCTGACAGGAAATTTCCTGTCTTGATTCATGATTAGCTTTTCATTTCATTAGGCTATAATGCAAACTTAGCTTTCTGATAGGACTGACATTTAGATTTTCTACATCTTCTTGTGATTGAAGTTGTCATGTGTTAAGACTTTGAATGACAGTCATACTCATTTTAATTTTTTTCCTATTCTTTCACCTCTGTTTATCCTGCTTATTCTTGGAATTGCTAAAAATGTGTTGACATAATTTAAAAAGATTGTCTGCTATTGGTATTCATGGTAGGAGCGTTTTGATTTGAATATTATTTGAACATGGCAATAAAATGACTGAGAGATCTAACTTGATAATATTAGCATGAGAGGGCTTCATGTAAAATTAAAGGGTTTTATATTTTAGTTAATAATTGTAATTAGTATTTTTGTATTTTAATTAATATAATTGCATTTTTATTTTTAAATTTCATAACTACTTTTTATGATTTCATTTATTTTTCATTCAAATGAGGTAAGCTAGGATTAATCAGGGAGATATATGTATTGTATACACACATATATATATTTATACACACATATATGTGTGTGTGTATGAATGCACATGTGTGCTGCATATGTGTATGTATGTATATAAAATTTCTCGTAGATAATTTATAGTTAGAGGAGAGAGAGATATCTCAAATATACATACAGAAATAAAATATGAAAGCATCTTAAATGTCTTACACAGTTGAATCTATTTTCCACATTTATTAACTATAACATTTTAAAACATCTTTTATAGTAAAGGTCAAGTCTCAAGTATCTTGAAGGATTAAAACACATCTTGTCTTTTTCTATATCTGATCTGTTGGACACTCTATAGAGCTAACATTTTAACAAAGATCATATACTACCATATTATTTACTCTTTGTTAAGTTACTAAAACTATCTTACATAAATTTGATCAAAGATAACATCTAGAAATTACTCATTTTTGAATTACTAAGATAATAGAATGCATGTGTATTTTATTTTTATTTTTAGTGATGAAAAAGTTAGGATTTATTTCAGCGTTGAATATTCGCTATTCATGAAATATCTTTCCATTTTTTCTTTTTATTGAAATTTATATATTCTATTGATCTCCATGTAAGGACAAAACCATTCTGTTTTAAGACTTCCCTCCACATGGAACAAACAAGTTAACAAACATTATTAACTGTTTTTATTATGAAATTTTTCTCTCATTTGATTTATACCCATCCCTATATTTTCATCCCAAGACGAACAGAGTATTGAAAAGTCATCTTACCAAGTGGATTCCAAACCAATATGGTTGACATCTTAAAAACAGGTGCATGACCAAAAATGAACCCAACATGGCTCAGGGAAATTTTGTGGAAGAGGGGGCGGAAAGAATGTCAGAGCCACATGTTGGGTGATGATATGCAGAGACATTTATCTTACACATAACTGTGGGCTAACTCCACAATGCATGATCCATATACCTCAACATGGAGGGGCCAAGGGGAGGGGGTAGGTCACGGATGAGCCTAATAATGGTACCAAACTGACTGTATTTGCTGAATACAAAACTAACTAATAAAAAAAAAGAAAAAAAAAAAACAGGTGCATTTTGACAGAGTTATCCAGAGAGAATGCCATTTAAATCATAGAATTAATAAATTGCAGTTTCCTTTTTAGAATTAGTCAACATTGTGAATTATCTGTGAGGGAAATTAGTTTCAGAGATGTAGCAAACTTAAGGAAGTTGGGAAGAACAATAATTCCATTACAATAATGTTAGGGCTAAAATACATTTTCTCATAAGACTAGGTCATATTTTCATTTTTCACAGAACTCTTCATACTAAACTCAGCAGTATATGATAAATTCAAAGCTAAGACATTGCTTGGGTTTTCATTCTCTAATGCAATATCATGTTGAAAAGAAAAGATCATAATCAAACTTTAGATTTCCAGACTAGGTCAGCACTCATAATCAAAGACAGAGACTTAATTTATATAGGGTAATTTATGAATCAGTTTTTAAAAGTGATAGCATAACAATCACATGCTCATCAGTAGGGACTTAGGGTAAGAACTTGAACCTCCCTAGATGGGGATAAGTTAAGAAAATATACAAGCACCTACCATTAAACAAAATAAAACTAGTCTGACTTGATTTTGTACCTTCTCTCTGTCACTCATTAGCTTTGAGACTTTAGGAAAGTGACTCAATTTTCCTGAAGTTTAGTTTGCACATTTGGAACTTAGCAATCTGTCAATATTTGCCTTATGAAGTTCTTGGGGTTATTATTTGACTTAGGGAAAGATAAATCATTTAGTAAACTACTTGCTACACAACAAATGCTCAGCAAATATGAACTTTAATCATGTTCCAATATAAAGCATGATTATGCGGCATGGAACATTTAGAAACATGATGAGCAGTAGATTCAATGTGCTATAACAATCTGTTAAGGAAATTTGACTGATAGTTTTATTAAAAGCACTTTTTGAGTGGTTTTTTTTTTTTTTTTTTTGACCAAAGTTGAAAGGTGGCCACATAAAGTTTGTGATAAAAGAAGGGACAGAAAAAGGTGGCAGTCTGGATATTTGTTTACATATCATGTCACATTTCAAATTTGAACTGAAGAAATTTAACATTATCTACTTTCAATTATATACAAGAATGGGTCCTTCTCATGTTGAATAATTTGTTGATTACAAACATTCATAATTTGTCCAAATCCAAAGTCATGTTACTACTGAATACAATTGTACATTTCATATTAAAATAGGACATGCTCTTAGACTTTGTTTGATAAATGTTTTATGATTTTTGGCATTGGTTATAAGCAAGATTCGAAATTGAAGATTATCTAGCTTTATGTATTAGGCTTAATAAAATGTATACTTGGGATTTTCAATTTCCTTAATTTCATTAGGAAATCAATGGGAAATATTACATATCAAGAAACTTCTAAAAGCTGCTTATTTGAGATCTCTGAAGATGAGTATAGTTGACTTAGTATAAAATGATGTTTTACAGTTTTGGTGTTAGCTGCTACATTGCTCATCTGCAGTTCTCCATAAAATTGGATTGAATTTCAAAGAGCAAGTTAAAAATAAAAATTATCACAGCACTCCAACACAAAACTTCTAATTTGGCTAGATTTTCTTTTATAGCTATGTATTAAGATTTGAAAAAGTTTAATGAATTTGCTTAGATCAGGTCGTTATCAGGAAAGAGGATAAAAGCACAAATAGTATTTCTTAGAAAGAAATGCAGGGAGATGAAGTAAAATTTTCTAAACAGTTCATGTTCTTATGATTTTTTTTTCCCTAAAAGGAACTGAAAATAACAATAACAAGACAGATGGTCCTCACTGGTCTGCAGAATGGATACCTGAAAAGGTCTTTTCTCACAACAAAAGAAATGTAATAGAAGACTGATGCAGAGGTCAAGTTAAAAAGAAAAGGTTTTCTCCAGCTTTTACAGTGTACTTGATTCTTTCAGCAGTAAGTGAAATAAGCCTCATAGAGTCACATTTAATAAAATACATTTATGAAGCATTAGGAATTTTATTTTCTTCTTGTAGTCATTTTAAAAGCACAAACAATGTCATATTTATCTCCCTACCTGCCTGCAAGAATGTTTGGCTCATGTATTGCGAGTACAATTCAGCTGTGAATAAATAAATGAAGCAAATTGATCAGGTCAGTAAAGTCTCCCTGTGTTTTGAATAGCAATATTCTCAGTATTATTGCTTACTAGCCTGAGCATGCATGTGAACATTTGTCCACTCCAGTAATCACTCTCCGTTCAGCTTCAGTGGAGCAGAACAGGCATGTGAAATGAATCTACTCAAATGTATCTATGTCTCTCCTTTCTTAAGTAGAATAACTCCTTCCATTTCTGCTTTTCATCTATATATCCCTACATAATTTAGAGACACCAATGTTTTTCTTCACTAAAGAGTTATACCTTAAGCATAGAGGTCAAAATCACTAAACTCTGACAGATTAGGAGACAAACATACAGAAAATTAAATGACTTGATCCACACCAAGTAAGGGATCAAGAAGAAATATAACTTGAAAACAGAATTTCTGATCTCTAGGAAAGTGAGTTAAAAAAAAAAGAACATGTATAATTCCACACAATAATAGCAATTTCTATTTATTAATCAAAAGTCTTTCCAGTTCTGAAATAATGATTCATGTTTGGGAATGATCTTGAATTATTTTGGAAAGTGTTTATTGGTTACTCAAAATAATCTATAACATGAGGGGTTATAATTTGAAGCATAGTTCAGTAAAGGAAGATGTAGGATTAATATCATAAAATCATTATCTCCCAGAAGAGTTTTCCATATTAAAATGGCATTTTTCTTGTTTTCTGATTTTTGTGCATTCTATTATTTTGTGTTCTTATAACAGTACGAATGCAAATAGTGAAATGACCTAAAATATTTTAGAAAGTCTCCCATTAGCAGTTTGAGCTACTGATGGGGATGAGTTTGTTCCCTGTCATTCCTGGGATGTATGCAGCTGAGCATATTTTCTCTGACATGTCTTGCTGCTGGAGAGCCAATCATGCCACAAGAAGCTAAGCATGAATAAGTAGAAATGGCTGCGACTTACCACTGTATTTCTGTCCTTGTCTTCATTAGTATTCGATTGAATACAACACAATGGTACCTAGAAAATTGATCCACCATGTACTTGCATAATAATTACAGTACCCTGAATAGAAATTTGATGATAATATAGGTGAATCTAGACAATCAGGATGTAGAGATGTATTGTCAGGATCATTTCTGAGTCCTTTAAATGAGTACAGTGTACAAAAGAGATGTCATCAGGCCCAGGGACAAGGCTGTTCATTTAAGTGCGGATGTGGAAAGATTCCATGACAACATTGTTAATATAAATGAAGAATTTCTTTATAATCCAGGATGGAATATAATCAACTTTTGACTTAGAAAGTAGGATGGACTCAGATACTCTATGGAGATGCCCCAGGGAAGGCACATGAGCCCTTTCTGAAGCCTGGGAGGCACAGTGTTATCACAGCAAATAAAGTAATGGCTCTTGTGTCCCATTTCTTTTGGGACTTTACTCAGATCTTCCCAACCTCCAGGTATTATGGTCAAGATCTATTTCAGCTGTGACATGAAGTATGGGACTGTAGCAGACAGCTTCAGGTTCACTGAGATGAACTTCCAGACCAGGCATTATGGAGGAAGGGATATTTATTGAAGCTTACAGATCCAAGGAAAGTTCCATAATGGCAGAAGAAGCCTCCAGCCAGGTGGCTGCAGATACAAACTACAAAGTAATAAAACACTGAATATATTGGGGGCCATCTATTCAAACTACCACATTCCACCCCTGGACCACAATAGATTTATAACTATCACACATTGTAAAATGTACTCAGTTCAATTTCAAAGGTCTCCACAGTCTTGACCAATTTAAAGTAGTAAGTCCTATAAAATCAAACAAGTTGAACACTTCCAACATATAAAGACACAGAGCAAACATTTTCAAGTGGTATAATGCATAGCAATGAGAGACTAAAAAAATGTAAAGTCAAGCACTATCAAGCAACACCAAACTTCTGCAGTTTAAGTTTAATATGACCAGAGACTGCCAGCCAGAATTTCCAATTTTGCCCCTCCAGCTGGGCAGATTAGCCAAGGAACACTTTCATCCTAGGCCAACAGTGCCCTTGCATAGTCCTGGCATATCCAAAACATCTTGAGGTCTTCATGCAAACCATGGTCCATCTTCCAAAGGCTCTTTCAGCCTGTCAGAGCATCAGACCCTGCTTCATGCTGCATCTCAGCAGCAGCTCTTGGAACCATGTGCAATTCATAACCACTCCTCTCATTTTTCATGCTTCTGAAACCAATACCAGGTGTGTAGGGCGCAGCCATATTCATAATTCAGGGACAAAATAAATCCTAACATTGAAAAGCAAGTTGTTTTACCAGTCAACTCTTTTCCAAAGAGTTTGCATTTCTATGATAATCTTTTCTCAGGCACTTTTTCCATTGCTTTAATGTAAAGGAGTCAGGAGTTGGGCCATCTTCTTTTAGATTGCTAATGTGTTTGACAATAGCAGTTTCAGTAACCTAAAACCAGTCTCAGTGCCTGTAAATTTAAGTTGCTTGAGGTTTTCCAGTTTAAAAATCTTAAACCTCTCAGTCTAATTATCTTTAGCCAAGCACATCAGTCCATTACAAATTTAACCTTGATCAAACTCTCTGGGCCTGGGCAGGAGAATGCAGCCAGCCCTTATGCCAGTAGCCCAGTTCCAACAAAGTCCTCTGTAGTCTTTCCTTCCCCTCAGAAAACTCATAAGCCAAGCCTCGAAGTTCAATACTGTCTGCACGTAGTATTCTCAAACTCTCATCAGAATAGTCCATAAAACTTGGCTTACCACTCCAGAAGGCATCTTCAGTTGCAAGCACCAACTCCATGTCCATTCCTCCAAAACAAAAGTTCCAAAAGACCAACATACACATGGTTAAGTTCAACTCAGCCCACTCCTTAGTACCAACTTCTATAGCAGACAACTTCAGGTTCACTGAGATGAACTGCCAGACCAGGCATGGTTATGGAGCAAGGGATATTCATTGAAGCTAACAGATCCAGGGGAAGTTCCATAATGGCAGAAGAAGCTGGTCTGCTTTCACAGGACCAAGCAGAGAGAGAGAAGCACAAGCCAAAAGCCAGGAGCCACACAGCACAACACACTTTGCATATATTTAAATTTTGTTTATTTTTATTTATTTATTTGAGAGCAACAGACAGAGGGAGAAGAAGGCAGAGATATAGACAGAGAAAGAATGGGTGTGCCAGGGCCTCCAGCCATTGAAAACAACTCCAGATGCATGTGCCCCCTTGTGCATCTGGCTAACGTGGGTCCTGGGAGAATCGAGCCTGGAACTTGGGTCCTTATGCTTCACAGGCAAGTGCTTAACCACTAAACCATCTCTCCAGCCCCACTTTGCATATCTTTAGATTGAAATCTCAAGCCCACCACCACACCTTAAGATCCACCCAGTGAAACTGTCTCCAGCCTGGTGGCTGCAGATGTAAACTACAAAGTAATAAAACACTGAATATATTGGGGGCCATCTATTCAAACTACCACAGGGATATTTTGGTTTGATGGAAATATATATATATATACACATATTTTTTTTACAGTTTTTGGTCATTTTAATTGTAAAAACCAAGACATTTATATAAATAAGACCACTGTGTAAAATAGGATTCACCCTTCTACTAAAACCCTTCTCCCCACATTCAAAAAGTACATAGAAAAGCCAGCGAGATAAGAAGTACAAATTAGCATGCGGTCCCTGATGAAGTCCCTGGCAGGATGGAAACATTTTTTATACCATGCCTATCCAAAGATAAACTTTGTAATGCTGTTGTAACTCATATCAGACAAGAAAATAACCAACACTCTGGCAACATCAGTATTGTCAGTGACATAGAAGAGCCTTGGTAACAAATAAATAAATAAGCTATGGCACTTTGTAGTAGGTTAGGAGTAGAAGTTAAACTTCTACCCCTGTTTGTGTTCATAGCATCTTGAGAACATATAGTAATTCCCATAAAATATCAAGAGAAAGTATTCCATGTATAAAAGTTTAGCGCTTCTGGAACAACAGGTAGAAGCTAAGTAATAAAAGGTAACATTAATTAATTAATTACTTAATTAATTAAGGTTTGATTAATAAGAACTTAACAATAAGACCTCAGTTAAAAAAAAAATTGCATTCAGTTACAATCTAGACCATAGGGAATAACTTACATGTGAAGAACAAGGGAAAGATTCTAATAAGGAATTCAATCCACTTTTCATCATTCAGAAGAGTTCCAAAAATTGTCTTTATTCTTTAGATAACAGCCAGGTAGTAAATGCTACATATTAATATGGTTAACATTATCTGTCAACTTGGTAAGATTTTAAAATAATGTAGGAAAAAAATCATGTAGGAGACAAAAATTTGGGTGTCTTCATGAGGGCATTTTCAGAGAAGTTTAACAGAGGAAGGAAGATCTACTCTGAATGTGGATGGCATCATGCCATGGGCTAGTGTTCCCAACTAAATAGAAAAGAGAAAGTGAGTGTCTTCACTGTGGATATAAATGGATAGTTGCTTCATCTACCTGTCACCATGCCTTCACTGCAATTATAGACTATATACTTAAACTATGAACCGTAAGAAACCCTCCTTTAACCTGTTTTTTGTGAAGTACTTTGACACAGCAATGAGAAAAGTAAACAATACATCCACATTCTTCATAATCAAATATATATATATATATATATATATATATATATGTATAATTACATATAAAATTTATTTAGTTATATATTATATATAGTCATATAATTATATAATATACATTTTATTATATATTAACATATAATATATTAATAAATATATAATTATATATGTAATCAAATTCATCATCATTTATCATTAAAACATTAATCATTCTAAAACAAAATGTTAAAATATATCTTAATCTTAAAACATATTTATATTGTAGTTACCTTCTTGTCACTGGGACAAACATCTGAGCACAAGCACTTTATGGAGGAAAGGGTTTATTTCAGGTTTATAGGTTCAGGGGAAGTTCCATTGGGGCAGAATCTAGCTCACTTCCATAAATCCATAGCAGAGAGACACAGCCAACAGCCAACAAGGATGAACAGCCAGAGCTCAACACAGACTCTCTACACCTTAGGGCTGGACTGAAAGATTTGTCTCAGTGAAATTTCCTCCAGTAGGTTGCTAGAGACTTAAGTAGGAAGCTTAACCATAATTAAAAAACCCTGAGGCTATAGGAGACATACATTCACATTCAAATGACCACATTGTCCCCTGCATTCTATAGACTCAAGACCATCTCACAATGCCAAAGTTTTAAATATCTTATTATTTACTTGAGATACAAAGAGAGAGAGAGAGAGCTAATTGGCATGCCAGGGCCTCCAGCCACTGCAAAAGAACTCCAGACACATGTACCACCTTGTGAATATGGCTTATGTGGATCCTACAGAATTGAGCCTGGGTTCTTTGGCATTGCAGGCTAAGCCATCTCTTCAATTCTCATAATGAAGATTATATTCACTCCAACTTCAAAGGTCATCATAGTCTTTATCAACTTAAATTCCCTTCAAAAGTACTCTCTCATCTTTTATTTAAGACAGTTTCTTAACCGTGAGTCCTATAAAATCCAAACAAGTTACATAATGCCAGCACATAATGACACAGAGTAAACATTCCCGTTATAAAAAGGCATAGCAAGGAGAAATTGGACCAATGCAAAATCAACAACCAGTAGGTGAACATCAAACATCTACTGTTCAAGTCCAATGTCCATAACTAGGATGAAAGTCTCTGGATTGCAATGCCATCCATCCGGCTTGGATGAGCAGCCTGTGGAAAACTACATCCTTTGCCACTAGGTCTCCATGACAGCCATTCCACAGTCCTGCTATATTCAAAACATCTTTGAGCCTGAAATGCAAACCACAGTTCATCTGTATAGCTTCATTCAATGACTTTACTGAATCTCTTTTATAAAGAGATTTCAACCCTGCTTCACATTGCCATATCTTAGTGTTTGTGGGAACTGTGTGTACTTCATGACCAACTTCTCTGCACTGCATTGTTCCAAAACCAATACCAGGTAAGCAGCCCAGCCAAACTTGTAAATCAGGGGTGGGGAAACAAACCTTGACCTTGAAGAGCATGTTACTTTTTAGAATTATTCCTTTACACCTCATCCTTGCTAAAGAATTTGTATTCTTACTCATGTGAACCTTCCATGTGTGAATTTTCCCACAGCCATTGTTTCAATGCAAACCAGTTGTCCCATTAATGATGATAATCAACTTAACAACTGTGCTTCAGTAACTTAAAACCAGTCTCTGTGCCAGTAACGTTAAACTTTCTTTAATTTTTCCTATGGTAAACCATACATTTTCATATCTTTCTGTTCTTTACCATTTGCCAACATGCCAGTTCATTATTTTTAATTTCAACCTTAATAAAACTTTCTGGACATTGGCAGAATACAGCTACATTTATTCCAGTAGCCAAGTTCTAACAAAGTTCTCTCTTTCCCCTTGGAAAATAATAAGCTAAGTCTTCGTAGTCCGCAGTTCTTTCTGCATATAGAATTTTTGAACTCTCACCAGAATATCCCATATAACTCTGCTAATATCACTATCAGTATCAAATCCTTCCACATTCCTCCCACAAAGACATCTCAAAAGACCACAACCCACATGGGCAGAGTCATAGCATTAATGATCCCAGTTCTCAGTACCAAATTTCTGTTGCAGTTACATTCTTGTCACTGGGACAAACATCTGATAGTAAGCAGCTTATGGGAGAAAAGGGTTTATTTCAGGCATATAGATTCAAGAGAAGTTTCATCACCAACAGCCAGCAAGCCTTAAATAGCCAGAGCTCAACACAGGCTCTCTTCACAACCTTAGCCCAGCATTAAAAGATATGCTCCCAGTGACACTTCCTTCCATTGGCTGCTGGAGCCTTCAGTAGCAAGATTAAACTTAATTTAAAAAACCTGAGGCTATGGGGACATATATCCATGTTCAAACCACCACAATTTCTAATCATGCTAAGATATAATTAAAAGAAAGATGAAGTATGTTTTTGTTAGGTCCATTTCTACCTCTAGTTTTCCTACTTAAATGTGAACAATATCAAGGGCTTAAAGGATTTACATTGCTTGTTTGTTTATATCAGGAAAATTCATTCTCTGTGAGAGTGTTTTAGGGAAGAGAAGGTTTTGCACCAGGCTCCATGAATTAAAAAAGAAAATTGTAAAGACAGTCCTCTGGCACAGTTCAGCCCTCCAGGAAGCCTGTGTGGGTCCTGCTTTGGAGCCATCTTTATCTTGCAGTAATTATTTGTTCTGCAGTATTTTGTCCCAGCTGTGTGACTCTTTCACCATGTCTTCCCTGCTCAGTTCATGAAGAGAACTTGACCTACTGCACCTTGACACAATAATACAGCTGTTTCTTTGTGAGTAATTACTTGTATTTCAGTATTTTGTACAAGTTAATATTATATTGATTTTTAAATAACTCTTTCAATTTGTCTGTCATCCTTCCACTCTTTAAAACTCTAGTTTATGGTCAGCAATGCCTTATGAGAATGTCATTGGCAGACATAGTTAATCTGAACATACCTCCCAACTAAGACTCCTTAGTCCAGGGAATGAGCCTTAGGGCTTGCCTCCTTCTGCTCCCTAAATGCAGTTTTGAAATAAAGCTGCCATTGAGAAGAAACTATTAAAACAGAGGTAGGGATAGAAACAAGAAATTAATACATTTAGATTACAGGGTAAATTTGAATTTGGGCTCTTTTTACTATTAAACAATGAATGGAGTTGATACTGAGATAAAGATATCAGGTTGGACTTTTAAGCATCAGAAACTTGGCTTCCATAACTGACTTAAATAAGTTTATTTTACTCCTAATGGAGAATTTATACTTGAAGCATACTCTGCAACTATACCTTCTCAAGAGAAGTCATTGCTTCATGTTCCAGCTTTCAATTTCTTCTAACTTAAGCTCATGGTTTTATCCTTAGGATCACCTGAGAAATCTCAGGCATCAAAAATATATTCCAAGCAGGAAGAAAGATAAGGGGCTACAGTCAAAAGCAATCTATAATCTTTTTGTATATTAAAAGTAGATTTTTGGAAGCTGCATATAGTTGACTTTCACTGGCATTTTTTTTGCTACAGGCTGTCACATGTTATTGACACTGAGGATTGCTTCAAATCCAAGTTTTCAGCTAGATATATTGCTATCCCTCAAAATAAATTCAGGTCTTGCCAGTAAGGACAGGGGTACAATGGAAATTGAGGAAGTAAACAGCAGTGCCTGTCCTGTTGTATTTGATAAATGCTGACAAAACAAATGATGGTTTTAATGATCAACAATCTTACTATATCTTTCAATTCTATAATTCGTCTTTTCAAGCTCTAAGTCATTGTGCTGAAAACATAATTTCAGGCTCATTTTATCCCGTATCCTTGATTAAATAGTATTAATAAATCATTGGTATTATTCTCTCAAAAAAGATTTTGGATTTGTTTTAATTTCAGGCATATTGTGTTAGAAGTAGTAATGAACAAAGTAAAATTCCCATAGCCCAAATCTGACCCTCAGCATATATTGTGTATAATATAAATATTATATATATATATATATTTATACGTATGTATATAGATAGATATAGATATTATACATATATATGTATATATGTATATATAAAGCTACACTGCAAGAAGTAAGTCCTTGCAACAGACTATATGACTTGAAATGTATCCATCTCTTTCCAGAAAGAGGACTATCTAGCTTTTCTCAGAAAGTTGGGCAGTCTAAGTTTTAAAAAAGCCCTGATCTTGTTAATTAAGGGTGGATTCCATTAGCTCCATGTGTGCTCACCTAATAGGTTATTTTCCATGAGGGAAATATCCCAGTGAATGAAAATGTATTTTAAAAAATGGTGAAAGAAAGAGACAATGATATTTGGAGGAAGATACCTGTTTTATTTAACTTGATAGTAATACATTGGAATCTCCACAAAGCAGAACTGGCAATTACTAAGGTGAACAAATTTCCTATTTTGAGGTTGACATAGAGTTAATATTCTCAACTTTCTGCAGGAGTATAACTGAATCAAGCTTGGCTTTGTTAACAAAATAAGCCTTGAATATTCTACTGAATAGAATTCTGCAGAACTACTAAACGTACAACTAATTTTTAAAACTAGAAAGATTGAATTATCTTACTGAAAGAATTTCACTAGCATTGATAACAAAAAACCAAAAAATCCTCCCAATTTTTGGCATTGGCAGATACAAAATTTATAATCTTCGCTAATACCCTTACCTATCTTTGCATGTAGGTACTTAGCTAGGAAATCAAGAAAAGGTAATTAAGTCAAGTATCTGGATGTGTAAACTCAGAAGATGAATAATAATCAAAAGATGTTTTTATGTATGAGAAACCAATGTTTTTTATAGTATTGTAATTCTGGTTTTGTTTTTCAAAAGCATAGCTGTTCATTAAGTTGATGATCTGAAATTCACTTCATGTTTCATTGTAAAAGCAAGAAACTGTGAAACCAAGATTTTAGCTAAATAAGTACTTGAGAAAAGAGGATATTAGGCCAGGTTGTAAAATTATCTTCTTGATTTTGCCCCTTAATTGCTCTGTTTTCTTAATAAACTGAGTTATATTTCAAAGAAAAGTGTATGTTAAAAATTTTCCGTTTACAGATTATAAAAACAAAATTTTCTATTTCCTGATTTAGTGCCTTTATGGAAACAAAAGATTTAATTCCAAATGTATTATTTTCAAAATTAAACATTTTGTAAAAATTATATAGTTATTATAGTCTATAAATATGGGTCAAAAATATTTCATTTGTTTTTTTTTCTTTTTTTTCTTTATTTATTTGAGAGCGACAGAGGAAGAAAGAGGCAGATAGAGAAAGACAGAGAATGGGCGCACCAGGGCTTCCAGCCACTGCAAACGAACTCCAGACACGTGTGCCCCCTGGTGCATCTGGCTAATGTGGGTCCTGGGGAATCAAGCCTTGAACAGGGGTCCTTAGGCTTCACAGGCAAGCACTTAACCGCTAAGCCATCTCTCCAGCCCTGGTTTTTTTTTTTTTCTTTTAAAAAAATTCCAAGAAAGATTTCTACATGAATGCATTGCCTCTGAGATCATGTTCATGTTTTTAATTTGCGCATACTAGTTGTCAGTATACTTAAAAACACTTAACCTGAATCTACCCAAGATGCCAACATACCCAGCAAGCATCTTGAGGACTAGACAATAGGGTGGGTAGGGATGAGGGGTGGGCAAAGGAGGGTGGGAGACACAAATCTAGACCCAAATGGCAATGGTACCATAAAATTCTACATCCTAAAAGGCAGACCAAATGGTTGAACCTTCACCAGGCCCTTGAGGGAACACCTGAGCCACAAGACACTGGAGAGGGTATGATGAAGATTGACCTTAATCTTCTATAGCTTCTCTCTCTCCCTGTCTTCTCTCTAACTCTTTTATATTAGTTATCTTTTTCTTTCTTTTCTTAGTGGGCACTGACCTATAACTCCCAGTACCAGCATGTGGTTATCATCCACAATGAGCTTTTGATCAGAGAGACCTACAGGGTTTCCTAAGAGAAAGTCAGATTTCTGTCAGAGTACTTGGTGACCCATCAAAGGTTAGTGATAAGACCCTGATGCTGAAGACACTTTATGCGGTTGACATGCAAAATGGAATGGCATGGCTAGAAGCTGGTAGAGGGTCAGTCCCCAGAAAGTCAGCGTGTCTAGTGCCAGAAGGTGCTACATGGGCGACTGGGGGAAAATGACCAATATCTGTCCAAGCAATCCATGGTCTAACCTACTTAGCAGCAAATAACCTGCCGTGATGCTCACGCAAGTGCAATAGTGGTGCACACCCATGGTGAGAAACCAACTACTCTTGATTTGGCTAACTGAACCACTCAGTGGTACAAAACCCATAGCTGGATCTGGGAAACAAGTCAGAACCATATCCAAACATAAGCCCCATTATCAAGCAACCACCAATCGTGGGCTAAAAGAGGGCTGCACATATTAAATTCTCTATAAAAAGTAAGGGTTATCTCATTTGTCTGTTGCTAACTTACTCTCTGTTGGAGAATCTGCTTCTCTTTTTCAGATATACATAGATCCTAAGGAGAAGGCAACCCCATCACACCTCAAAAGGGCCCTGGCTGAAATGAAGAACAATTGGTGAAATAAGCAAGTGTGCTGTTTTCTTGGTGAACCAGGTACCAGCACAAGGGGGAAGGAGATCAACACAGAGAAAAATCAACTCCTACCAAATCATAGATCCAGAGACCCAGAGGCCCCCAACACCTCATCACTGAAGCAGACCAAAAATGAACCCAACATGGCTCAGGGAAATTTTGTGGAAGAGGGGGCTGAATGCACGTCAGAGCCACATGTTGGGTCATGATATGCAGAGACATTTCTCCTACCCATAATGGTGGGCTAACTCCAGAATGCATGACCCATATACCTCAACAAGAAGGGGCCAGGGGGAGGGGGTAAGACCTGGATGAGCCTAACAATGGTACCAAATTGACTATATTCGCTGAGTACAAAACTAATTAATTTAAAAAAAAACCCTTAAATGTACAAGCATTGAAATAGCTCTATTTCAATAGAACTCAAGTATTTAACACCATATACATGATTCATTGTGTATTTTAAGTACTCAAACATTACAATACTTGTTTGGTAGAAATGCAGAAACACCATGAATACTTAGATTTTTTTAATAAAATAAGCATATGGATAAAGAAATATAATGTCAACATCAAAAAAGCTTCAGTTTTTAATGTATTTACAAAGTGATGTTTTGTAGCATTGAACATATGAAGAGAGAAGCACATTCTTCACTTGTGGTAGAAAAGTAAACAGATGCAAGGTAATTTGACAGCAGTGATCACAGTTCTGTATATGCCATCTGACTGAATCAGGGATTTTACATCTAGAAATGCATTTCTCAGATATAATTACACATCTAAAGAAGGGCTGTTTCTTACACTATTGATGGAACTGAGTTGAGGGGAGAGTCCATTAATTCCCTGAAGCTTTAATCTAAACCACTCACATTGCTTCTAATTGCTTATTTTTTAATGATTTTTTTCTTTATTTTTCTTTATTTATTTGAGAGCAACAGACAAAGAGGCAGAGAGAGAGAGAGAGAATGAGAATGGGCACGCCAGGGCCTCCAGCCAATGCAAACAAACCCCAGAAGTGTGTGCCCCCTTGTGCATCTGGCTAACGTGGGTCCTGGGAATCGAGCATCCAACTGGGGTCCTTAGGCTTCACAGGCAAGCGCTTAACCACTAAGCCATTTCTCCAGCCCCTAATTACTTATTTTGAGGGAATAATGTATACATTACCTACACATATACTTATAACATTTCTGTAAACTGTATTTTATTTTTCTTCCTACACTTCTTACCTCTAACCCTGAAATTAATTGAATTAAACTTTTTTTTTTTTTTTTTTTTTTGGTTTTTCAAGGTACGGTCTCACACTAGCCCAGGCTAACCTGGAATTCACTATGTAGTCTTAGCGTGGCCTCGAATTTATGGCGATCCTCCTACCTCTGCCTCCCAAGTGCTGGGATTAAAGGCATGTGCCACCACGCCTGGCTTGAATTAAAGTTTTTTTAAAATAAAAAGTCTGCCACATCTTTTCACTGGTTTTTGTATCTTGAGTATGAGTTAGGTATCCAGCAAAATTCATCAAATTGGTGCCCAGCTATGGTCAGAGTCGCATATAATAAAATTTAATGCCTTTGAAAAATAAGAGAATTAGGTGAGATAAAGATATTTTAAATCACAAAGTATTAAAATTCATACCAATGAGTCAAATAAAACAGAAATAAGGAGAGGAAAATTAGTAAGAATTAGAGGAGAGAAAGGCAGTGAAAGTTCTGGCCCTGGGGGGAAAAAAAAAGAAAAACCTCTTGGAGATTCTTCCAGTTCTTTCTTTATGAAGTATGTTCACACTCAAGACTCGAAAAAAGGAATCAATTGAACTAAAATATGTAGCTGAAATGATAATGGAAAGAATTAACTTTATAACTCAGGTAAAACCATCATCCTTTACATATGCATTATTTCTGACTGGAGACAAATTAAGCCATCCACTGCTATTTATGGTGCTCAATGTGTTTAGAGTATATTTGTACATATTCCCTATGGCTTATTAAGAATTTCTATTCAAAAGTGAGACAAATAATTATTAAATCTATTAGATGTGGTAACTTCAAAAGATCATACATTTCAAATTCTCTAAACAAAGCCATATAACTTTTAGTTGATTCATGAAGCACTAGAATAAAAATGTACACTATAAAAGGGCTATTTCTCTATTTAGATTTAGATTTAGATTCATATAAAAACATGAATGGATAAATGCTATATGAATCCACATGCAAATGTAAGTGGACTAAAATAACAATCAAACATCAATATCAGAAATTTAAGCATAAAAGTGAATATACAAATAATATGCTAAAGTCTGAGGCCTTAATATTATAGCTTTTATTTTCCCTAGGGTAGCACAATATGCATATTTATAATGATATAAGTCTGAAAACCATCCAGAAATCCAGCTCTAGGAAACTGACTAAGGAAACTATGTTATAGATATTTAGTACAATATAGTCCACCAAAAATATGTATTTCTGAGGAATATCACTTAATCATTATGGAAATGGATATTATGATGGATATAGTATTTACTTAAAATTTAATCCAGTTCTCATTTCTTTGTTTTTATAAAATACAGGTTTTATTAAAGGATTTATTATATTATAGATAGAACTTAAGAGAAGGAAGGAAGACAGGGTTCATACACAAGAAGAGGCATGAGTAGGGTTTCAAGAAATGAGGAAACCCCTTTCTTTTCCTCCCATATTAAAACCCTTGGTGGGTTGCGTTGGCACCCACCTTTAATTCCAGCACTCAGGAGGCAGAAGTAGGAAGATCATTGTGAGTTCAAGGTCAACCTGGAACTACAGATTGAATTCCCAGTCAGCCTGGGCTAGATTGAGACCCTACCTCAATAAACAAAAACCAACAAAAAGACAACAACAGAAAAAACCCTTGTAGTGGTTTGAATCAGATCCCCAAACCTCCTTCAACTCATGGGTTCTGAATGTTTCCTAGCTGGTATCAATTTGGAAGGTGGAAGCTTGCTGGAGGAGGTGTGTTTTTTGGGGGGCAGGCTGGTAGAGGGGTACTATAGCCAGCTTCCCCTTTCCAAAGCTTGAGTCACTCTCCTACTGCTGCATTCCATCTGCTGTGGTAAAGGTGATGTCCTTGAATTTGATTCTTACTACTGAAACAAAAGTACAAGCGCTTTATTCTCATAGATTCCTTTAAACATCACAATGACGTATTATACTGATGCTATCATAATCATTCCCATTTTACAGATACTGTGCAGTCTGTGACAGGCCAAATCTGATAGCCCATTTCAGAGTGTGGGTCAAGCAAGCAACACTGTGCACTTTCTAGTTAAAGTCTATTTCGCGTATCATTTGAGAGAAAATCTATGTAAAAAATATTTGTACCTTGGACAGCAGAAAAGGCTTAGTGTTTAAGATGCTTGCCTGCAAAGCCAAAGGACCCAGGTTTGATTCCCCAGGGCCCATATAAGCCAGATGCACAAGGGGGCACACACATCTGAAGTTTGTTCCAGCAGCTGTAGGCACTGGCGAGCCAATTCTCTCGCCTCTCTCTCTCTCTCTCTCTCTCTCTTTCTCTCTCTCTCTCTTTCCCTGCCTATTTTTGTTTTTCAAATAAATAAAGACAATAAAATATTCAAAAAATAAAAAATATATTTATACCTTTTCAAGTTCTACCTTTGCCTTTTTGTTTTCTTTTCAATACTCAAAAAATTAAGGCCCAGATACCATGAAGACTATGCATGTTTCCCAATTCTACTCTGTAAATCAATGGCCAGAGGCCACTTACACTATGTATTTCTAAGTGTGGTACTTAGTTTTATAAACTAGTGAATAGTTTTATAAATTATATTTTATAAAAATAAAATCATGTGACTTGTTTCTGTGCCAGACAACCCTGTTATAAACACACTGCAGAATGGCTGAAGTTGGAAAGATCTGTTCATCTACAACCACTGTGATGTACTATGAAGCAAATTTTATAAGGAACCACTTGAAAGACACTGATTTTTAGTTTTTTTATATATAGTGGTTTTTTATTCAACAGTACAATACTTATAAAAATGCAGCAGGAATTTAATAAACAAGGTTGACATTATTCAGGACTTGCAATATTGGAAAAGAGAATTTCAAAGAATAAAAATTGAAATTACCTCCATGGAAACAAAGGCAGGAGAATTTCTATAAGCTAGAATTACCTAATTGAAAAGTACTGGAAGATGTGCTGGAGGATGTCTATCAATGTGCTTAAGTCTTGGACTTGTTAATTGTGACATTAAAGTTAGGGCCCTACATTCCTACAGGACGAAGGAGATAGAAACTTCAATTTCTTCGAAGATTACATTTCCAAGGGGCAATTCCCAGGCTCATATATAAGATGTTTCTGGAATATAAACTATTTAAATCTCAAGGGGATGAAGAAAGAATTTACAACTTCAAGTTTTCTAAAATAAATGTTCTTTTTTGGAGGGAGGCCAGTTCAAGTTCCTACAGTCTACAAGAAGTCAATCTAAAGTTCAATCAAGCTGAGAGAAGCTTTTGGCTATTTCGGTGAGGATACACTTTGGGAACAAATTCCCAAACACCAGTAGAAAAAATTTAAGAGAATATTTCTTCCATGTATCATCAAAGGATTCTCTAAAAGATTAGTGTTTGGTTTTTCAATATGCATGCCTTATTTTATTGTAATTTTGCTATACATGTAATTTTCTTGTATTTTCTTTCTGATTCTTGTTAAAGCCTGATGGTATGAAAAATCAGATGAAAATATGTCAATAAATACACTGAAATTAAACTACATAATTAGAACCTTACACTTACTATAAGATTTTTATAAGTCAAACATTGTACTAATATATCTTCAGTTATTTGACTTTAATTACCACAAAATCATTTAAAGAGGTATTGTTGTCCATATTTTACCTGTTTATATTAAGAAATTGATGCTAAGAGATGCTAAATAGCTTGCTATGAATTATGCGACCAGTGATTAATTTAGTAGAATTTATTTGAAATCCACATTGTGTAGCTCCTAAGCCCTAGCTTGTAACCTCTATTCTCTAGCACCTCTGATATATTGTTTGTGTCCTTTAATACACTTTCTTTTTCTCCCTTGGAATTATGACATTGTTATCCTTACAGGACTAAGACCTTCAAATTATATTCAAATAGTTATATTTTCCATTCCATATATATATATATATATATATATATATATATATATATATACATATTGCATTAAAAACATGCTTCTATGAAAGCTTTGAATGTTCATTTGGGATTTATCATCTGAAATTTAGAGCATCTCCATGGTAGCAGCATAAGAACATCTGCCTTCTTCTTCATTAACAGTGAAACCTCTGGGATGCAATTCAACTTCAAAGAAGCTAAGATTTGCTGGAAGACAATGTGAGTCCAAAGGTATCTATGCTTTTCTCTTTGCACATGGCACACTATAAGAAAAGCCAATTGGGCCACATAATATGCTTCAGTTCAATTAAGTAATTCTCAATTCAGGTTTGTCACAGCCAGGGTCTTAGAGAAAAATCTTAAGGATCTTGGTGAGATGCTACAAAGTTTTCAGAAAAAAACAATTTAGATTTACGTTTAAATCAGTCTGACCCAGTACCAGATAGTGTAGAGTTAAACTAAAAATTACTAGCAGAATTTAAGAAAACCAACAAATTACTTTGTTAATGATGCACTATGTGAGATGCTTAGTTAGGTGTCAGGGGTAACAGAAAATGAAATGTTTCTCATAGAGCTAAGAGTGTGTGAAGGGAAAGGAGAGAGGCACATGGTCTCTAACAAGGATGGTTTAGTTATTATTACAGAACTATACTAATATGGGGTTATTTTATGTAAGGGTATAGTCTTTGTCATGAATAAACTCAGAAGGAAGTTTAGCTAGACTTCAAATGGACTGACACTAGGAACAAAAAGCTTAGAACTAAAACAGTACTATCTTCAATAAGAGACTGTATGTTCTCCTACATACCCTCTTCTGGACACAAAAACTCTCATGCTGTCTCACTCTAGCTGGCATGTTTTTTTTTTTTTTTTTAAATTTTGGAAAGCATCAGACTCAAAAATGGTCATTTCCTAAAGTAACAAATTCTCTTCCTCTGATTCCAAGTCACGAAAGAACAGAATGTACTTCACTAAACTAGGGCCAGGTTTCCATTTATTATCCTATGTAGTTACCTTCATGTTGCTGGGACAGAACACACAGCCAAAAGCAGATGATATAAAAACTGTTTTGGCTTATGTCATGAGGGAAGCTTCATGATGGCAGAGGAAAGCATAGTGTTGCAGTCAGCTTCATGCTACTGACAGAGAACACTAAACCAAGAGTAGCTTTGAGAAATAAAGGTTTATTTTGGTTTACAGACTTGAGGGGAGGCTCCATGATGGCAGGGAAAAACAATAGCATGAAGAGGGTAGACATGACTGCCTAGTCAACATCAGGTGGACAACAGAAGAAAAGTGTGCCAAACCCTGACAAGGGGAAATTGGCTATAATATCCATAAATCTGCTCCCAATAACAGAATTCCTCCAGGAGCACCCAATTCCCAAATTACCAACTGTAAACCTAGCAGTCAGAACACCTAAGTTTATGGGGGTTACCTGAACCAATCCATTACATTCTGCCACTGACCCCAATAAACTGATAATTATCCATGATATAAATGAATTCAGTCCAACTTTAAAAGTCTCCAGAGGTTTTATGAATCTCAATTATGTTCAAACATCCCCATTGTCCAAAGTCTTTTAAGTGAGCCATAATAACAAACACACACACACATACACACACACACAAAAAAAACACATAATGGCACAGAATAAATATTTACACACAGCAAAAGATGGCATTGGGCACTGAAAAAATACTATTTTAAATGCAAGATTTAAAACAAATAGGGCAAACATCAAACTATGTAGCTCCAAGTCTGACAACTCTAACAAGTGACAAGTCTCCAAATTTGATCACTTTAACAGATGATGAGTCTCTGGAGTTCTAATTCCACCTCTCCAGCTTAGCTATGCATAGTCCCAGAAAACTTTAATGCTGGTGGCTTTCCTTGGAAGCTATGTTATAATTCTGGCATCTCAACTGGGTCTCCACTGCAACACACAGTTCATCCTCATGGCTCCATCGGGGCTCTACACAGGTAATCCAACATACCTGCTTCACATTGCCCATGGCCATTTCACAAAACCAAAATCATGATGCAAATTTAATGGCTTTCTCCTGCACATGCTATATTCCATACTACCAGGTGGGTTACCAACTTGTTATTCCATGGGGGAATAAATCTGACTTTGAGTAGCAGGAAAATGCCTTCAGTATTCAAGCCCTTCATTAAAAAAGTCCGCATTCTTCCTGTTGTCTTAATGCAGGTCAGATGGCCCAATCTCAATGATTGTAATCTCTCAAAAATTGTAGTTGAATGGCCAGCAGTTTCAGTCCAAATGTTTCATTTTTTTTTTTCTGTACCATATCCATGTACTCACACCAGTCCATTTCTACTCAGTACAACCCTGCACCAGTTCTCAGGACATGGGCATAACAGCAAGCCTCTTACACAAACCAGAAAACTGCTTCTAGCCCAGTCCATGAAAGGCTCTTTCCTTCACTTATAAGCAAACCTCAAAGTCATTAGTTCTTACTGCATTCAGTTCTTTCAACTCTCACCAAAATAGTCCACCAAGCTGTATTTGCAGCACTGCAAGGCATCTCTAAAGCCAAAATTACAAATCCTTCCACATTTCTAACAGACAGCTTCAGGTTGCTGAGATGAAACTGTAAACAAGACACAGTTATCAAAAGGGGGAATTTATTTAATGCTTACAGGTCCAGAGGAAGTTCCATAATGGCAGAAGAAGTTGGCTCCACTTCCACAAGTCCAAGCAGAGAGAAAAACTACCACCAAAAATCATACAAGCACCCATTAGGAACTTCAGGCAAAGCTCAAGCACTTTGCATCTCTTTGGACTGGAATTCTAAATCTACCCCCACACTTTAGGTCTAGACCCTAGGATCTGTCCAATGACACCAAGTTACAAGCTTGAATAAAATTTATAAGTCAACTGAAGAGTATCCATTCAAACTACCACATTACACCCCTGGCCCCCAAAAGATTTATAACTATCTCACATTGTAAATTGTATTCAGACCAATTTTGAAAGTTCCCACATTGTTTACCACCTTGCGATACTCCTGAAGTCCTAATTCTCATCAGATTTAAGATTGTCTTTTAACTAAGAGTCCTATAAAATCAAAACAAGTTATATAATTTTAACATATAAAGGAACAGCTATAAGGCACAGCAAGGAGAGACTAGAGCAGTGCAAACTCAACAGGCATCAAACAAACATCAGACATCTGAAGTTCATGTCTGATATTATATCCAGTGACTGCCAGTCTCTGGATTTTGTAATTTTGCCCCTCCAGCTGGACTGAGTATCCAGAACAACTTCCATCCTGAGCCAACAGCCTTCATAGTAGCCCTTGCACAGTTCTGAAAGCTGCAGTCTATCTTCCAATGGCTTTGCAAGACTATTCATAAGGGTTATCATTCCCTGCCTATATGCTGCATCTCAGCAGTGGCTCTTGAAACTGTGTGGACTTCATGATCATTCCACACATTTTCATGCTTCTGAAATCAATACCAGATGTGTAGGACACAGCCATAGTCTTAATTCAGGGACAAAATAAATCCTAAGCTTGAAAGGATGGTTCCTTCTCCAGTCAACTCTTTTCCAACAGAGTTTGCATTTCTATCATAGTATTTGGGTATCCTTTCCATTGTTTTAATGTAAAGTAGTTGGGCCATCTTCCTTCCAAATGCTAATGTATTTTGTAATAGCAGCTTCAGAAACCAGCCTTTGTGCCAGTAATTTTCAACTTGTTTTAGTCTTTCCAACTTAAAATCTTAAGTCTCTCAGTCCCATATCCTTTGACAAGTACATCAGTCTATTACAAATTTAACCTTGATCAAACTCTCTGGGCCTACACAGTAGAACACAGCCAACCTTTATTCCAGTAGCTCTGTTCCAACAAGGTATTCTGAAGTCTTTCAGTCCCCTTAGAATGTTCATAATCCAAGCCTTTAAATACAGTTCTGTCGGCACTTAGCATTTTCAAATTCTCATCATAATAGTCCATAACACTTGGCTTACAGCTCCAGATACTGTCTTCAGTTGCAAGCACCAAGTTTTCCATTCCTAAAGCACATAAAATCCAAAAGACCAAAATCCACATGGCCAGATTCATCTATACACATCCCAATCCTAGTTTCAATTCTGTAATATAAAGCCTCAGGTTGCTGAGATTAACCTCTACATCAGGAACAGTTATAGGAGAAGAAAAATTATTTGATGTGTATAGATCCAGGAGAAGTTCCATAATGGCAGAAGAAGTTGGCCCACTTGTACAGGTCCAAGCAGAGAGAAAAACCACCACCAAAAAGCAAGCAGGCACACATGAGAAAGTCTAGGCAAAACTCAAGCACTTGGCATATCTTTAGACTGGAATTCACTCCTATACCTCAGGGCTGCACTCTAGGATCTGGTCAGTGATACCAAGTTGCAAGCTCCCTTGCATCAGTTCCAAAAGGCCAAAAGCCACACATTCAGGTTTCTAGCATCAAGGATCCCACTTTTCTGTACCAATTTAGTGTTGCAGTCATCTTTGCATTTCTGTCACAAAACACTTGACCAAGAGCAGCTGTGGGAAGAAAGGGTTTATTTTGGCTTACAGACTCAAAAGGATTCTCTGTGATGGTGGAAGAACTGGTGGCATGAGCAGAGGGTGTATATCATCTCATGACCAACATCAGGTGGACAACACTAGCAATAGAGTATGCCAAACACTAAAAAGGTGAAGCTGGCTATAACACCCATAAGACCCACCCTCAAATTTCCAAATTGTTATCAGGTGCATTCAGCAGTCATAAGTTCATAGGGGACACCTGCATCAAACCACCACACAGCATGAGAAGAAGCTGGATATCACTTAGCATTAGCAGGTGGAAAACAGGAGCAAGAGAGTGAGCTGAGTTCTGGCAAGGTCCAAGCTGGGCTGTAATATTCAAAATCCTCCTTCACAAAACGCATCTCTTCTAGTAAGGTTCGACTTCCCAAATTGCCACTAGAGGAAGCTGGGGACCAATCATAAGTTTATTGGGGATATATGACTCAAGCCACCACATTCTGCCCTGGCCCCCATAAACTCTTAACCATCTTATGATGAAGAATGCATTCACTCCAAATTTAAAGGTCTGCATAAATTTTACTAGTCCCAACACTGTTCAAATTTACCCATATTCCAAAGTTTCTTAACTGTGAGCCTACAAAATCAGATCACAAGTTAAATATAAAAAATAATTGAAGCAAATATCAAAACCTGTGGCTTCATGTTTGACATCTGGGACCCAAAAAGATGCCTCTGGTATCCAAATCCATTGCTCCATCTGGCCTGCCCTGTAGCCCAGGGGGAAAAAAAATCCCAAGCCAGCAGCTCTCCTTTGCAGCTGTCAATAGTACTTTGTACCCCAAACTCCCAGGATCTCTATTACAACCCAGAGTTCATCTTCATACCATTATGTATGGCCTCCCATGGCCTCTATTCAGGGAGTATGAGTCTGTTTCACATCACCTACAGTCCAGCTATAAAAGAACCTTGTTACAAATATGCTGACCCTCTTTTTCTTGTATTTGTTATATTTTTATAGGACTAGGTGGGATACCAACTTTGTTAATACAGGAGGGAACAAAGCCAACTTTAAAGAGCAGGAAAATTCCGATAGCATATTAACTCCCTACATTCAAAAGAGCCAGCATTTTTCCTACTGGCACAATAGAGAAGAGTTGGCTAATCTCAATTGTGGCAATCTCTCAAACAATTGCAGCTGAACTAGGCTGCTCTCTCCACCCTGAAACTTACATTTTTGTTTGTGTAATATAGTTCTACTGCTTTCCTGCCAAGCACACTAGTTCATTACCGATTCAACTTTGCTCATTTATTCTCAGGATACATGAAGAACACAGACAGTCTCTAGCTCAGTCCCAGCCAGCTTCTCTTTCCCCTCATAAGCCAAGCCTTATAATCCATAGATTGTTCTGTACTTACGTCTTTTGCTTCTCACCAAAATGGTCTATCAAGCTCTGCTTTCAGCACAGCAAGTCATTTCTAGTCCAAAATTTCAAATTCTTCCATATTTCTCTCATAAATCAGTTCCAAAAGATCAAAAGCCACAGGGTCAGTCTTGTGGCAGAAAGATTCCATTATTCTGGTACCAATTTTCTGTCGCCGTTACCTGACCATAAGCAGCTTACAGAAGGAAAGAGTATTTTGGCTTACAGTTTCACCTAGAAGCTTCCTGATGGCAAAGAAAGAATAAGAGAACAGAGGCTAGAAATCACTTCATGCCAAAACATTTTCATGTGAAAATCGGAGACACAGAATGAATTAAACTTTGGAAAAAGAGAAGCTGGGCTATAATAGCTCAAATTATGACCTCAAACAAGAAACCTCCTTCATCAGTGCTCCACCTACTACTCCCTATTCAACAGTAGGCCCAGATCAATCTTTACATAAAGTGTAGTTTACATAATAATACTTTTGCCTTCTACCCTAACACAGGCTATCATCTGCTTCTTCATGACCCACCTAACATGAGTTTCTGGCTAATCTTTCAGCTCTAGTTTCACCTACCAAATTTATTCCCATTGCATATATAGTAGACAGGGTAATTAATTCAAAACAACTTTTAGATTTAGCTTTGCTTAAATTAAAACTTTACCATGATCATGATTTAGAGACTTCATACACACCAGCTTCATCTCTGCTGTTCCCTTCTATGTTCTCCCCATACCAAAAATCTTTAGCTTTGACAGTGTTTTTCTACTATGTGAAGACTTCTTAGTCTCTCACAACTCAGAATCTATGCCCTCGCTTGGCCATCCTTATTCTCCTTAGATGGTTTATGTCTTCTCATCTTCATTGCCAGCATCATGATATCATATATGACCATTAAATAAATTAAAAATGGCAGTAAATAATTCCCTAGTCACTAATACTTCAAAGAGAATGAGTACAAGCCTTTGTAGTGTTTCAGATTAAGAAAAGGACATGCACAAAGATCTTTATATACAAAGAAAGGGTACACATAAAGCTAGAATATACTAATATTAATTGTAAATCAAATAGGGAGAGATGACAGCTGTTAAGAACACTTTCTGCACAAGTATGAGGACCTAAGAATGCCTGAAAGATTGCTAGTGTTTGAGCCTCAGTGATATGAGAACTTAAGTAGATTCCTTGCCAATGTACCAATAAAATATACCAATAAACCAATAATTTAGGGGCATTTCTGTATTCTAACTCTTATTAATTCAAAGAATAAAATCCATAGACCAGAGTTCACAAAGAATTCATGATAGCTTAGAGCTTTAGGAAGGAGCACTTTAAGAGAAGGGGAGCTTAATAAAGGAAGAAAGGGGCTGGGGAGAAGACTCAGCAGTTAAGGCATTTGCCTTCAAGGCCTAATGACCTAGATTTGATTTCCCACCACCCATGTAAAGTCAGATGCACAAAGTGGTTCATGCATCTGGAGTTGATTTGCAGTGTTTAAGACAGGGTCATGGACTGGCTGACCTGTGAGCTTTGGGATTCCACCTGACTGACTCCTATTTCAGTAGATGCATTTGGGATTACACATGTGTGTGCTACTTCACATCAAGTTTTGCATTGGTGCTGAGCAAATGGACTCCAGTTGGCAGACTCCCTGAACAATAGCACTGATGCGGTATTTTTATTTGCAAAAAAAAAAAAATAAACTACAAGGATATCCAAGTCAAATCCACATTTTTTTAGGTAGTTGATATGGTATTATCCTAATCCTGTGGTAAACTATAGATCTAATTTTCTTCACACCTATTTATTTTGTTTATTCTAGAACTGGAAACTTTCACTCAAAACTGGAGGTAATATTATATAGAACATCCACTCTGGAAACAACTTGTCCATGTTATTCCAAAATTAAACAAATATTTATTGTTTGACAAGCAGCATATTCCTAATGATTTAATATAAAGTCATGAAATTATATATAATATATATATTTTTTTCAAAAACCCTAAGAAGCTACAAGAAGTTAGTATATATACACATTTTGTTACATGCAGATAATAAAATAATAGTAGTACAAAATATGGGCCTTGATATATGTGAAAGCATAGATGCATGAAAAGTAATGTCTGACCTGGGATTGACTCCTAGACCCAGGCAGCACTTGCTCTAAAGGTCATATTGTTAGGTGAAATTTAAATATGTTATATTAACAATATTATTATACTCTTAAGTCTTTTTAAAATGTGTAATATTTGTCTTGAATTTTTGTAGTTCTATGGACTGAAATGAACTATTCAGTCTTGGAGAATAGCTCTCACAGATGGTAACTATTATTGGGCATAATTAATAATAAGTGATTAATATCTATTTAAGTAGCATGATCATGTGCCTCTGGGAATAATTTTAGTGCCTAAAGAGGAAATCATTTCATTCAAATGAAGTAAGATGCATATTTCTAAGGTTGCTACTCCTGTACATCAGGTGTCCAATTAATTGAATTTAGTAGGAGGCAATTAAAATGAGTTACAGAGGGGGAATTAACACATGCATACAGTATATGTTCTTTGAAATTGTAACCTGGTCAGATAGAACCCTTATGTGTAGACTAATTAGCATGATATGATAGGATTTTTGTTTCATGAAATTTTTAACATGTGAAAGGCTATGTTAAGCTTATATTGCTTGGCTCTATGCCCAATTCTGTGCAGATGTTAGTTATTACAAAGCAATAAAAGCTACAATCACTCATATTTGACTCAATTAATTTCCTAACAAAGTGGTTATGTAACATGTTAATGTTAATATACAGAGAGAAGCCCATATTCTCCTAATTTAAGGCATTGGACTTGGAGATTCAGGGAAGCAGATAATAAGCATAGCTGCTGGCAGTTTTATTGTAAGGCCTTGTAAATTCATGGTATGTATATGTATATATACACTGAGGAGAGTAAGGGTGGCTCCTTTTAAAAGTTGAGTAAACTACACACTGAGCATGATCCTTAATAAGTCTACATACATTAACAATCAGAATAGATAATTTGAGAAAGTTCAAGGTTGATAATCAGGAAAGTCTAGTTTATTCTGTTTTAAGACACTGTAATTTTATAATTTTTCTGTATTGTTCTCAAAAATGGTAGACTTTTCTTATTTGCTATTCTCTGAAATTACAAAATCTCATGATGCTTTCTTTAAACTATAACTACTTAATATTGTCTTTATTTATACTATGGTATGAACCATCATTGTCCTTCAGCTATTATTATAATATTTTCTTTCATTATGCTGAATATTTACATGAATAGTTGTATCATTTGTAAAAACCTTGCCAAAGCCTTAGTAGTCATGTAAATGTTCTTAAGTTTTATTTGCATTATCTGAAATCTATGTTATAAAGCACGTTGTATAATATACTAAAACAAAATGTAGTTAAAGAATTGGTTTGAGCAACATAGTTAATTGATAAATGGCAGACTAGATTTGGACACTGCTTTTTGTCTCTCTTGGTTTTTAATATCATGATCTTAATATGTTTTGAATATACTTTCCAGATTTACGCGGATCCTCTGGACTTGATTGCTGTTGGTGCTATTGTTATTATAATCTCTTAATACATGTAGAAGGTAGAATACAAGGGTTATTCCCACTGTGGCATTCATTCTATATATTATAATTCAAGAGAAATTGAAGAGTTTACTTACAGGATTCAATATAAGCTTTACTGATCCTGCAAAATTGTTTTGGTTTTTTGTTTGTTTGTTTTTGTTCTAGGTAGGGTCTTGTTGTAGCCCAGGCTGACATGAAACTCACTCTGCAGTCCAAGGCTGCCCCCAAACTCACAGCCATCATACTACCTCTGCCTCCTGAAAGCTGAGATTAAAAGCATATGCCACCATGCCCAGATAATTCTGCAAAATATTTAAAGAAAATAAAATATGGACAGGTGATCCTTTGTACAAATCCTTTGTAACAAGTCTGAATACCACAAAACATCCATTCTTGATGTTTCATTGCTGTTATGGTTAACATATAAAGTGTACTGAAGATTTGTTCTTCATATGATGGATCCTGCCAATAGAAAGTGATGGGACCATGATGTTCTGGCTTAACAAATGTTTCCAATGATTTATGAATTTACAATTTCATGGCATTATTGGGGAAGTTGTGAAGCCTACTTGGTGCTGGGGTTATACCTTTGAAAAGTATGTTGTCCCTGGCCTATTCCTGTCACCCTCTTGGCTTCTTGACTGCCATGAACCATGAGGGAGTAGTTCTGCTCTACCCTCCACTGTGATGTTCTGCTTCAATATAGGCCTATAAATAATGGAACCATTCAACCATGGGATATAAAACCTGAACCCATGAGCCAAAATAAAAATTTCTTCCTTGAAACTGCTTCTCTTGAGCTGGAGGGATGGCTTAGCCATTAAGGCGTTTGCTTGTAAAGCCAAAGGACCCAGGTTCGATTCCCCAGGACTCATGTTAGCCAGATGCACAAAGAGGCACAGGTTGTTTGCAGTGGCTTGAGTCCCTGGCACACCTATTTCTCTCTCTCTCTCTCTCTCTCTCTCTCTCTTGCTCTCTTTCTTTCTCTGTCAAATAAATAAATAAATAAATAAAAAGAAAATATTTAAACTGCTTCTCTTAAGTTATTGTCACAGTGACAAAAAATGCTAACACTATCTAAACACTGCATCTCAAATTAAGATAATTTTGCATAGAATTAGATGGCAGTTAACTAGACTGATCAATATATTGATAAAAGCATAGATAAATAGACCCAATTGTATTTGAAATACAATTGTTTTTTGAAAATTAAATATTAATGTACAAACAGACAAACAGTTGTAATTATTGTAGAATATGAACTCTTATCAGCAAAATCGCTAACAAAATTGGTTACAGCAAAGAAAAAAATTCAAGGTAAACTTTTTTTTTTAAACTGAAGCCAAAATTAAGTAATGGTCCAAATATTTAATGAGAAGGAAAGTGTGTGTTTAATCTATGGCATCTTCCCTTGGGATTGGGAACTGCTAACATGATGCAAAGGCCAGGAGTCCACTTTCACCACTGAGACCTGGAGACTTATTCCTACCTTATGTGGTCTAGCCATTAGGGACCTAACTTTATACTTAGGCAACTGGTATCACACAGCTAGAGGTCTCTGCCTAACCACAGGAAGATATTTGCTCTCAAGGAGGTTCATTAGCTAAACTTTAATTGGCAATTCTGTAATATGACACTGAAGGTTACTTTTGGTTGGTAGGGTACCTGGTAAGACAGATGATTCTTATCTATCACAGTGACCCCAAGCGAACATTTCTTCTATAAAATTTTATTTCTATAAACATGTCTGTGATGTTTCATTTCTTGGCTAGAGAAACCCTTAAATATGATTCTATTACAATGGTTTAGTTTTTCTATAAATCCCTCAGATGGTAGTCCTAGAGGTGCCAATGCAGGCAGAGAAGAAAAGCCATAAAGGAGAATACACTGATTCTAATATTACTGTGAATTAGTCAATCTTTCACTACAAATATCTAATAAAAAATTCTAACATTTCAGTAGATGGTTACTTGACTCCGTATGTGGAAAGGCAGAACATCAGGTTGTGAGCACATGATGGGGATAAGTAGCTCATCTCATGGTGATTAGAAGGTATAGAAATTGAGAAGGATTTGAAGATAAGATATACCTCTCAAAGGTATGCCATATTGAATTCTTTCCTCTTGCGAGGACCTTCCTTCTTAAATTTAAACCACTTTTCCAAATAATGTCACTGGTTGGAGACTAAATCTTCAACACATGAGCCTTTGGGGCTATTTCCTATTCTAAACATAACACTCTATCTGAAGCCCCAAAAGGCTCATGGAAATTCATAACACAAAAAGTAGTCCCAAAAGTCTAAATATTCCTCACATTTATCAAAATACTATATGCAAAGTTTTCTCTTAATTTTATACCAAACTGTTAGGTGATACTACAAAAGTAAAGGAAATTATATGCACCACCACAGAGCAAATATTTCTGTTAAACGGGGAAGGATTTAAAAAAATAGTAAGTCAAACCACAGTTAATCCAAAACTTAACAAGGAAAACATTAATATTCCAGCTTCCATATCTGGCATATGGGACATATGGTGGCATGCTATAAGCTCTTAAGGGCATGGCGACCCCACTCCTATGTCCTTTCCAGCTACAGCTCATATTTTATTTCTCTTCATATGGCTATGCTCATTTCTTATAACTTCCCTAGCCAAATGGTCTACATTCCTGGCATTTACAACTTTTGTGGGTTTCATATGATGTGGATGCATAGGCCTCCCTTTAAAGCCCAGTACAAGCCTCTATGATGCTGCAGTCTTGTATTTTGTATGCCTATTCACCATGATCATGCATATGTTCTCAAAGTATGCTACCTGCTTGAGTGATAGAAGAACACCCTGGGACTATGGATGCATTAGTCTCTAAATATGTGTGGCTGAAGATAAAGAATGCCATAGGTGACTCTGTAAAACAAAGACTACCCTAGAGCTCTATTCTCAAAATAACTTTCAAATGAATCCTTGAACCTTTATATCCTTGAGTCTGAAATTGGTAGGGTCTTTCTAATTCTTGAGATGCCCTCAAAATATCTGTTCTACTATCTTTGTGCAAAATACTTGGCTCCTTTTTAGTAATACATATCTCTTTATCAACCACATTTTAATTGGTTCTCAGTCATACACACAACTACTTTTTAACCAAGTTGCACATTTTTCAAACCTTCCTTTTGCTTCTAATTTTCACTGTAGATATAGTTAAAAGCAACCAGCAATAACTATGCCATAACCTGAATGCTAGACATGCTTTTAAATTTTACAGTAAGCCTGTAACTTTATGTTCAGTTTAACACAAAGCGTCAGGACATGGAACAAATGGACCAGAATGTGGCACGTATTACCTCTAGTCCAATTCTCAATGCAGACCTTTATTGCATACGAGTAGTCTTTACTGTATACATTCCTACTGGTATTCTAGTCTTATGAGCTTCCACCAGAATCTCCAATGAGCTGTGCATGTTGAATAACTTTCTTGGGTAGACATGATTAAAGATATTCAGCCTACACAGGCAACTGGAAACAGACCAGAGTAACAGATCCACCTAAGCGTAGCTTGGTGAATCAATTAGTTCATTGATTTTACTCACAAGAACATGGTTTAGGGGTGATTTACAAGATCATGTATGACTTCAAATTCAGTTGCAGTACCCAAAAGTATAACCCAACCATGGGTGATGACCTCACAGAAGTTTTATCATTCTGGCCTTCAGTTAATCTTCTACTTTCTATATACTTCAGGCACCTCCTGAGCTAGTGGGGCAAGGGGAAATAATAGCTAGAATCCCAGATGAGGATCCTATGATGGACCCCCATCTTTTTAAGAGTTTTACCAGTCCTATTACCATAGACCTGGTTATCATCATAGTGGTCTGATATTTTGCTGCTATGATTATCCAGGCAAAGCCATAGCGGCAAAGTCATCAGCCACGATAGCTGGTTAATGGTCATGTCCCGTCCTGAGGAAAAAGCTATGCTACAACACAGCACTCTAGGCTTTGTCTAACCTGCTTTTCTACACTTTTCAAAATTCATTCCACAATTCATATTGGTATGTTTAGTCACAGCAATGACCCCATTTCTTTGATGCCAATTTTCTGTGAATTTTTTGTCATCGTGACAGTTGAGAAAAACAATTTAAAAGGAAGAAAGATTCACTTTGCCTCACAGTTTCAGAGTTTTCAGAATATAGTTACTTGACTCTGTCCATTCTAGGTTTGTAGTCATGTTCAAGATCATGGTAGCTAACACGTGGTAAAGCAATTTGGCTCACCTCACACATGATAGGAGACAAAGAATGTGAGAGGAAATGGTTAGAGACAAAACACACCCTTCAAAACTTGGCCTTCAGTAACATAATTACTTCCTCTACCTCCATTTTCTAAAGCTTCCAAAATAGCATTACCAGCTGGTGACCAAGCTTTCATGACACAATTTTGTGGGAGACAGTTCATTTTCAAACCATAACCAGGATGAATCATAACTTCTAGAAGTGGAAGTGGATGATGTTTGTTGTAATCCATCTGTGAACTAGTAGTAGCAGGTATTCTACCAGGAAACATCCATATTGAAGACTCCTTGTCTGTCTCTGTCCTTGACCACAGGAACTTTTCATGTGAGGAACATACTTACCTTTAGTAGCTTCCATCCCAACAAAGACAGCCATTCTGTTCATGTGCCTGTATTTCAAACTTATGAGTAAATTGCATCTGTAGTCAGAAGCAGAGATGAGTGCTAGTGCTCAGTTTTCTTTTTCCTTTTTATTCATTCCCAGACCATGGCCCATAGAATGTTGCCACCTAAGGTTAGGAGGAGTCTTGTCTCATCAATTAACAACCACACCTGCCAGTGATTCCCTCATAGCCATGCTTAGAAATTTCCCTCCTCAGTAAGTCTAGAACTTATCAAGTAAATAACCAATATTAACTATTACAACTTGATGGTTGAGTGGTTCATCTGTTATAAATGTTCTCTCTCAGAGTAACATACTTCGTGTTTTGATGGTAGATCTTACTATCAAGTACAACTGATAAGCTAAATATCATCATGCACTTTGATTCCTTATTGATTCATTTGGTGTCCATTTAAAGATTTTCAATCTATTTTCACATTTTGTCACTAAATTGAAAACAATTAAGTTTTATTGCAACCAAGTCTGTTTAAAACTATTTGAGTGTGCATGTCAATGTGCTCAGGCAAGCAAATTCAGGATATTCACACATAGTTCAAAAGATACAAATATTATACTAAAATAGAGTGTAAAACTTTTCAGCCACATGGAGAAAAAGTCATGAACATTCCTTGTGTGACTGAGAGGAGAAAGATCAGTAGTCAAGGTTTTCAGTGCCTGTTAGACATGCAGAGACAGGTATCAATATGTTCTGCTCAATTCTATGGATGGATTAGAGAAGTCATCTTAAACTGAGGCAAAAATATGAATAAAACAAGTGAGAGTAAAGGAAATGAGGGCAGAGTGGGCCACAAAGGAAATGTGAATAGGTAAGTAGGTGATAGGAAAAGAAATGCATAGAGACTTGGATAAGTGTTTGGATGGAGGTAACTGGTAAGAAGGCCAAAAAGATAGGAAGGAGGCAGGACCAGAAAGTGGTATCAGGAGATTAAAGAAATTCTCCTCTAAGTATGTCTTCTCAGATAACTAGGAATGATGCCATCAGGTCATAATGGAGAGTGGAAAAATAACATTGGATATTTTAGGACAGAGACAAAAATGTGAAATAGTTATCTGTTCTAATGGAGAGTAAAAAAGAAGAGATACTTAGTATGACTGCTTTTTAGGACCAATATATAGAATTAGAAGACCTCTGAGATATAAAATTTACAATGTTGTCCCTAGCTTAGGATAAAAGGAAACTATTTTATTCAAGTTATGAAACCTTATTGATACAGAATATCAATATAAATGTGTTGTTATTTATATCATAATTAAAAAATGGCCCAATTTCATTTTGTTTATTCTTTAATGTTTGATTGTAGGAAATAGCAATTACTTAAGATATAAAAATATACCAATTATAACACCCACTGTATAGCAATAAATTAATAAAACAAAACAGTCCCTAATATATATTAAGCAGAAAGATAGTATCTATAAAGGGAGATCCATATTATTTTTATCTTTTTCAAGGTAGGGTCTCAATCTAGCCCAAGCTGTCCTGGAATTCACTATGTAGTATCAGGGTGGCCTTGAATTCATGGCAAACCTCCTACCACTACATCCCAAATGTTGGGAATAAAGGCATGTACCACCACATTTGGCTAAAGGGAGATCCATGAACAGGAAAATATTATAGAAATAATAGATATCAGGTCATTTATTTTTACCAATTTCCATATTTTCTTTTTTTTATTTCTTCCTGCCAAAGTGTAAACTTTTTTTTTTTTATTAGTCAGTTCTGTATTCAGCAAATACAGTCAGTTTGGTACCATTATTAGGCTCATCCGTGACCTACCCCCTCCCCTTGGCCCCTCCTTGTTGAGGTATACGGGTCATGCATTGTGGAGTTAGCCCACAGTTATGGGTAAGCTAAATGTCTCTGCATATCATGACCCAACATGTGACTCTGACATTCTTTCGGCCCCCTCTTCCGCAAAATTTCCCTGAGCCATGTTGGGTTCATTTTTGGTCTGCTTCAGTGATGAGGTGTTGGGGGCCTCTGAGGCTCTGGCTCTCTGATTTGGTGGGAGTTGATTTTTCTCTGTGCTGATCTCCTTCCACCTTGTGCTGGTGTCCGGTTCATCAGGAAAACAGCCCCCTTGCTTGTTTCTCCAATTATTCTTAGTTTCAGCCGGGGCCCTTTTGAGGTATGATGGGGTGGCTCTCTCCTTAGGATCTACATCTATCTGAGAAAGAGAAGCAGATTCTCCAACAGAGAGTAAGTTAGCACTAGGACAAATGAGATAACCTTACTTTTTTTTTTTTAATAGAGAATTTAATAGGTGTAGGCCCTCTTGTAGCCCACAATTGATGGTAGCTTGATATTGGAGAGTGGGCTTATGTTTGGATATGGTTCTGAATTGTTTCCCAGCTCCAGCTATGGGTCCCATACCAGTGAGGGGATCAGTTAGCCAAATTGAGAGCAGTTGGTTTCCCACCATGGCTGCGTGCCACCACTGCACTTGTGTGGGCATCACAACAAGTTATTTGCTGCTAAGTAGGTTAGACCATGCGTTGCTTCTACAGATATTGGTCAATTTCCCCCAGGCGCCCATGTAGCACCTTCTGGCACTAGACGCGCTGACTGTCTGGGGACTGACTCTCTTCCAACTTCCAGCCATGCCATTCTATTTTGCATGTCAATCACATAAGGTGTCTTCAGCAGTAGGGTCTTACCACTAGCCTTTGGTGGGTCATCAAGTACTCTGACAGAAATCTGTCTGTCTTTTAGGAAACCTTGTAGGTCTCTCTGATTAAAAGCTCATTGTGGATGATAGCCCCATGCTGGTTCTGGGAGATACAGGTCAGTGCCCACTAAGAAAATGAGGAAAAAGATAACTAATATACAAGAGTTAGAGACAAGAGAGAGAGAGACTGGGAGAGGGGAAGTGAGGGAGGGAAGATGTAGGAGATTAAGGTTAGTCTTAATCTTACCCTCTCCAGTGTCTTGTGGTTCAGGTGTTCCCTGTAAGGGCCTGGTGAAGGATCAGCCATTTGGTCTGTCTTTTAGTAAGTAGAAGATTATGGTACCATTGCCATTTGGGTCTAGATTTGTGTTTCCCACCCCTTTGATGCCCTCCCCTGCCTCCCCTTCCATCCTACTGTCTAGTCTCGGAGATGCTTGCTGGGTATGTAAGGTATCTTCGGTAGATTCAGGTTAGGTGCTGTAGATGAGTGAGACTATGTGGCGATTTTTTTCTTTTTTTTCTGTCCTTGGGTAAGTTCACTGAGAATGATCTGTTCCAGGTTCAACCATTTTTCCTCAAATTTCATTGTGTCATTTTTTCTTACTGCTGTATAGAATTCCATTGTGTAGATATACCACATCTTAGTTATCCATTCTTCTAGTGATGGACATCTGGGTTGATTCCAGCTCTTAGCTATTACAAATTGAGCCACTATAAACATGGTTGAGCAAATCTCTTTAGTCTGTGGTTTGAAGGTTTTAGGGTAGATGCCCAGTAAGGGAATAACTGGGTCTGTTGGTATCTCTATACTCAGCTTTTTCAGAAGTCTCCATATTGCTTTCCAAAGTGGTTGTACCATCCTACATTCCCACCAACAGTGGGTGAGTGTTCCTACTTCTCCACATCCTCGCCAGCATTTATTTTTATTTGATTTTTTGATGTTTGCTATCCTTATTGGGGTAAGGTGGAATCTCATAGTTGTTTTAATTTGCATTTCTCTGATGATTAGGGATGCTGAACATTTTCTTAAGTGTATGTTTGCCATTTCTATTTCTTCCTCTGTGAACTGCCTGTTCAGCTCTTTGCCCCATTTTGTGAGTGGGGTGTTTGACTTCTTACTGTTTAGATTTTTGAGTTCTTTGTAGATTCTAGAGATTAGTCCTCTATCAGTTGGATAACCCACAAATATTTTCTCCCATTCTGTGGGTAATCTATTGGCTTTGCTTATTGTATGCTTGTCTGTAAAGAAACTCTTCAGCTTCATGTGGTCCCATAGGTTGAGTGACGGTTTAAGTTCATGAGCTACCGGGGTTTTGTTCAGGAAGTCTTTTTCCATTACTATATCATGGAAAGTACTTCCTAAATTTTCTTCCAGTAGTATTCGAGTTCCTGGTCTTATATTGAGATCTTTGATCCATTTGGATTTGAGTGTAGTGCATGGTGATATGTGTGGGTCAAGTTTCAGTTTCCTGCACATGGTTATCCAGTTTGTCCAGCACCATTTGTTGAAGATGCTGTCTTTTTTCCAGCCTATATTGTTTGGGCCTTTATCGAATATCAAGTAGCTATAATTGCTTGACCCAAAGTCCGGGTCCTCAAGTCTATTCCATTGATCTATAGTCCTGTTTTTATGTCAGTGCCATGCTGTTTTTATTACTATGGCTTTGTAATATAGCTTTAGATCAGGTATGGTGATGCCTCCAGAGGTATTTCTTTTGCTGAGGATATGTTTGGAAATGCGAAGCCTTCTGCCTTTCCATATGAAATTTGAGATCATTTTTTCTATCTCTGTGAAGAACACTGTGGGGATTTTAATTGGAATTGCATTAAATCTGTAAATTGCCTTTGGTAGGATTGTCATCTTCACAATGTTAATTCTGCCTATCCAGGAACATGGCAGGTCTTTCCATTTTCTCACGTCCGCCTCAATTTCTTTTTTGAGTGTTTTTATGTTTTCATTGTATAGATCTTTCACTTCCTTGGCTAACGTTATTCCAAGGTATTTTTTTGTTGTTGTTGTTGCAATTGAAAATGGGACTATGTCCCTTATTTCTTTTTCTGTATCTTTGTCCTTTGCATAAAGGAAGGCTACTGATTTTTGTGCATTGATTTTGTGTCCTGCTACTTTGCTATAGGAGTTAATCACCTTCAGGAGTTTTGGGATGGAGTCTCTCGGGTCTCTTACATATATAATCATGTCATCAGCGAATAAAGCTAACTTAACTTTCTCCTTTCCAAATTGTATCCCTTTTATTTCCTTCTCCTGTCTTATTGCTTGAGCTAGGACTTCCAGTACTATATTGAAAAGCAGAGGTGAGAGTGTACAACCCTGTCTTGTTCCTGATCTTAATGGGAATTCCTCCAGTCTCTCTCCATTAAGTATTATTTGGGCCTTCGGAGCTTCGTATATTGCCTTTATTAGGTTAAGATATGAACCAACCATGCCAACTCTCTCCAATGTTTTGAACATGAAGTGATGTTGAATCTTGTCAAAGGCCTTTTCTGCATCTATCGAAATGATCATGTGGTTTTTATGTTTAACCTTGTTTATGTGGTGTATTACATTGACAGATTTCCATATGTTGAACCACCCCTGTGTTCCTGGAATGAATCCCACTTGGTCAAGGTGGATAATGGTTTTGATGTGTTGTTGGATTCGGTTTGCAAGGATTTTGTTTAGGATCTTTGCATCTAAATTCATCAGGGAAATAGGCCGGTAGTTTTCTTTTCTTGTGGCATCTCTGCCTGGTTTTGGAATTAGGGTGATGCTAGCTTCATAAAAGGAGTTGGGTAGCTTTCCCTGTTCACCAATTGTGTGGCACAGTTTGAGGAAGATTGGTTTGAGTTCTTCCATGAAGGTTTGATAGAATTCAGCTGAGAAGCCATCTGGTCCTGGGCTCTTCTTTTTTGGGAGGTTTTTTATTACTTTTTCAATCTCCATGAGTGTGATGGGTTGATTGAGGTGATTAATCTGCTCTGTGTTTATCTTTGGTAGATGGTATGCGTCCAAGAATTTATCCATCTCCTCCACATTATGCAGTTTTGTGGAGTAGAGGTTTTTGAAATAAGTCCTGATGATTCTCCCAATTTCACTTATGTCTGTTGTGATCTCTCCTTTTTCATTTTGAATTTTGTTAATTTGAAGCTTCCCCTTTTTTTGCTTGATCAGATTGGCCAGGGTTTTGTCAATCTTGTTTATTTTTTCAAGAACCAGCTCTTTGTTTTGTCAATTGTCTTAATTGTTTCCTTGGTTTCCAATTCATTGATTTCTGCTCTGATTTTAATTATTTCTTTCCTTCTGGAGCTCTTTGGGTTGGATTTTTCTTGTTTTTCTAGTGCCTTTAGGTGGATGGTTAGGTTATTGATTTGGGACCTTTCTGTCTTTTTTACGAATTCATTGAGTGCTATGAATTTTCCCCTGAGGACCGCCTTCATTGTGTCCCATAAGTTTTGGTACAATGTGTTCTCATTGTCGTTCAATTCCAGAAATTTTGCAATTTCATTTTTTATTTCATCCACTATCCATTTATTGTTTAAAAGTGTTCTGGTCAGTTTCCATGTGCCTTTGGGATTCTTGGTGGGTCTTTTGTTGTTGATTTCTAGCAATATAGCATTGTGATCTGATATCATGCAGGGAATTATGTCAATCTTCCTAAATATGTGGAGGCAGTCTTTGTGACCCACTATATGGTCTATTTTAGAGAATGTTCCATGGACTGCTGAGAAGAATGTGTAATCTGTGGATTTGGGATGGAAGGTTCTGTAGATGTCAGTTAGGTCTAGGTGATCTATGGTTTTGTTGAGCTCTTTCACTTCCCTGTTGAGTTTCTGTTTGGACGATCTGTCTATTACTGGTAATGGTGTATTGAAGTCCCCAGCTATGATGGTGTTTGTGGTTATTTCTGTTTTATTGTCAATTAAGTTTTGTTTTATGAACTGTGGTGCCCCGGTGTTTGGTGCATACAGATTTATGATTGTAATATCCTCTTGATGGATCGTTCCCTTGATAAGTAGGAAGTGGCCTTCTTTGTCTTTTTTGATTATATTTGGTTTGAAGTCTATTTTATCCGATATTAATATAGCTACACCTGCTTGTTTCTTATTCCCGTTTGCTTGGAATACTGTTTTACACCCTTTCACCCTGAGGTGATGTCTGTCTTTAATGGTGAGGTGGGTTTCTTGAAGGCAACAGATTGAGGGGTCTAATTTTTTGATCCATCCTGTTAGCTTGTGTCTCTTGATGGGTGAATTAAGGCCATTAATATTTAGGGTAATGACTGTGAGATTTGATTTGATCCCTACCATATTGTGATGGTAAGTGTGGGTTGGAGTTTTCATGGACATTGAAGTTTTTTGTGCCTACTCTGAGTTTGGTTGTTGTGATCTGCTTCTTGTAGGCAATAGTGTTTGATTATTTTTTTCTTCTCTGTGGAGAATTTCCTGAAATACTCTCTGTAGTTTTGGTTTTGTGTTCATATAATTGTAAAGCTGGGTTTTGTCATGGAAAGTTTTTCTTTCACCATCTATTATGAGGGATACTTTTGCTGGGTAGAGTAGTTTGGGTTGGAAGTCATAGGTTCTTAAACTTTGCAGTGTTTCATTCCAGGCCCTTCTAGCTTTCAGGGTTTCCATTGAGAAGTGTGAAGTAATTCTGATGGGGTTACCTCTGAAGGTGGTGTGCTGTTTTTCCCTAGCTGCTTTTAGGATTTTTTCTTTGGTGTCAATGTTTAGAGTCTTAATGATAATATGTCTTGGAGAGTTTCTCCTTTGGTCCAGTCTGTTTGGAGTTCTATTAGCTTCTTGTATCTTGATGGGCCTTTTTTTTAAGAGATTGGGGACGTTTTCTTCAATTATTTTGTTAAATAAGTTCTCCATGCCTTTTTTCTGGATTTCTTCTCCTTCTGGTATTCCAATGATCCTGATATTGGGACGTTTAACTGTATCCCACAATTCCCTCATGTTCTGTTCACAGGAGCTTTAAACTTACTGAAATTTTTGAACTCTCTAACTGTTTCTTCCATCTTGTCTTCCAGATCAGAGTTTCTGTCTTCCACTTGGGTGACTCTATTCTTGAGAGCTTCTAGTGAGTTTTGGACTTGTTCAATTAAGTTTGCATTTTATATTTTTTTTCTATGTATAATTTCCATCCCTCTGCAAGCTCCCTTTTCACATCATTTTCTGATTTTCTTGATGATTCTTGGAGTTCATCCTTGCATTTCTTTATGTCTTCATTTAGCATGGCCAGCTGATTTTTAAGGTCTTCTTTTTTTTCAGTCTCCCTCAAATCTCTTAACTCTCTTTGAAATCCTTCCATTTTCTTATCTAATCCTTCCAATTTCTTATCTATTAGTTCTAGTTTAGTGATGGCAGCATCCACACGATTGTCGGCCCTTTGTTGCTTTCCTGCAAGTTCTACCAATAGGTTGGTTAGAGTTGCATTGCTCATAGTTTCAATTTGGTGTTCTGGTCCTATTGGTTCTTCTATGTTTTGGTTAGATGTATTCATTGTGGCACTGGGTGATCTAATTGGATTTTCTTGCATTTGATTTTTCATGTTATTTCTTTTGTGCTGTGTTCTGCCCATGACAGTGTATGGGCAGATAAGTGGGCGTATCAGCCTGGGCTCAAGAACAATGGGAATCTTATGCAGCCTGGGGGCGTTGCCAAGAAGCCTGGGCTTTGGCTGTCACTTGCCAAAGCTGCCTATCTACTGCCTGGCACGGGCGCCGAAGTTGCCTGAGATTCTCAAGCGGTAATGTGCCAAAGCTGCCTGCATTCGAACTAGGAGTGGCACTGAGGCACCAAGCACTGATGCCGCCCGAACTCTGCCTGGGCACTCTGGGAACCGGAAACCATCTGCGCTCCCCCGCCACAGGACAATTGTGGACAGCCATGCGGCAGACAGAGGGGGAGTGGACAAGAGTGCGAAGCAGTCTAAGCTTCCGCACGCAGGGAACAATCTCACTTGCCAAAGCCGCCTATCTACTACCTGGCAGGGGCGCCAAAGTTGCTTGAGTTCTCAAGCGGTAATGTGCCACAGCTGCCTGCGTTCAAGCTAGGAGTGGCACTGAGGCACCAAGCACTGAAGCTGCCCAGACTTTGGCTGGGAACGCTGGGAACCAGAAGCAGTCTGCGCTCCCCCGCCACAGGACAGTGGCAGCTCGCCGGTGCGGCAGGCAGGTAGGGGGTGGCACCTGAGCTGATGCAAGCGAGAAATACAGTCTGAGCTTGTGGGGCAGCTGCTGTGGGACTGGGCACGCTCAGTAGGTGGGCGAGTGGACAAGTGTGCCGAGCAGTCTAAGCTTCCGCGCACAGGGAACGATCGGCGCGGTGGTAGCCGTGCGGGCTCCGGAGCAGCAGCAGCGGCAGGGGTGGAGCTTTGAACACGGTGGTTATTTGGGGCGAGGGGTGCCTACCCGCCTGCAAGGGGATCAGCGATTCCCTGTTCCCCCACCTCTGTGCCCTCCCAGATTTCTCTCCCCTAAAAGCCACTATATTCCCTTAATGTCTTGCCTTTCTTTCCCCAGGATCTGCAGCGCTGCTAGGCGGTCGCCATCTTGGCCGGAAGTCCCCCAATTTCCATATTTTCTAATCACCCTCACTTTGCAAATTGAAAATGCCAATTAATATACTTTGACATTTTCTCTCTCAAACTGCTGTTTGCAGTAAAATGCCCCAATCTGTACAATAGATCTTTTATTACAATATTGTAATGTAAATCCTGGATGTCCTGTGAAGTATTTTTTTTTCTTTTTTCTTTTATTTTATTTTTTACATTCAGTTTGGTACCATTATTAGGCTCATCCATGACCTACCCCTTCCCCTTGGCCCCTCCTTGTTGAGGTATACGGGTCATGCATTGTGGAGTTAGCCCACAGTTATGGGTAAGCTAAATGTCTCTGCGTATCATGACCCAACATGTGGCTCTGACATTCTTTTCGCCCCCTCTCTGTGAAGTATTTTTTACTTCTAATTATATCCACCTTAATGCTTAGCTTCCAGCAGTAAATATGTGTAAGTTGTCTACAAAGAGGTACAATTCTAATATCAAATATGGCTACCTTAAATATCTCATATTAGATATTATTTATTAAACGTAATATTTAATCAACAACTACATGCGACAATTTGTACTCATCTTTCCTGTCTAATCCTGGAGATGTAATCAGAAGCCCTGATGAAAACATTGCATAACAGAGAAAAAAATATACCTGGTACCTTTCCCAGAGGACCTTGTATGGTTTTCATTTTGATGATCCTATTGTCTAATGCTGTTTCTTTGTAGAGAATAGTATAAGGCCACTCCACTAGTCTGTATTTTAAAGTTGAATTTTTTACAATTCCAATCTTAATAAAAAAATTCTCAAACTATTTCTGGGGTTGTGTATTTTCAGGATGACATAGTGCTTTGATTTGTTATAATAATTTCTGCAATTGTAATTACATGAGAAAAATAGTTTTTAATTATATAAGAATTATCAAAGATCTCAATATAAGACCAGAAACTCGAATACTACTGGAAGAAAATTTAGGAAGTACTTTCCATGATATAGGAATGGAAAAAGACTTCCTGAACAAAACCCCAGTAGCTCATGAACTTAAACCGTCACTCAACCTATGGGACCACATGAAGCTGAAGAGTTTCTTTACAGACAAGCATACAATAAGCAAAGCCAATAGATTACCCACAGAATGGGAGAAAATATTTGTGGGTTATCCAACTGATAGAGGACTAATCTCTAGAATCTACAAAGAACTCAAAAATCTAAACAGTAAGAAGTCAAACACCCCACTCACAAAATGGGGCAAAGAGCTGAACAGGCAGTTCACAGAGGAAGAAATAGAAATGGCAAACATACACTTAAGAAAATGTTCAGCATCCCTAATCATCAGAGAAATGCAAATTAAAACAACTATGAGATTCCACCTTACCCCAATAAGGATAGCAAACATCAAAAAATCAAATAAAAATAAATGCTGGCGAGGATGTGGGGAAGTAGGAACACTCATCCACTGTTGGTGGGAATGTAGGATGGTACAACCACTTTGGAAAGCAATATGGAGACTTCTGAAAAAGCTGAGTATAGAGATACCAACAGACCCAGTTATTCCCTTACTGGGCATCTACCCTAAAACCTTCAAACCACAGACTAAAGAGATTTGCTCAACCGTGTTTATAGTGGCTCAATTTGTAATAGCTAAGAGCTGGAATCAACCCAGATGTCCATCACTAGAAGAATGGATAACTAAGATGTGGTATATCTACACAATGGAATTCTATACAGCAGTAAGAAAAAATGACACAATGAAATTTGAGGAAAAATGGTTGAACCTGGAACAGATCATTCTCAGTGAACTTACCCAATCACAGAAAAAAAAAAAAATCGCCACATAGTCTCACTCATCTACAGCACCTAACCTGAATCTACCGAAGATACCTTACATACCCAGCAAGCATCTCCTAGACTAGACAATAGGATGGAAGGGGAGGCAGGGGAGGGCACCAAAGGAGTGGGAAACACAAATCTAGACCCAAACGGCAATGGTACCATAATCTTCTACTTACTAAAGACAGACCAAATGGCTGATCCTTCACCAGGCCCTTACAGGGAACACCTGAACCACAAGACACTGGAGAGGGTAAGATTAAGACTAACCTTAATCTCCTACATCTTCCCTCCCTCACTTCCCCTCTCCCTGTCTCTCTCTCTCTCTCTTGTCTCTAACTCTTGTATATTAGTTATCTTTTTCCTCATTTTCTTAGTGGGCACTGTCCTGTAACTCCCAGATCCAGCATGGGGCTATCATCCACAATGAGCTTTTGATCAGAGAGACCTACAAGGTTTCCTAAAAGACAGACAGATTTCTGTCAGAGTACTTGATGACCCACCAAAGGTTAGTGGTAAGACCCTACTGCTGAAGACACCTTATGTGATTGACATGCAAATTAGAATGGCATGGCTGGAAGTTGGAAGAGAGTCAGTCCCCAGACAGTCAGCGCGTCTAGTGCCAGAAGGTGCTACATGGGCGCCTGGGGGAAATTGATCAATATCTGTCGAAGCAACGCATGGTCTAACTTACTTAGCAGCAAATAACTTGTTGTGATGCCCACACAAGTGCAGTGGTGGCACACAGCCATGGTGGGGAACCAGCTGCTCTCAATTTGGCTAACTGATCCCCTCACTGGTATGGGACCCATAGCTGGAGCTGGGAAACAAGTCAGAACCATATCCAAACATAAGGCCACTCTCCAATATCAAGCTACCATCAATTGTGGGCTACAAGAGGGCCTACACCTATTAAATTCTCTATTAAAAAAAAAAAAAGTAAGGGTTATCTCATTTGTCCTGGTGCTAACTTACTCTCCGTTGGAGAATCTGCTTCTCTTTTTCAGATAGATGCAGATCCTAAGGAGAGAGCCACCCCATTATACCTCAAAAGGGCCCCGGCTGAAACTAAGAAATATTGGAGAAACAAGCAAGGGGCTGTTTTCCTGATGAACCGGATACCAGCACAAGGGGGAAGGAGATCAGCACAGAGAAAAATCAACTCCTACCAAATCAGAGAGCCAGAGCCTCAGAGGCCTCCAACACCTCATCACTGAAGCAGACCAAAAATGAACCCAACATGGCTCAGGGAAATTTTGCGGAAGAGGGGGCGGAAAGAATGTCAGAGTCACATGTTGGGTCATGATATGCAGAGACATTTAGCTTACCCATAACTGTGGGCTAACTCCACAATGCATGACCCATATACCTCAACAAGGAGGGGCCAAGGGGAGGGGGTAGGCCATGGATGAGCCTAATAATGGTACCAAACTGACTGTATTTGCTGAATACAGAACTGACTAATAAAGAAAAAAAAAAACCAAATAGAGAAAAAAAAAAGAATTATGTGAATGAATTGTTTTATTTTTACACATGCAGCCAGCTACACAAACATTTGAAAACCAACTAAATAGTGTTTGTCTGCCTGTGCTTTACACATACTGTCCAAAAACACAAAGACCATTGAAATATATTTGTCTCGAAGCTGGTAGTAGATAAACAGAATAGAAATTGGCCTTTCCAATGTTCCGCCTGAGAAAGCTAATTAAATGCTTTCTTTGTTTTCCTGATCTGATGATATATGTATTGTTCCTCTTAAGAAAATGTTCTACCTATAAATCTAGAAGTGGGATGAGAGTATTGATATTTTTTTTCTTTTCCCAACTCTTAGATAGTTGTTATACTACAAATAAAGTTCAAAAAGTTATTTTAAGATGTTCCAGGAGGCAGCTGAAGAGATAACTTAGTTAGTTAAGTGCTTGCCACCAAGCATGAGGACTTGGTTCTGAATCCCCAGCATCCACATAAAAGCTGAACACAAATGTGAGTCTGTCATCATAGCGTTGGGGAAGTAGAAACAGGAGGTTCCGTGGGACTTACTGGCTACTCAGCCTAGCCAAATCACTGAGCTTCCTGTTCAGTGAGGGACTCTGTCAAAAAAAAAAAAGGTGAAGAGTGATTGAGGAAGACACCAATATTGACACCTCTGTACTCCATAAGAACACACATATGTGCACCCACACACATATGAACACAGATGCCTAACTGACACTTGTGCTTACAAACACCCAGATAGATAAAAGTAATTAATAATAATAATCCAAAACAGAAAAGGTGTCAGGAACATAAAGATATAGATAGCCATATATTCAGTGTTTATTCCAAGGAATTCAATTTAAAATCCAACTGTCCATACTTTCAACCTCAGTTATTTTTGTTTATAGTCACTAAAAATCCCATAGAACAGTATAGATATTTTTGTGGCTACTATTTCATTTATGCTTCTAGAAAAATTTCACCATATGAGTCTGAGACAGAAAGGTAACACATTTGAGTCAATTTTGTTGAAGTCTCAATTTTACTTGAATGATACAAGGCATCAATTTATACAATATGCAATTTAAAACAAACTGTCCTAATTTTTCATACATTTAATAAATCTAAACATTTGCTATGTCTTACCTGTTTCCTTGTTCCTCTGGCATACAACACTGGTTATTAGTTCAGGAGGTAAGGCAAATCTTGGTGGAAAGAACTGTGTGAACCAAGATACTGATGCATTAGAGTGAATTAATGTTGGAATAATTGTAAATACCTCAAGGTTGTTGAAATATGGAACATGGGACTTTGGATTATTTTAAAAGGGTACTGATAAAAATTCTGAAGCAAAAAGATTCAAACCTTATAAGTAAAGGGACAAAAGAGAAAGTTTTTTATTTATTATGGGCATACTTAGCATGGATGCATCATGCACTGATATCATCCTTTCCCTCATCCCTGTCTTCATTCCACTGGGGACCCTCCTCAGTGGGGTTGTAGGAATTCCCTATAAAGTTGTGGGTTGTGCATTGTGGGAGCAACAGACAGTTGTTGGGGGGAGAATGCTCAGTTCTCTACAATTTTCCTGTTGAAAAATTAATCAGGTAATAGCATGCCTTCTTCCTTGAAAAGGGGGTACTGGAGGTTGCAGATACAGAAAACTGTGGAAAGAGTTTGAATAAAACTCTCATGATGAAATTTTTCCAATGTTTTGCAATTCTGGAATGTAAAGCAGATAATAAACTCTAGAGGAATCTAAAATCGTTTAGATATGGTGACATTCTGTATATGCAGAAGGAAAAAGAGAAGCCAGTATCTGCTCTAACATCAATAGGTGCTTTAATTAAGATTTTGATAAAATCATTGCATAGAACAAAAACATAGGAAAAAGAAAAATTGGAAGTAATTTTCTCCTTTCATCCGCTGTCCTTTCCTTTCCTCTCCTGTCATGTCCTCTCTTTTCTTTTCCTTTCTTCTCTCCTTCCTTCTCCAACCACTTTCTTATTTTTTCAGATAAGCTCTCACTGTGTAACACAGGCTGTCCTGGAACTCATGATTCTCCTGCATCAGGTGCCACATCTAGCTTGGAAAAATTCAATAAAAACCTGTTTTAGATTGTATTGTGGTTTTGTTCATGTCTATGAACAAGTAGTAGGAAACATAGATTGGAATTTAGAACAATATTCTGGGGAAAAGATACATAAATATTCATGGACATTTAGACAGGATCAAAGCTGAAACAAAATAAATCAAACACAGAGAGTGACTGCGTATAATCATTAATAGAGCAAGCACTGAAGATCATTTACTTAATGGATGGATAGAAGAAATGGAACAAAAAGGAACTCAAAAGTACATGACACTAAGATATGTGAGATAGAGATACACTAGAGATGATAAGGAAGGCAATAGCTTCAGGAAAGAGGCAGTATCCTATGATGCCAAAGGTAACACAATTAAGCACTATAAAGAAAAGAAATTAGTTTTGTTTCTAGGAAGAACTGCATTGTGGTTTGAAGATGAAATGTCCTACATTGGCTCATTTGTTTGAACACTTGGCTCCCATTTGGTGGCATTGATTGGTAAGGAGGGAGGAGCCTTGCTGGAGGAAAAAGGTCATTGGGGGCAAGTATTGAGGCTTTATAGCACTTCCTCACTTCCTTTTCACTCTTTCTGCTTCTTTCTCTGGAAGACATGAGATTCTCTCCTGCTCCTGCTGCCATGCCTTACTAGCCATCACAAATTTTGTCCCCAGGGGCAGTAAGTAAAGATTAAACCTTCCTCTTTTAAGCTGCTTCTTGTTAGGTATTTGGTCACAGATATGAGAAAAATAACCAATATATATGATATCCTTAATGAGTACTGGAGAAATACTTTCCTTGGACTTTTGAGTCAAAACATCTATTGTAGCAATATCAGTAGAAACCATAAGGTGAAATGTTTGAAGTATTTTAGCCAAGCAAAAAGAAATAAATCATTTGAAAAAAAGTCATATCTAAATTGTGTGTAACATTGAAAGTTTAAGAAATAATCATATTGAGAGATCTGTTATTGTTTGTATATTTAGTGCTCCCATTCTTCTAATGAAGAAACAACCTCCTATTTGAAAGCGACTTCTTAACTATATATTTTTACGTGATTCTAACAGTTACTCTAACCCAGGGAGCATCGGCTAAGCAACCAGTGTTGTCTCTTTTTCAGTTTTTACTTTGTATAGGGATAGGCTTCAGGTTAAGGTCTGAAACCATATATAGCAACTAGGTTTCGTTTGAATCTAGACTATATTTGGTGACAGTAAGTTTCACTAACACTCAGATGGAAGTAGGATGAAGAAATGAAGGAAAGATTGCTATCATTTGAGTCCCAGGGCATAATCAAGTTTGAGATTGTTGCTTTCTTTTGTCTACTTATTGTAGTGAACCGAAAAATTTCCATATCTATTAGTTTGATTTAGATATTAGTTTGATTTAGTACATGTAGCCACCAGAATCTTGACACATTATAGTCTGATATCAAGTAGATATCATAGAAAAAGGTAGAATATACAAGAACATGAAGGGTGTGAAAGAATACTGTCATCAGCAAGTAATAAATAAAGCCTTGAAAAGAAATAGGAGCACTTCATCCACTCAAGAGATTGAAAAGATGAAGTAAACTATCACTATGAATAACTGGAAATGCCAGACAGTAGGATTTAAGTTGAAATTTAAAGAATGATAACAATCAGCTTCTCAGTTTAAGTAGAAAAGCCCTTGCCAAATAATTAATTTCCCTAATTCAGTAACATAGACCTGCTTTGATACTCAAGATCATATATATATAATTTTCTTCAAAAACACAATCAAATTTTACAATATGTTTTATAATATATACCTCAAATATCTATATTTCTTTTTCCTCTCTTCTCTATTTCTCTCTCTCTCTCTCTCTCTCTCACACACACACACACACACACACATACACAAAAACACACACATGATCACACATACACACAGGGTTTTGGAGGCACTTAATTACTTTATTTTCTTTTTTTGTTCATTTTTATTTATTTATTTGAGAGTGACAGAGAGAGAAAGAGTCAGATAGAGAGAGAGAGAGAGAATGGGCATGCCAGGGCCTCTAGCCACTGCAAACGAACTCCAGACACATGCGCCCCCTTGTGCATCTGGCTAACGTGGGTCCTGGAGAACTGAGCCTCGAACCGGGGTCCTTAGGCTTCATAGGCAAGAGCTTAACCACTAAGCCATCTCTCCAGCCCAATTACTTTATTTTCTAAAAATAAGAACTTTACTCCAAATCCAAAACAATGAACTAAATACAAAATACAATGAGAAGGCATGTTGTAGAAAAAGTGACAATGGGGCTGGAGAGATGGCTTAGCGGTTAAGCGCTTGCCTGTGAAGCCTAAGGACCCCGGTTCGAGGCTCTATTCCCCAGGACCCACGTTAGCCAGATGCACAAGGGGGCGCATGCATCTGGAGTTCGTTTACAGAGGCTGGAAGCTCTGGCGCGCCCACTCTCTCTCTCTCTCTCTCTCTCTCTCTGTCTCTCTCTCTCTCTCTGCCTCCTTCTCTCTGTTGCTCTCAAATAAATAAATAAACAAACAAAAAAAATTTAAAAAAAAAAGAAAAAGTGACAATGTACAATGTCTGAATCCAAATGTGAAATAGAGCACTCTTTGAAGTTAAATAAAAGATCAATGCTCAGACAACATATGGAAAAGGTGGAATTACTTATTACATTGATTTTATATGTGGAACTAGGGGATGTGGATATAGCTCAGTGGTAGAGCACTTGCCTAGCATGTGCAAAGACCTTGTTTCAACCCATGGATGTATTGAATTTATATATAGAACGACATTTTAGAGGAAAATCGAATTTATGAAATTAACATCTTTGAAGCTTGAAGGAATCATAGGTATGCAGCTCTCATGAAATTATTGTTGAGATATATTTATTCTCAGTAAAGACTGCAGCTTGGATATTTAGGAGTCCACTTATCTACAATATGCATTAGTATCCAATGGGTAGTCACCCAAAATGCTGGGATGTAAATATAACCTTTATTATGAAGAACATTTCTTTTCATGTAGTTGTTTGAAGATAGAGAGAGGTAAAAATATAAGTTCAACCTGATTCTGGCTGGCGACAGCAGAAATAGCTGCGGCAGGGATATTAGAATAGCTATTCCTGAGGCTTATTAAAGACAAATAGACTAGTTACTCAGAAGAATAGAAATGACTGTGTTCCAGGGCTCAGAGAGAGCCCTGCAAGACCTATTCAGGAATCTATTTATAAACCTCAAGTCCTCTGACAAGTGGACAGAAAAAAGACTGAGACAATAGAATGGTTGCATCAGTTACTTATGAGGGCTGTAGAGAATATGCAGTATTGTGACTTCTTCCATTAGCTTAGATACCCACTGTGAATTGGAGGGACCAGCAGTCTTTCCCTAAAAGGACTGCAATATGCAAGCTTGCTACCAGGCATTAGGGAAAGTAAATGAGGTTGCACACACTACAGAGTTGCTTTCCTTTCTTGTCTAGAACTATCACCAGGGATCAAGGAACAGACTGTGTGACACTATGAACAAAACATATATTACTGCTGAAACTCCCATTTATTTGGAAATAATCTATATTTTCACAAATTGACTTTTTTTCTTACCATAATTTTACTATATAACAATATCAATTCACTCTTTCAAGTTACTCTACAAGAAAACCTTTTAAAGATAAATTTAAACAGAGTAACTCAAACACATTTCAACAATACAAGAAAAATGGGATTGGAGTATCCTTTAATCATCTTTTAAATATTAATCCTTTAACTTGGCATTAATAGCCTTTTCCACTTAGGATGCAATCTTAATTGCTAACATTATGGCTAGGGAGATAGCTCAACAATTGAAGGAGATTTCTTACCAAGCCTAATGGCCTGGGTTTGATTCCCCAGTACCCATGTAAAGCCAGATACACAATGTGAACCATGTGACTAGAATTCATTTGCAGTGAATTCCTACACTCAAGTCTCTCTGTCCCTTTCTCTGTCATTCTCCCTCTCTTTTCTCTCTCGCAAATGAAAACAAAAAAGATGTTTATTAAAAAAATAAATATAGTAAATTGCTCACATCAACTGGTTGAATACCAACTTCCCTTTTTCAAACTATTTTTATAGTTTTGAGTCCTTTTCAGCTCCTTTTAGTTCTTCTTTGGCTTTATTCCCATTGTTTAAATTATCCTTTTCCCGTTCATCCATTTATTCACTATTTCTCATGAATCACAAATGCACGCACTGTGTCCTTGACAATATAGGATCATGAATAGTAAATTCATGGTTAGCTGCTGTTGTTGTCTTCAGCACTTGCTATTCTATAATTCTGTCATTAATTGTGGGCTTTAGAAATGACCTCACTGTCTCTTTCAGTTCTGTAGTCTAAGAATCCCTTACAATTAAATAGAACATGAAAATCTATTCATCATTCTATGCTCAATTTTATATTAGACCTACAAGATAAAATTCTTGGCTTACATCAAGTACAAACATACCCAAGAGTACATATATATATATGGGCTTTTGAATACTAACAATATTCTATTTGCTTGATTGAAGGGAGAATGTTTTCACTACAATAAGTAATACGAAGAAATAAGCTTAGGATAAAAATAGTAGTATGTATGAGAAAAAGGTCTAAGTCTGAAGTGTCCTTGAAACATGTTAGTGGACATAAACCCTTGAAAGTCCAGTCCAGTGTTCATTAGTTAAGCCCATACATGTGGCCTTATTAAGAGGTTATGTCATGGAGTCCCTAGTGCATCATAGATATGGACAGAGTCACCTATAGTTCATGCAATGTAGATAGAAGTAATGGAGAAAGGCAGAAGCTGAATCATTCTGAATTTTAAAAAGGACTAAAGACAGGATGGAGAGATTGCTTAGTGGTTAAGGCACTTGCCTGCAAAGCCAAAGGACCCCAGTTTGAATCCCCAGGACCCAAGTAAGCCAGATGCACAAGGTGGCATATGTGTCTGGAGTTAATGTGGTTGGCAGCCCTGGCATGCCCATTCTCTTTCTCTCTATATACCTCTTGATCTCTCTCACTGCCTCTCTTAAATAAATAAACAATTAGAACCAAGGGCAATGATTTGTATATATAAGATGAAGTAATATTCAGAAGAAACATGAAAAGGTAAGGAGAGTTGATTCCCAAAACCCAGAACAGCTGTCAGATTGAAATGAGAGAGAGGTCATTTAAAATGGAAAAAGAAAATGTTTGCCTGACTTTGGCAATGTGAAAGACATTGGCATTGTTGGCTAATAGTGTAATGTTGGGGTCAAGGGAGGGATTGCATTAGATCAATATGGAATATGCAGGCAGGACAGTGAATGCAGCCAATTCCTCAAAGACTGGCCATAAAACAAAGATAGCACAGGGCAGAAGCTTAAGTATGATGTATTTATTTACGTTTTTATTTGGAACAGTACTGACTACGTTCATATCTAAAAGAAAAATCAGTATTAGAGTTTTATTCAGAGGCAGAACTGGATGTCTCTAATATAAATTTTCACTGTGAGATAAGAGCCAAAATCTTGTGTAGAGTTGCAAGTATAAATATTAATAGTAGAAGATAACTATAACTTTCTAGAACTTCCATCACAAATTAACTCAACATTAATGAATTAAAGCAAGGAGAGTTCATTCTCCTATAGTCTGTCAACCAGAAGTCCAAAATGAAAGTACCAGTCAGATTGTGCTCCCTGAGAAGTTTCTTTTTCCTGGTCTCCTCTAATACTTCATTTTTGCACAGCCATTATGAAGACATTAATCAGGAGACTAAGACCATGCCAAGGTGATCCAGGATGAGCCATTTCCTAGATTCTTAATTTCGTTACAACTGCAAGGATCCTTTAACTATAAAGTCACATTCACAAGTTCCCAGGGTTAGGACAAGGATATGTCTATTTTGGGGATCAAAATTCAACATAAAAATATTTAGTGGCCTATATTTCAAGATGACTTCATTAAATATATTATATATTGAATCTATTATACTATTTTTGCATTCAGTTTACAGACATGATTATGTAGGAGATTCTAGATGAGCTAAATACTATGACTGAATTTCATAATGTATACACATTCAATATCATGGTGCAGCTTATAAATCTGTATAATTATTATTCTTTAATTATAAAAGCAAAATAAAGTGACTTTTTAAAATTAAAATGTGTACAGCCTCACTCCAAAAAAAAAAAAAAAAAAAGAAACAGGATTCATTCTAGAAGAATGAGAAGTTTTAGAGAATACCTGAAAGCAAAAAGCAAAAAGCAAAAAGCAAAAAGCAAAAAAAAAAAAAAAAAAAAAAGCCACAAAGCAAACTACAGCAGCAAAATAAACAAACTGGTCAGTGCTGGGAGGATCTGGAGCCATTCAGCCATAAGAGTCTAAGGAATAAGCAACAGCAACATTCCTTGAATTGCAGCATTTGGGAGGTTACCCCTGGGCCCTGCTGATGCAGCATCTGCAGTAAGTAATATTGATTTGGACTTCCAGCCAAGATGGTGACCACCTAACTGTGCCGCACATCCCCAGGAAAGAAAGGCAATGCATTAAGGGTTCACTGGGTCTTTTAGGGGAGAGAAATCTCTAATAGATTGCCAGTGGGAGGACACGGAGGGAAAAAAAAGGGGGAATTGCTGATTCCCATGCTGGCAGGTAGCCCACCAGTCCCCCAACACCCTGCCCCAAGCAGCCACAGCACCAACAATTACAGCTCCAGGATACTCCTGCACTTATTGTAGGAAAGGGGACCCAGGCCAATATAGTTCCACTTGCCACTGCACAGGGGCAATCACCCTGCTCTCTCCACACACCCGTGACCTTTGGAAGGTTCTGCCCACTGGCCTCCTGGAGCTCAGGATCCATTTGCCCACCACACACATGCAGCTAGTACCAGCTTTGCCTGCTTTCTCTGCCCACTTTCCCACGTACTGCTCCAGCTGTCACCCATTCACATGTGAACTCAAGCCCATTCCACCTGCCTATGCAAGCTCTGGCTCACTCTACCTGTCCACTTCCAACCCAAACTACTCAACCCAGCAAAAATATCCCTCATAATAGATGGTGAAAGAAAAACTTTCCATGACAAAACTCAGCTTTACAAATATATGAACACAAAACCAAACCTACAGAGAGTATTTCAGGAAATTCTCCACAGAGAAGAATCAAATAATCAAACTCAAATACCTACAAGAAGAAGATCACAATAACCAAACTCAGAGTATGCACAAAAAAACTTCAAAGTCCATGAATACACCAAACCACATATATCAACACAATATGGTAGGAATCAAATCAAATGTTACAGCCATTAATTATTATTAATTATTAATGGCCTTCATTCACCCATCAAGACACAAGTTAACAGGATAGATCAGAATATTAGACCCCTCAATCTGTTGTCTTCAAGAAACACATCTCACCACTAAACACAGACACCTCCTCAGGGTAAAAGAGTGGAAAAAGATATTCCAAGGAAATGGGAATAAGAAAATAACAGGTGTAGCTGTATTAATATCAGATAAAATAGACTTCAAACAAAAATAATCAATAAGGACAAAGAAGGCCACTTCTTACTTATCAAGGGAAAGATCCATCAATAGGATATTACAATCATAAACTTGTATTCACCAAACACATGGGCACCAGAGGTCATAAAGCAAAACCTACTTGACAACAAAACAGAAATAACCACCAACACCATCATAGTTGGGGATTTCAATACACCATTATCAGTAATAGACAGATAATCCAAACAGGAACTCAACAGGGAAGTAAGAGAGCTCAACAAAACCATAGATCACATAGACCTAATGGACATCTACAGAACATTCCATCCCAAATCCACAGACTACACATTCTTCTGATCAGCCCTCCCAACATTCTCTTAAATAGATCATATACTGGGTCACAAAGCCTGCCTCCATATGTTTAGGAAGATTGACACAATTCCCTGCATGATATCAGATCACAATGCTATATTGCTAGAAATTAACAACAAAACACCCACCAAGAAACCCATCGGCACCTGGAAAATGAAAAGCACACTTTTAAACAATAAATGGATACTGGTCAAAATAAAAAATTAAATTGCGAAATTTCTAGAAATAAATGATGATGAGAACACATCATACCAAAACTTATGGGACACAATGAAGGTGGTCCTCAGGGGAAAAAAATCATATCACTAAATGCATTCATAACAAAGACAGGGAGATCCCAAATCAATAACCTAACCATCCACCTAAAGCCACTGGAAAAGCAAGAAAAATCCAACCCAAAAAGCTCCAGAAGGAAAGAAATAATGTAGACTGGAGCAGAAATTAATGAATTGGAAACTAAGAAAACAATTAAGACAATTGACAAAGCAAAGAGCTGGTTCTTTGAAAAAATAAACAAGATTGACCAAACCCCTGGCCAATTTGATCAAGAAAAAAAAAAAAAAAAAAAAAGACAGAGCCGTTTCAAATTTAAAAATTCGAAAAGAAGCTGGACGTGGTGGCCCACGCCTTTAATCCCAGCACTCAGGAGGCAAAGGTAAGAGGAACGCCATGAGTTTGAGGCCACCCTGAGACTCCATAGTGAATTCCAGGTCAGCCTGGGCTACAGTGAAACCATACCTCAGAAAACCAAAGAAGAAAAAAAAAAATTTTGAAATGAAAAAGGGATCACAACAGACATAAGTGAAATTGGGAGAATCATCAGGACTTATTTCACAAACCTCTACTCCACAATACTGGATGATGTGGAGGACATGGATAAATTCATGGACACAACTATCTGTCAAAGATAAACTCAGTGCAGATTAATCTCCTAAACAAACCTATCACACTAATTGAGATTGAAAAAGCAATAAAATATCTATCGAAGCAACGCATGGTCTAACCTACTTAGCAGCAAATAACTTGTTGTGATGCCCACACAAGTGCAGTGGTGGCACGCAGCCATGGTGGGGAACCAACTGCTCTCAATTTGGCTAACTGATCCCCTCACTGGTATGGGACCCATAGCTGGAGCTGGGAAACAAGTCAGAACCATATCCAAACATAAGGCCACTCTCCAGTATCAAGCTACTATCAATTGTGGGCTACAAGAGGGCCTACACCTATTAAATTCTCTATAAAAAAAAAAAAAAGTAAGGGTTATCTCATTTGTCCTGGTGCTAACTTACTCTCCATTGGAGAATCTGCTTCTCTTTTTCAGATAGATGTAGACCCTAAGGAGAGAGCCACCCCATCATACCTCAAAAGGGCCCCGGCTGAAACTAAGAAAAATTGGAGAAACAAGCAAGGGGGCTGTTTTCCTGATGAACCGGATACCAGCACATGGGGGAAGGAGATCAGCACAGAGAAAAATCAACTCCTACCAAATCAGAGAGCCAGAGCCTCAGAGGCCCCCAACACCTCATCACTGAAGCAGACCAAATATGAACCCAACATGGCTCAGGGAAATTTTGCGGAAGAGGGGGCGGAAAGAATGTCAGAGTCATATGTTGGGTCATGATATGCAGAGACATTTAGCTTACCCATAACTATAGGCTAACTCCACAATGCATGACCCGTATACCTCAACAAGGAGGGGCCAAGGGGAGAGGGTAGGTCACGGATGAGCCTAATAATGGTACCAAACTGACTGTATTTGCTGAATACAGAACTGACTAATAAAAAAAAAAAAAAGAAAAAGAAAAGGGGATGACTCCTTATATGCTTATGGTGGAAATATGAATTAGTCAAGTCACTATGGAAATCAGTATGGTGGTTCCTCTCTCTCTCTCTCTCTCTCTCTATATATATATATATATATATATATATATATATATATATATATATATATATCCCAACTGTAGCATTCCTGGATGTATACCTGAAGGATTCTAAGCAGAATACCACATAGACAATTGTTTATCTATGTTCATTGCAGCACTATTTACAACAGTCAAGTTATAGAATCAGCTTAGGTGTCTGGATTACAATAATATAGCATATATGGACAATGGAGTTTTATTCAGTCACAAAGAAGAATTAAATTTTGTCATTTTCAGTAAAATTGATGCTACAGGAGATGCTCATGTTAAATGACTGCATCAGACTTATAAAGAGGTTTGCTCTTTCTGTTTTCTTGCTTTCTTTCATTTATGGGGCCTAGATTTTATATCAATAAAATTTATATGCATATAACATGAAAAAAAAAAGAAAAAGCAATAAAAAACCTCCCCAAAAAGAAGAGTCCAGGACCAGATATCTTCTTAGCTGAATTCTATCAAACCTTCATGGAAGAACTCAAACCAATCTTCCTCAAATTGTGCCACACAATTAAAGAATAGGGAAAGCTACCCAACTCGTTCTATGAAGCTAGTATCACCCTAATTCCAAAACAAGGCAGAGATGCCACAAATACAAAAACTACCGGCCTATTTCCCTGATGACCTTAGATGCAAAGATCCTGAACAAAATCCTCACAAACCGAATCCAACAACACATCAAAAGGATTATCCACCTGGATCAAGTGGGATTCATCCCATGAACGCAGGCGTGGTTCAAGGTATGGAAATCTGTCAATGTAATACACCACATAAACAAGGTTAAACACAAAATCACATGATCATTTTGATAGATGCAGAAAAGGTATTTGACAAAATACAACATCATTTCATGATCAAAATATTGGAGAGAATTGGCATGGTTGGTTCATAGCTTAACATAATAAATAATAATAATAATAATAAAGGCAATATACAAAGCTCCTAAGACCCAAACAATTTAGTGGAGAGAGACTGGAGGATTTCCCATTTAGATCAGGAACAAGACAGGGTTGTCCATTCTCACCTCTACTCTTCAGTATAGTACTGGAAGTCGTAGCTCAAGCAATAAGACAGGAGAAAGAAATAAAAGGGATACAATTTTGAAAGGAAGAAGTTAAGGTAGCTTTATTCTCTCAGCACAAGATTCTATACAAAAGAGACGTGAGAGACTCCATCGCAAAACTCTTGAAGGTGATTAACTCCTATAGCAAAGTAGCAGGATACAAAATCAATGCACAAAAATCAGTAGCCTTCCTTTATGCAAAGGACAAAGATACAGAGAAAGAAATAAGGGACATGGTCCCATTTTCAATAGCAACAACAACAAAAAAAATACCTTGGAATAATGTTAACCAAGGAAGTGAAAGATCTATACAATGAAAACATAAAAACACTCAGAAAAGAAATTGAGGAGGACTTGAGAAAATGGAAAGACCTCCCATGCTCCTGGATAAGCAGAATTAATATTGTGAAGATGACAATCCTACCAGAGGCAATATACAGATTAAATATAATTCCAATTGAAATCCCAACATTGTTCTTCACAGAGATAGAGAAAAATGATCTAAAATTTCATATGGAAATGCACAAGGCCTTGGATATCCAAGCATATCCTCAGCAAAAGAAATACCTCTGGAGGCATCACCATACCTGATCTAAAGCTATATTATAAACCCATAGTAATAAAAACAGCATGGTACTGGCATAAAAAACAGGAGTATAGACCAATGGAATAGAATTGAGGACTCAGACTTTGGGTCAAGCAACTATTGCTACTTGATATTTGACAAAGGCCCTAACAATACAGGCTGGAAAAAAGATAGCATCTTGAACAAATGGTGCTGGAGAAACTGGATAACCATATGCAGGAAATTGAAACTTGATCCACACATCTCACCATGCACTACTCTCAAGTGCAAATGGATCAAAGACCTCAATAGAAGACCAGAAAAATGGCTACTACTGGAAGAAAATACAGGAAGAACGTTCCATGATATAGGAATGGAAAAAGACTTCCTGAACAAAACCCCAATAGCACAGGATCTTAAATAGTCACTCAACCAAAGGGATCACATGAAGCTGAAGAGTTTCTTTACAGACAAGCATACAATAAGCAAAGAAAATAGGTTACCCACAGAATGGGAGAAAATATTTGCTGATTATCCAACTGACAGAGGTCTAATCTCTAGAATCTACAAAGAACTCACAACCCTAAACAATAAAAGGTCAAACAACCCACACACAAAATGGGGCAAAGAGCTGCACCGGCAGTTCACAGAGGAAGAAATACAAATTGCAAACACACACATAAGAAAATGTTCATCATCCCTAATGAGCAGAGAAGTGCAAATTAAAACAACTATGAGATTCCACCTTACCCCAGTAAGGAGAGCAAACATTAAAAAATCAAATGAAAATAAATGCTCATGAGGAAATGGAGAAATAGGAACACTCATCCACTGTTGGTGGGAATGTAAGATGGTGCAACCACTTTGGAAAGCAATATGGAGACTCCTACAAAAGCTGACTATAGAGTTACCACCAGACACAGTTATGCCCTTACTGGGCTTACCCTAAAACCTTCAAGACTCTTTCCAGAGAGATTTGATCAACCATATTTATAGCAGCTCAATTCGTAATAGCTAAGAGCTGGAATCAACCCAGATGTTCATCACTAGAAGAATGAATAACTAAGATGTGGTATATCTACACAATGGAATTCTACACAGCTGTGAGAAAAAAATGACACAATGAAATTTGAGGAAAAATGATTGAACCTGGAACAGATCATTCTCAGTGAACTTACCCAATCACAGAAAGATAATCGCTCCATAGTATCACTCATCTACAGCACCTAAACTGAATCTACCCAAGATGCCTTACATACCCAGCAAGCATCTCTAGAACAAGACAATAGGGTGGGTGGGGATGGAGGGGCAGAGCAAGGGAGGAGTGGGCAACACAAATCTAGACCCAAATGGCAATGGTACCATAAAATTCTACATCCTAAAACGGAGACCTAATGGTTGAACCTTCACCAGGTCCTTGAGGGAACACCTGAGCCACAAGACACTGGAGAAGGTATGATGAAGATTGACCTTAATCTTCTACAGCTTGTTTTCTCTCTCTCTCCCTCTATCTTCTCTCTAAGTCAATTATATTAGTTATCTTTTTCTTCCTTTTCTTAGTGTGCACTGACCTATAACTCCCAGTACCGGCATGGGGCTATCATCAACAATGAGCTTTTGATCAGAGAGACCTACAAGGTATCCTAGAAGAAAGACAGATTTCTGTCAGAGTACTTGATGACCCACCAAAGGTTAGTGGTAAGACCCTACTGCTGGAGACACCATATGCATTTGGCACGTTAAATGGATTGACATGGCTGGAAGCTGGAAGAGAGTCAGTCCCCAGACAGTCAGCGCATCTAGTGCCAGAAGGTGCTACATGGGCAACTGAGGGAAAATGACCAATATCTGTCCAAGTGACTCATGATCTAACCTACTTAGGAGCAAATAACCTGTCGGGATGCTCACACAAGTGCAATAGTGGTGCACAGCCATGGTGGAAAACCAACAGCTCTTGATTTGGCTAACTGATCCCCTCAGTGGTATGGGACCCATAGCTGGAGTTGGGCAACAAGTCAGAACCATATCCAAACATAAGCCTGCTCTCCATTATCAAGCTACCACCAATCATGGGCTACAAAGGGCCTATACCTATTCAGTTCTCTGTAATAAATGAATGAATAATAAATAAATAAATAAATAAATAAATAAATGTTATCCCATTTGTGTGGTGCCAACTTCACTCTTCGTTGGAGAATCTGCTTCCCTTTTTCAGATAGACACAGACCCTAAGGAGAGAACCACCCCATCATACCTCAGAAGGGCTTCAGCAGAAACTAAGAATAATTGGCAAAACAAGCAAGGGTGCTGTTTTCTTGGTGAACCATGTACCAGCACAAAGGTGAAGGATATCAACACAGAAAACAATTAACTCCTACCGAATCAGATATCCAGAGACCCAGAGGCCCCCAACACCTCATCAATGAAGTAGACCAAAAATGAACCCAACATGGCTCAGGGAAATTTTGCAGAAGTGGGGGCAGAAAGAATGTCATAGCCACATGTTGGTTCATGATATTCAGAGACATTTCTCCTACCCATAACTGTGGGCCAGCTCCACAATACATAACCCATATTCCTGAACATGGTGGGGCCAGAGGAAGGGGGTAGGACATGGATGAGCCTAACAATGGTACCAACTTGACTGTATTCACTGAGTGCAAAACTAATTAATAAAAAAAAATAGAGAAATTAGTAGAAGAAAAAGAAAGTATAGCTATCTGTAAATGATTAATTTTCTCATTTGTAACAGTGTGACCTTATTTATGTTTAAGTTACATATTTAAGTGTATTTATAGAGGCCAAGTTTCACAATAGCAAGAGTAATGCAATGATATTTTTAAATCATTTAACACATAATTTCACAAAAGGGCAGATGTTTACATTAGATGATTAATGTCAAATAGTTAAAATACTACCAGGTTATATTGTGTATAACCTTGCTATGCCAGCAGATAGGCTTTCCTAGCATTATTCTCAGAATCCATATAAATAAAACCACACTATTCTTTCAAGAAGCAAAAGGAAACTAAGTCTCTCAACATATGAAGAGATTTGATTTATTGGAAAATGACTGTCATATTCCTGATAACAAAATATCTATGCAGCAGACAGACTTCATTTATGATCATTTTAATAACCATACAGTTAAGTTAAATAAAGATCAAGGGCTAAATTAGCAAATTCCCATTATTTTCTCAGAAATATAGAACCATAGAAAGAGCAGCATTTGCAAATACTGGCAAGTTGAATTTCATAACCTGCGTTTTTAATGACATTTAAATAATTCTTAATGGTCAAATTAACAGCAACAGTGTCTATTAAAAGTCCAGCAAACATCTCATCAATGAGCTTTTGTATGTAAATACAATGATGCTTTTTGTTTGGAAGTGATAGCAAGCAGATCAACTGTCTGAGCATTAGTAAAATGTAGTTTAATTTGACTTTGGTTCACAATTTCATATTTTCACAATTATGTATATTAATTGTGTATGTTATTAAGAATAATATATTAGGTATATATAAACATATAAATGAAACACAGAAATATAAGTGGCACTTATAAAACCAAATACTAGAATTAGAAGAAAATTTTGGAAAATATGTATTTTCCTCATTTTTCTGAAAAGGATTTGGAGCTCAGGGCTGGTCCACAGCAGAGCATGAATGCTGGTTGTGATTTAGGGATTATTTTTCCTGCTATGGAATCATCTTGGTTGAGACAATGATTTTCTTACCAGTTTATTGTTACATAGGTATATGATACAAGGTGGCAATATACCTTTGATTCTTTTCTATTGAGATCAAAGTATGTTTCAGAAGATTGTTAAAAGGCAGTATGAAATTTAAGAGGACTGACAGAAAGCTTTAGGCATATGTTCACCAACCATATGCCATCCCTAGTACCTTACTCAAAGACAAAGATTATTTTATGGGAAATGAACAGGGAGTAGCATAGTGTGGTTTGCTATTAAACTGGTATTTTCATGTGAACAGAAATGCCTTTGAATCCTATTCAATTCTCTCAGTTGTCTTTGTTTACTCTTTGGAATTGCTGGTCTTTCCCTGTGCATGTGATAATTCTCTACCTTAACGGTCTGCTGGGGTTTCTACATTTATTCTAGTAGTTCCATTTGAAGATTCTTGAAGATCTGCTTTTACTTAATCAAAGTGTTTGATTTCATTCTTTTTATCAGCAGCTTCTACTAGGTGATTGCATACAGTCCATTGGCTTAACATTATATATATATATATATATATATATATATATATATATATATATATATATATACTGTTGCTGTTATCAAACACTCAGAAGCAGCTTATGTGTGGGTTTATTAGTTTTGAAGGGAAGCTTTATCATGGCAGGGAAAGCAGCATGGCATGAACAAGATATCAGGGCATCACATAATGTCACAGCAGGAGGGGAGGAAGTAGTCCAAGTGAGTTCGTTCTGAATACACCATAAGCTGGACTAATAAACCTCAAGAACAAGCCCCCAGTGACATACCTCCTCCAAAAGACTCCACCTCTCAAAGTCTCTACCAGCTGGGGATTGAGTATGAAACTTAATCACAAACATATGAGGCTTTGGGGGAAATTTCCCATTCAAATGATCAAACACACACACACACACAGAGAGAGAGAGAGAGAGAAAGAGAGAGAGAGAGAGAGAGAGAGAGAGAGGTATATGTACTGCTGCATATGTATGTGCCTACACACATTTATAGGTATTTGCTAGTTGGTGGCTTTCGCAAATCTTGACATCTGTCCATGCAGATATGGAACTGTACAGACTTAATACTGATGCTTTCAATTCTATTATTCATAGCCTACCCAGCTGCTCACAGAAGCTCTTTCTTGAAACCTATATCTGCTTATTTAACTGCTATTGAAATAAACTTGAAATGGCTCATAGGCATTCTTCATCTGTTCTTCTTCTGTTTCTCTCTTCTCTGCCATGAAAAAAACCATTATGCCTTACCAGTTCCTCCCAACCCTGCTATATCCCTTCACCAAAGGTCCAAGAGAAATGAAGACAAATGACCATGGGCTGAAACCCCTGAGATGGTCAGACAAAATAAATTATTTCTTCTTTTAAGCTGATTTGCTCAGCTATTTTATCATGCTGATGGAAATCTAACACATTTTCCTAGGATGAAGGTCATCACTTGGCTAGCATTTACTAAATGTCATTCTCCAAGAGCATATCATTCCCACTCTTCTACATGCGCTACATATTCAAGGAGGAAACACCTCTCTCTCTCTCTCTCTCTCTCTCTCTCTCTCTCTCTCTCTCTGTCTCTGTCTCTTGCTGTAATAACAAAAACCCTAGCAACTGGAAAGACCTGTTTTGAATAGAACAGCATTTGAGTCTAAACCTGGATTAAAAAAATATATTTTATTTTTATTTATGAGAGAGTAGGAGAGAGAGAGAGAAAAAAAATGGGCATATCCGGGCCTGTAGCCATTGCAAATGAACTCCAGATGCACGTGCTGCCTTGTGAATCTGGTTTATGTGGGATCTGGGGAATCGAACCTGAGTCCTTAGGCTTAGCAGGCAAGCACCTTACCTGCTAAGCCATCTCTCCAGCCCTAACCCTGAATATTTAGGGTAACTCTCATCTGTGCAAATTCCTAAGTCAGTGGTACACTAGTATAATGCAAACCAGTATTATAGCACATCCTCTACCTAAATACCCTCAGTTCTGAGGTCAGAGTATGTTTCTACTCTGGGAAAATGAAAACATTAGAACATGAATAAAAGATAAGATGCTCTCTGTTAGGCAGGAGTATTATCCATTATTTTCTAGATGCAAAAGTCCAATGATGTGTTTTTATAATCACTTTCATAATGGAATATGAAGAATCATTACTCAGATTTGGCCATTGCTAACAACTATGAAATTAACTGTCACAGTGTTTTTATTTTCTAATTTAAATTTTGATAAATTTAAAGGGACCAAATTGCTCATTTACATGTTACTAGCATTCACTTTTAAATGTGCTAGATGTAATTCTATATGCAATAATTAATGACAAACTTAGTTTATCTAGCCAGTAAAGGAAACATTATTCTGTTTGATGGGTAATTTTTTAGAATCTAATTATTAAAATAAACTTACTGTGCTAAACAGTTTCTAAAGATTGAAACTGCTGGTTAATTTGCTTTCTGGGCCATATAAAAGGTCTCCAATATTGCAGGTACAGCATTTATTTATAAATCCTATAGCCTTCACAAAAGTGTGCTTCAAAGAAAGAACTGTGCAAGTTGACATTTAAATCCAATTTCTTTCTTTAAGATAAAAGCAATCACCAGCCTGTGTTCAGTGGCATTTGCTTGTTTGAGTTTCTCTGGGGCATCACTGCTGGAAAACTTAGTTAGTGAAGGAGGATCTAAAGAGCATTATTTAAGTCATGGATAACATAATAATATTTGAACCATAGCATTTATAGCATTCACACCTTATAATTTATAGGTTAAATCATTGCAAACATAACATGAAATTACTATCTGCAGTTGCACATGATTTAGAAATAGTATGCAATATGATTTCTAATTTGTTTTTACCCAAGATGAAATCAACCCAATTTCAAGTACTTTATTATTGGGAGTTATTTTTAGTTTTCAGTGGGGCATAAAGTAACCTAAAGGCCTCTGTGTATTATGGATTAAAAAATATTCACAGAGTGGCTATTAACAAGTTCATCATCAGCTTCATGTTAGAAACAAAAGAATTTGGCTAATTGCATAATGAAAAAGCAGGGAGACTAATAAGAAACTCTGTTCTTTAATTAAATCTCTTTCTCTCTCTCTATAGATAGATAGATAGATAGATAGATAGATAGATAGATAGACAGACAGAGAGAGAGAGAGAGAGATAGGAGAAAAAATATGATACTGTCTTTCTGACCTAATTCATTTGGGATTAACAGTAGGTGGAAGGGGGCTGGAGAGATGGCTTAAAGGTTAAATGCTTGCCTGTGAAGCCTAAGGACCCCGGTTCGAGGCTCGATTCCCCAGGACCCACGTTAGCCAGACGCACAAGGGGCACACGTGTCTGGAGTTTGTTTGCGGTGGCTGGAGGCCCTGGTGCGCCCATTCTCCCTCTCTCTCTCTATCTGCCTCTTTCTCTCTCTGTCTGTCGCTCTCAAATAAATAAAATAAACAAAAAAATTTTTAAAAAGTAGGTGGAAGGGATGCAGAGTATGACAGCAATGTAGAATATGGGTAACATACAATATTTACTTGTATGAATAGTATTTAAAATTAATAATTTTAAAAATTATAGAGAAAGTGAAAAGGTAAAGTAAAACAAAGCAAGGTACCAAATCAAAGCACATGACATTTTTGTAAGGACGAGATTTATTTCCTAATTTTTTTTTACATATTGTGGGGTCACAATATAAAACATATTTCATGCTGCATAGTATAGTTTAAAAAAATAAAGTAAAATACCAAACCACTGAACTGAAGAACCTCTGTGAACTGAACAGATATGTTGCCAAGAGACAAACAGCTTGGACATGGTTGACTGGTTTTGGTTAGTATTGAGGAGTCAGTTCAGTCTTTTCTTTCTTCAGAGGTTCTCAGGAGGACAGAATGCCTATAGAGAAAGGAACTGGTGATGTAGGTCCAAGGTTAGAATTGGATCCAGTGGAATCAAGGTTGCTAGGGAGATGGACAAGTCCTGGTGCTTATTAATCCCTGTTCTAGGGTGGCAGATCTGAATTTCCAAACTAGGGTGGGTTATCATATATTTTTAATTGACTAATGATAATTGTATCCATTTATGATGTAAAATGTGATTTTTTTAATGTGATGTTTTGATAAGTGTATAAATTGTGGAAATATCAAATTAGGCCATATATATATATATATATAAAATCTCCATTATCTCAAACACTCATCATTAGTATATGTAAATCTTTGGCTGTTGGAAAATATATTCACTAAGCTTTAAGTCTTCTTGCAATAATATACATTAATTATATTGTGTTGTAATTATATCTTTATGACAATGAATGTGATATATATCACATTACACACTTGGCAAAGAATATTTTATATATATATATCACATTTGTTGAAATCCACTACAATTATTCCATCCCAGTAATGAGTCCCAGCCATCTGCAGATCAAAATTTTTAGTTTGAAAAATTATTATAATTTCATGATTTAGGCATAGGTTTTTATTAAATAATTTCTAAAAATCAATATAAGAAATAAGCCACGTATCTTTCTATTTTCTTTTTTTTTTTTTTTTTTTTTTGGCTTTTCAAGGTAGGGTATCACTCTAGACAAGGCTGACCTGGAATTCACTATGGAGTCTCAGGGTGTCCTCGAACTCACGGCGATCCTCCTACCTCTGCCTCCCGAGTGCTGGGATTAAAGGCGTGCGCCACCACGCCCGGCAGTGCGCCACCACGCCCGGCCTATCTTTCTATTTTCTATGTCAAAATTTGAACCTCCAAGCATTCATTCATCAATAACATTGTTCAGATCTCCAAATTTGTCTTACCGCAGTTTTGATCAAGTCTCATTCTTCCTGCTGACAGCTTCTTGCTCTATTATCCTCACTCTACTCTGAGAAACCACCCTAACATCCTGGATCTCTTTGCCCCACACAAGATTCTTACTCCCAAATGTTTTGCTTAGTGCTCTAGTCTCTGTAAGGGAAGAGCCATTTTCTGAGTTTATCATTTCTCCATTAACATCATAATGATTATGATACTCAATACATGGTTTTAAAATATCTTTGCCTAGATTGTCAGAGACTTGGGAGCAGAAGACTTATGTTATAGCACTTTTTTGTACAATTTTCCCTTAGTATATACTGTAGTTATGGCAGCAATTAGCATGCCGTGAGCAGGTGGAAAACTTTATGACAGGTAGTTTAGTCAATATTTGTCACAATTACTTTGTAGACAAATATCTCTTTTTCTTATTTCCCCTTCTTTTATGCTATATTGACTTGATTATACCATAAAATATGAAAGTACTTTCTTCCATATGCCAATGTTTATAAAATCTTATAGCTCAATGTTCTTTAAGATTAAATCCTTTCCCTATTTCTTTTGAGGCTAGACTAAAAAATAAATTTTAGTTAAGAAAAATTAAATAGTCTTTTTATTCTTTAGATGTTGTTAAATAACAAGAATACCAAAACTATTAGTAAATAAAAAAAAATAAGTTTTCAAGTACATACAGATTTTAACAACTGTAAGTATTACTGAAGTAAGATTGCATGAATCACCTGACTAAAACAATCTATGATACCTCATTATTGGAAATCTATGTGCAATAGATATTAGCTACTGTTTGGTGAGACTAGATTAATACTTAGATATAATATTATAGGACCTGATTTGATTCCAACAGTCCTTAATTACTCTGGACATCATATATATATATATATATATATATATATATATATATATATATATATGTTCAAGTATATATCTCCAATGAATTGGCTCCTATTTAATAATCACATTTTGAAATCCATTTCAGTACATTATTTAGGTGTACATTTTATGGTGTATGTTAGAGTATATATCAAAAATTTGCATTGCTTGGGTTAAAAACTGTAATGAATATTTACTGACATGGCTTTATGGTTCAATGAAAGTTGCAGGTTACTTTTCCCTTTTGCATTTTTTTGTTTTTTGAGGTAGGGTCTCACTCTGGCCCATGCTGACCTGGAATTCACTATGTAGTCTCAGGGTGGCCTTGAACTCACAGCAATCCTCCTACCTCTGCTCCCGAGTGCTGGGATTAAAGGCATGCACCACCATGCCCGGCAAGATGCAGGTTACTTTTTACAGATGCTATCTTACCTCTTAAAGGTATGGATTTGAGCTCAATTATGTAAAATGTGGAGTGTTTTACTATTGTATTACTCAGGGTTGCTTGGAGGAGCAGAACTGATAGAATGAATTATATTAAAAGGGAATTTACTGGATTAGTTTATGGCAATCTAATAGCAGTTGCAAGCAAGCCTGAGAATCAAGGAATCCAGTAGCTGCTCAACCCACGTGGCTAGATGCCTCAGCCATCCCAATCCAGCACTGAAGGCCCTTAGGCTTCCAGAGGAGCCGCTGGTCTTCAGTCCATGCTGGAAGGCAGCAAGTGACTCTGGCAGCCAAATGGAAAGAAGGGGATTCTTTTCACCCAGAGCATTCTTATATAAAGTCCCCTCTCTGGGGAAAGGGCTCATCCTGGGGAAGAACTTCCTCCTTCAATTAATCCTGCCTGGAAGCAACCTCCGAGACACCCAAAAGGAATGTCTGTGGATTACTAAATAAATCAAGTTGACAATAACTTAAACAGCACAACTATCTGTACTGGAGAAAGGAAAATGTTACTTTATTGTTGTGTTGGTTTTGCATGTGTGTGCCTTTGTGTGTGTGCATGTGTGTGTGTGTGTGTATGTACGTATGCATGACCACATGTATGTGGGTACACTTGTGTTTGAGGGTGTACAAGTATGTGTGTTACATGTGTGTGAAGGCCAGAAAACTACTTCTGAAGAGAAACCTTGGCTCTCTTTTCCAGTATTCCCTTAGTCCACCTCTCAGAAATCCATATCCACATTCATATGGACTTTCCCAGGCTTCAACTCTTTCATAGTAAAACCAAAATACATAGCTATGGCTTTGGATTATATCTTGGAATTTAAAGGGAACTCATCAATAGTTAACCAGGAACTCAAACCCTTGATGGCACACTATTTATCAAAACAGAATTCCCTGAAAGATGCATGATGCATTATGTTTTCTGTTCATATTCTCTTAGCCAGACAACCCTTATCTGTGCTATCTGCCACATTTTATTTACTTTCCCATAGATTTATTGAAGAAATACATTGTGTTTTTCTAAGGGTTCTGAGCCAATAAGAAACCTTTTAGAACCTGATTAGTATCAAATATAAAGTAAATAGAAAGAGGATATTATAAATATTACAGCAGGAATCAGAAATAAAATACATGTAATATATTTAAGTATCAGAAAATAATAAAAACAAAATTAGACTATATAAAGGTCAACATCACTGATAAAACTAGCTAAACAAACCAAGAAAAAAGCATAGGACACAGTCGCGTCAGTCAAACGAAATGAAGAATAGTAAAATATTACAAAAATAATGTATAGACTTTATATCCACTAATTAACATATGTTGGTATTAATAAAACTTAAGTGGCTGGGCAACCTGGTGCATGTCTTTAATCTGAGCACTTGGGAGGCAGATGTAGGAGGATTGCTGTGAGTTCAAGGCCACCGTGAGACTACATATTGAATTCTAGGTCAGCATGGGCTAAGGTGAAAACCTATCTCAAAAACCAAAAATGAAAAAAATTAAGTGAAAAAGTAAATAAATAATTAATTAATTATTCATAATTAGATCATAGCCCTAAGTATGAAAACCAAATGCATAGGACAGATAAACAGAAAGTCTTAGCAATCTTTGGTACTAATAAATGCCCTAAAATAAGCAAAAATGAATTTAGATAAAAGTTAAAAATTAATTTCTGGGCTGGAGAGATGGCTTAGCAATTAAGGCTTTTGCTGCAAAGCCAAAGGATCCCGGTTTGATTCTCCAGGGCCCATGTAAGCCAGATGCACAAGGTGGTGCATGCGTCTGGAGTTCATTTGCAGTGGCTGGAGGCCCTGGCGCACCCATCTTCTCTCTCTCTCCGTCTTTCTCTCAAATAAATATCCTTAAAAAATAATTTCTCTTCAAAATGTTCAGTCTAGAGCATACAAGTCAGAGAGTTTGTACATACCAAGCAACTAAAAATAGATCATGGGGGAGGGCTTGGGGGTAATATTACACACACATGGGATATGAAAATAGGGGGTGCAATAACGAGAGGGAAAGGTTGATTCAGGAAAGAGGCAAGGAAAGTATGGAAGAGAAATTGTGGGTTACAAAACTATTTTTTTTGAAGTTTTTAAGTGAAGTTCCCCTATGTGAATGGATAAAGCTATTCTCAGAGGCCATATGTTACTAATAATTATTCCAGTTCAAAGAAGAGATACTTCCTAAAGAGTTGTTGGTCACAAAGGCTACAGAGGCCCCTTAAATAATGTAAACTATTATTGTTGTTCTTGGTTTCCTACAAAAATTAAATGTTAAGTCCCTATCTATGACTGGACATCACATGTTTTTCTTGAAGTACATAGAGAAACTAAGCTAGGACAGAGCTAAAAGCTTCCTCCCAGCCAGCTTGCTGTCTTTATGCTAGAAGTTGCTGGGGAGAAAAACCACCAACACAGTTCTGCCTAGCTGTGAACCCAGTATATTGCACAATTAACCTTCCAGGCAAGATATGCTTGTACTCTGGTGCAATAGTGGCATGAATATTATGGGAGTAAAAAATGATTTTCTGATGAGGTTTGAGGCTTTTCTGTTTAGAAAGCCTGTCAGTCTGCCTTCTTACTATCTATATTTGTTCCCATAGATTAGTACCGCTTGAAACCTCAATCATAGAAGTTTCTTACTACAATGGAAAGGAGTTAATGCAAAGATGTACATCTGACAAAATTGACAAGAATAAATGCCCACTGTGTGCTCAGCCTTAAGCTGGGCTATATCTAAACTACCTCCTTAAAATGCAGGGAATCTTGTGGAAGAGCAATGGAAAGAATGTATGAGCAAGAGGATTGGGAGGAGGCAGTGCAATGCTTTCTTCTGGGTATAATATGGCCATGATGCTCATGAAACCACAGTGGTTATAATTTCCAGCACAAGAATGAGCCTTTAAGTATTTCATCATTGATGGAGGAAGGATATGTAAGACACTAGACTTCTGAAAATAGCTAATGGCAGCTAGTGGTGATTTGGAGAGGTGGGTGGTAAGAGACCCATTCCACAGTAAATAACCTTCCACTCATGATCATGTAAGCAACCTTAATTTAACTTAATGCCTTTAAAAAGCATGCAAATAAGTTGGGGATACCCCCCTTTCCTATTTGAACCTTCCTTTTGGATCCAGTCTGATTTATCTAAAAAGATAATTCCTATGAACATTACTCAATCAATAGATTGTGAATAATATCTTCTTGGTATTTAGCTTGGTCTTCCTACAAATTATTGATATAGAATATAACCAACATATGCTTATTTGACATTTCTGTATTTTGTTTGGTAAAGTTACTATTCACAGGCTTTGTTTATTTAATCTAATTGTGACATTTGTCTTATTCATTTTAAGAGATGTGTGCATGTCAGGGATCCAAGTCCATCATATATAAGATTTAGATTTGCACATAATTTCTCCAATACAGTGTTTGATCATTTTTCCTATTTTTTAAAATATTTTTTTCTAACTTTGACAGCTTCATATGTGTATTCAATGGATTTTGACAACAGACTCCCCAATTATTTTCTCTTATGCCCTCCTCCCTTTAATATCCTTCTTCTTTTCCATTATCCCCAACTTATTTTCATCTTTCTATACATATAGATATCCAGTTTTCTCAGCACCACTTGTTGAAGAGGCTGTCTTTTCTCCAATGAATATTTTTGGCATTTTTGTCAAAAATCAAATGGCTGTGGCTGACTGGATTAACATCTGGGTCCTCTATTCTGTTCCATTGATCTACATTTCTGTGTTTATGCCAACATCATGCTGTTTTAGTTACTATGGCTTTGTAATATAGTTGAAAATCAGATATGGTGATACTACCAGCCTTATTTTTGTTGCTCAAAATTGTTTTGGCTATTCAAGTTTTTTTTTTTTTTGTGCTTCTGAATGAATTTTAGATTTTTTTTCTATTTCTGTGAAAAATGCCATTGGAATCTTAATGGGGATTGCATTAAATGTGTAGATTGCTTTTGCTAAGATTGCCATTTTCACAATACTGGTTCTTCCAATCCAAGAACAATGGATGTCTTTCCATTTCCTAGTGTCTTCTGCAATTTCCCACTTGAGTATTTTAACATTCTCATTGTAGAGATCCTTCACTTCCTTGATTAAGTTTATTCCAATGTTTTTGAGGCAATTGTGAATGGGACAGATTCCCTGATTACAACCTCTGTATGTTTGTTGTTAGTATACAGGAAAGCTACTGATTCATGTGTATTTACTTTTTATCCTGCTACATTGCAAAAAGTGTTTTTCAACAGTTTGCTGGTAGAGTCTTTAGGGTCTTTTATTTACAGAATCATCTGCAAATAATGATAATTAGATCTCTTCCTTTCCAATTTATATCCCTTTTATGTGTGTTTATTGCTTTATTGCTATAGCTAAGACTCCCAGTACTATGTTAAATAAAATTGGGGACAGTGGACACCCTTGTTTTGTTCCTGAATTTAGTGGAAAAGCTTTGAGTTTTTCACCATTTATTATTATGTTCACTGTAGGTTTTACATATAACTTTTATTATGTTGAGATATGTTCCTTCTATTCCCAGTTTCTGTAATACTTTTATCATGAAAGGATTATGGGTTTATTCTAATGCCTTTTCTGCATCAATTGAGATGATTGTGTGATTTTTGTCCTTCAAACCATTTATATGATGTATTACATTTATTGATTTGCATATGTTATATCATTCCTCCATTTCTGGGATAAAGCCAACTTGGTCGGGGTGAATTACTTTTTGATATATTCTAGTATTCTGTTTGCCAATATTTTGTTCAGAAGTTTTGGATCTATGTTCATGAGGGAGATTGGTCTGTAATTTTCTTTTTTTTTTTTGTTCTGCCTTTGTCTGGTTTTGGCATGAGGGTGATACTGGCTTCATAGAAGGAGTTCTGTAGAATTCCTTCCTTTTCTATTTTATGGAAGAGTTTGAGAAGCAGTGGTGTTAGTTCCATGAAGGTCTGGTAAAATTCACCAGCGATTCCATCTGGGCCTGGACATTTTTTAGTTGGGAGACTTTTTATAAATGCTTGGATCTCCATACTTATTATATGTCTATTTAAATGGTTTATTTCATCTTGATTTAACTTTGGTAGGTCATATGAATCAAGTAAACCATCTATTTCTTTCAGATTTTCAAACTTAGAGGGATATATATTCTTAAAGTATATCTGTATAATTTTCTGAATTTCTCTGGATTGTGTTGTAATCATGCCTTTTTCATCTCCAATCCTATTGATTTTTGTCTCTTCTCTCTTCTGGTCAAATTTGCTAATGGTTTATCAGTCTTGTTAATCCTTTCAATGAACCAACTCTGCAGTTCATTGCTTCTTTGGATTGCTTTTTTTGTTTTGTTTTGTTTTCAATTTCATTAATTTCTGCCCTAATCTTTATTATTTCTTCCCATATACTGATTTTTGGTTTATCTTGATCTTCTGATCCCAAGGCCTTAAGGTGAAGCATTATATTGTTCATTTGTGAACTCTCTAATTTCTTAATATAGGCACTTAGAGCTATAAATTTCCCTCTTAGGATTGCCTTCACTGTGTCCCAAAAGATTTGGTATGTTGTGTTATCATCGTCATTTGATTCTATTCTGATGGGCTTCCCCTTGCAGGTTATTTACTTTTTCTCTCTAACTGCTTTCAATATATTTTCTTTGGTTTATGTGTTTAATAGTCTAATTATAACATGGTGTGGAGAGGTTCTTCCAGGTTTTGTCTGTTTGGTGTTCTAAAAGCTTCTTGTATCTGCATTGGCATTTCTTTCCCAAATTGGGGAAATTTTTCATCTATGATTTTCTTGAAAACACCTACTAATCCTCTGGATTGAAATTCTTCTTCCAATATACCCTGAATTCTTATTTTGATCTTTTTATAGTGTCCAGGATTTCTTGAAATTCCCATTCATACCTCTCTACTAACTTATCTTTCTCTTTATTGGACTGTATTAGGTCTGCCACCTGGTCTTCTAGTTTTGATATTCTGTTCTCTCTTTCATCTATTCTACTGGTGAGACTCCACCGAGTTTTTTATTTCATTTCCTGTGTTCTTAAGAGCTAGGATATCAGCTGGGCTTTTTTTCAGTATTTCTATTTCTTTATCTCATGTCTTGAATGACTTCCTTATTTCATTAAGCTGGTTTCCTATGTTCTCTTTCAGTAGTTTGTTTTCTTCTTTAATTCCTTTGTTTTCTTCTTTGATTTCTTTGAATATAGATGCCATCTTTTTTTTTTTGAAATATTTATCAGGCATTTCATCTAAAACAGTCTCATTGGTGATTTCTGATGGATTTTTAATTTTTGGTGGGATCGTATAGTCTTGAGTCTTTGACTTTCTTGTATTATAATGTAGTGACTTTTGCATCCTGAATAGGTTTGATGCTTGGGTTTTCTGCTTCTCTGCAGTGTTCTTAGATATGGCAATCCACCTTTGTATACATTCATGATATGAGTTTAGGGTGCCAGATGTATCTCCTGGATCCCAATCCAGCAGCAGAAGCAATCCTAGGTGTTGAGCATGTATTCTAGTGGACTGGATGGAACAATTTACTGGCAATTTCTAAACTTCAACTGGGTAATAAACACATTCAATAAAAACCACCACAAAGTATGTAATTGTGGGGATTAAAACAAATAGCCTTAATCTTGTCAACTGGGAGTTAGATATTTCTGTTCTAAATTGGGTTCCATGTCAGCATGGATCTAGATCAGATCCTGCCCCTAATAATGACAGAAACAAAAGACCAAGGCCTTATAAATATGAAAGCATCAAAGGCAACAATATTCAACCCCCAAATACAGGTTATTTGAAAATGGTAAAGCCAACCAAGAATATATAACCCATAACCTGCCCTGACAAGGAAAGAGAGATTAGCTTTTCCAATGCAGGCCTATGTACCTGGTATTATTTTTATTTATTTATTTGTCATTTGGCCTTGTTACCTTTTTAGGCAGCTTCCAATCTCACCAATGCTGAGTGTCCACCTCCATCCTTCCATCCCTCCATCTTGTGCTGTGGAGCTGGAGTTCTGATCAGTTATGCTGGCTGTGCTGCCTCTGGGGGCTAAATGTGGAGGTTGGAGGTTCTGATGGTGGGGGATGGGAGAGTTCAGACTTCTGGAGTTGCTCATTCAGTTCCAAATGTATTCCTTCCTTATTTGATCTTCAGATTTCTTAACTTTGCAAGAAGGCTGATGAAGTTGAAAAATCCCCTTCTTTGGTCTTCGCTGCCACCACCGCTTGGTGCACCTGGTGGGGCAGTGCAGGGAAGGTGCAGGGACCATGCGGACCAGCGGGCAGCAACCACCTCAATGGGTTTCTGGATGTTTTCTTCCTTTCTGGTGGATCTTGGTCTATTCAGCTTCCGCACTAAGAATATTCTACACTACTTCACTTTTCAGAACAGTATATTTTTGTAGGGTTTTGCATAAGTCCTTCCCTAGGCTGGTTTGGCATGGCTCCTATGCTGCCATCTTACCTGGAAGAAGGCTTATTTTTTTTTTTAAATCCATTTTTACTACTAGAAAGAAGTTTTATCTTGAAGGTAAGATTCTCCAAAATCTAGTGGCCTGATTCAAAGTCTTACATACATGCTTTTTTATTGCCAAACTTTTCCTCCTTGGCATATAGAAATCCATTAGTTATAGCTTAGTTTCTCCAGGTTTTCACAGACATCTCTACTAATGGGTTTTAGCTTTGGTATGCTTTGATTCTCTGTATCCATCTGTCTGTGACTAATTTTGAAGGAAAATTTATGGTGGTATTATTTCATTGATTGATAAGCTTCTGAAGAATTCTTGGCTTTCCAACTATTTGCTTTTTGGTATGGCTTACTCTTTTTGAGAATGTCAAATTCTAGAATTCTTAAGCTAAAATAATATTCCTACTTCTTTCAACTGGATAAAATAAATAGGACACAACAGGTGACTAAACTATGACTAGACAAGCTATTGAAAATGAATTATTGACTGAATAAGTGATTGGCATGATTGCATGGAAACTGCATGGAAAGATACGAGGGATTAAAATTATTTACATATGAAATATTGATCTAATTTTATCCTTTGACTTTATTATTAACATGTATAGGTTTTGAGCTCAAGGTACATACATAGCAATAATAGATTGAAGTTTTCTTACATTAGCTCTAATTTTATTATTAAAGTATACATTATTATGATGAGAGTTTTAGAAGGTAGAATATCATTTTGGGCAGGTACTCAGTGAATTCTAATTAACACAGGACAACTAAGGGATATAAGGTTATCTGTAAATCTTTAAACATGGGTTAATAGTGGCTATCTTTACACATTGCAATTTAATTAAAACTATTTGTATTTCATTCAGTATCAACCTGTCATGAAGACATATTATATCAAAAAGCAAGAGTGTAAGTTAGAGAAAAGCACAAAGCAGACTTAATTTTATGTCTATCAATGTGCAGATGGAAAATGTATGCATGTGGTAAGGAGCCAAGACTCCTCTGGACATGTGTTGATATTGTGTGATGTCTGCTCATATGTTCAAAATAAAGTTTGTGTCCAAGAGTTGTGTAGAAGAAAATAACAGAAATTATGGCTCTAGAGATCTAAAATCAACAGAAAAGTATTGATTTTTTTCGTTGCTTAAACTATTTCTAAAATAAGTGAAATAAGAAAAAGCTGCATCTACCCAAGAGTTATGCATACACAACTTCAGAGATTTTAAAAGAAGTCTTCAGTTTAGCCTCCCATTTCATGAAAGACTTCTACACAATATTCTTCTGTAATGGTCCTCAACCATCATTGGAAATTATACCATGTGAAATATGTCCCTCAGCTCTAGGGAAAAGTTATAATATGTTAAGCAATTCCTAAAAGGATTTTGTTTTGTTAACATTTGCTTACTTTTCTGAGAAACAAAAAAGAAAAGAAGAAAAGAAAAAGAAGGAGCAAACTACTGCACAAGGTTGTTATCTCAGGAGTAAAAGTTTGTATTTGGCCTTTATTCTGATTGCACCACTTCTTCAGACTGATGGCTGCATGAAATAACCCCTTGTATATTTTAAGCCTTTGCTTATGATTGTCTTTTAATTAAGTTCTTCATCAAAAGTCCTAGCTAAAATTGTCTTCATTACACAGCATTCCATTCCATTATTCTTCTCTGTAGACTATAGGACCATTGTATACATGTTTTCTTTTAATATATTAATCTTCTATTATCCCACACTCTATATGTCACCTGATAAGGATGGGGATGATTATCAAGTTTTTCTTTACTGTATTCTGATCATTTGGAACAGACCCTGGTACGTAGCTGACAGTTAACAAATGTTTGCTATAAGAAGAATTGATGGGAAATCTAGATGTTCACCAAAAGACAGGATAAGCTTAAGATTATATATAACTTTTTAACAGCATTGGAAGCTAAAATCCTGTTAATTATTATTCAATAAGGAGAGTAGAATTAGTCTAAGCATGTATTATCTGATAAGCAACGTTCCACATATTTCATCTTACATGTTTAATTTTTTACATACATTCTAAGAGATAGGTTGCACCGAAAAGAGGGGACAAAATATGATAAATGAAGATATGGTATTGAGGAGATAAGGAATATAATCCAATGATAGGAGATAGAAATTGGCTAGGAAGCTTAGGGTGATGGAACCCAACATAAATAGCTTTCTTGTGGCTAAGTGCAGGAATTTTCCTTGGGCCTATAGAGGAAAGTACAGGTCATTACACTTTAGTCAGAAACATCACAAGGATCTGGCCTTTTCTTTTTTTTTTTCCTCAATTTTTATTAACATTTTCCATGATTATGAAAAATATCCCATGGTAATACCCTCCCTTCCCCCCCCTTTCCCCTTTGAAATTCCATTCTCCATCATATCCCCTCCCCATCTCAATCATTTCACTTACATATATACAATACCAACTTAATAAGGACCCTCCTCCCTTCATTACTCTTCATTTATATCTCCTTTTTAACTTACTGGCCTCTGCTACTGACTTTTTCCTTCTCACACAGAAGCCCAATCATCTGTAGCGAGGATCCACATATGAGGGAGAACATGTGGTGCTTGGCTTTCTGGGCCTGGGTTACCTCACTTAGTATAATCCTTTCCAGATCCATCATTTTTCTGCAAATTTCATAACTTCATTTTTCTTTACCGCTGAGTAGAACTCCATTGTATAAATGTGCCATATCTTCATTATCCACTCATTATTTCAGGGACATCTAGGCTGGTTCCATTTCCCAGCTACTATAAATTGGGCAGCAATAAACATGGTTGAGCACATACTTCTAAGGACATGAGATGAGTCCTTAGGATATATGCCTAGGAGTGCTATAGCTGGGTCATATGGTAGATCAATTTTTAGCTGTCTTAGGAACCTCCACACTGATTTCCACAATGGCTGGACCAGATTGCATTCCCACCAACAGTGTAGAAGGGTTCCTCTTTTTCCACATCCCCACCAACATTTATGATCTGATTTATATGACCTATCTAAATTAAATCAAGATGAGATTAATCACTTAAATAGACCTATAGCAAGCATGGAGATCTGAACAGTTATCAAAAATTTCACAACTAAAGAAAGCCCAGGCCCAGATGGATTCACTGCTGAATTTTACCACACCTTCAAGGAAGAGCTAACACCATTGCTTCTTAAGCTTTTCCATGAAATACAAAAAGAAGGAATTCTACCAAATTCCTGCTATGAAGCCAGCATTACCCTGGTACCAAAACCAGGCAAAGATAGAACAAAAAGAAAAGAAAAGAAAAGAAAATTACAGACCAATATCCCTCATGAACATAGATGCAAAAATACTCAACAAAATATTGTCAAACAGAATACAAGAATATATGAGAAAATTCATTCACCCTGACCAAGTAGGCTTTATCCCAGAGATGCAGGGATGGTTCAATATATGCAAATCTATAAATGTAATACATTATATAAATGGGTTGAAGGACAAAAATCACATGATCACCTCATTAGATGCAGAGAAAACGTTCGACAAAATCCAACATCCCTTCATGATAAAAGTCCTACAGAGCCTGCGAATAGAAGGAACACATCTCAATATAATAAAGGCTATTTATGACAAGCCTACAGCCAACATATTAATGAATGGGGGAAAACTGGAAAGTTTTCCACTAAAATCAGGAACAAGACAAGGGTGTCCACTGTCCCCACTTTTATTTAATATAGTTCTGGAAGTCTTAGCCATAGCAACAAGGCAAGGGACACACATAAAAGGGATACAAATTGGAAAGGAAGAGGTCATGTTATCATTATTTGCAGATGACATGATTCTATATATAAAGGACCCTAAAGACTCTATCAGCAAACTGTTAGAGCTGATAAACACCTGCAGCCATGTTGCAGGATACAAAATAAATACACAGAAATCAGTAGTCTTCATATATGCTAACAACAAACACACAGAGGATGAAATCAGAGAATCACTCCCATTCACAATTGCATCAAAATAAATAAATAAATAAATAAATAAATAAATAAAGTACCTTGGAATAAACCTAACCAGGAAGTAAAGAATCTCTACAATGAGAACTTTAAAATACTCAAGCGAGAAATTGCAGAAGACACTAGGAAGTGGAAAAACATCCCTTGTTCCTGGATTGGAAGAATCAATATTGTGAAAATGGCAATCTTACCAAAAAAAAAAATCTACACATTTAATTCAATCACTATCAAAATTCCAAAGGCATTCTTCATGGAAATAGAAAAAAAACCACCCAAAAATTCATTTGGAATCACAAAAAACCTCGAATATCTAAAATAATACTGAGCAACCAAATTAAGGCTGGTGGTATCACCATGCCTGATTTTAACCTATACTACAGAGCCATAGTAACAAAAACATTGTGGTACAGGCACAAAAGCAGACATGTAGATCAATGGAACAGAATAGAGGACCCAGACATAAGTCCATGTAGCTATAGCCACCTGATATTCTATAAAAATTCCAAAAATACTCATTGGAGAAAAGACTGCCTCTTCAGCAAATGGTGTTGGGAAAACTGGATATATATCTGTAGAAGGATGAAAATAGATTCAGCTCTCTCTCCATGCACAAGAATTAAGTCCAAATGGATTAAAGACCTTAACATGAGACCTGAAACTCTGAAACTGCTAGAGGAGAAAGTAGGGGAAACGCTTCAACATATTGGTTGTGGCAAAGACTTTCTGAATACAACCCCAATTGCTCAGGCAATAAAACCACAGATTAATCACTGAGACCTCATGAAATTACAAAGATTTTGCACTGCAAAGTACACAGTGAATAAAGCAAAGAGGCAACCTACAGAATGGGAAAAAAAATCTTTCACCAGCTATATATCTGATAGAGGATTAATATCTAGGATATACAAAGAACTCAAAAAGTTAAATAATAAGGAATCAAACAAGCCAATCAAAAAATGGACTTTGGAGCTAAATAGAGAATTCTCAAAGGAAGAAATACAAATGGCATATAAGCATCTAAAAAAATGTTCTATGTCACTTGTCATCAGGGAAATGCAGATTAAAACTACATTGAGATTCCATCTCACTCCTGTCAGATTGGCTACCATCATAAAAACAAAAGTATCTGGCCTTTTCTTATCTCTTCCCCCTTAGGAAGTTCTTAAACATCCTTCTTAGAGAATTTTGATTCTGGGAAACATTGCCCTTTTCTAAAGATCGTGACTGCAGACAACTGACACCAGTGCTTGACTGGCTAAACCAGATGCACATGCACAGGCTCATAAAAATCTACAACCTAAGCCTAGGGGTGGACTTTTCAAGCCCCAACTTGCTTCTCTGGGCAAGAATTCTGCCTTCTTTTGTGTTCTGACCCTTTTAAGCCACCTCTTGTCTCCTTGGGTAAGAGCTCCACCTTACTTCCTTCTCTTATAATAAATTTTTTCTGGGGCCTGGAGTGATGGCTCAGCAGCTAAGGTGTTTGCATGTAAGGCCTAATAACCCAAGTTTTATTCCCCTGTACCCCTGTGCCTACACATATCCAGATGCACTGGAGGTTTTTGCAGAGTCTGGAGGCCCTGGTGTGCCTTTTCTCTCTATTTTTCTGTACAACTTTTTTTTTTTTCTCTCTGCTTGCAAATACATAAATAAATAAACTTTAAAAAATCTTTCTGAACCTCTATTCTGTGATTTTCATTTTTCAAATTCATAAGATAAGGATCTAGAACTTCACAACTTATCATATATTGGTACATTGGCAGAGGAACCCCAGAATTCCTATACACTAGAAAAGAAGCAAAGACACAGTGAAAGGAGGTCAAGATTAATGGCTATCAGACTACAACCTGAGAGTTGAATTCATATGCTAAAGCATTTGAGATGTAACTAAAAGTAGAACATCTAAAAATTATAATACATCCAAAAGCAGTTTTCCCTTATCTCAACACTGAGCAGTATCATTCATTTTCCATATTTTAATTAATTTATTTGGGAGCAACAGACAGAGAAAGAGGCAGAGAGAGAGAGAAAGATAGAGAGAGAATGGGCACACCAGGGCCTCCATCCACTGCAAATGAACTCCACATGCGTGTGCCCCTTGTGCATCTGGCTAACATGGGTCCAGGGGAATTGAGCCTCAAATAGGGGTCTTAGGCTTCACAGGCAAGCACTTAAATGCTAAGCCATCTCTTCAGCCCACATTTTTCATATTTTTAAAGCATCTTATTTTTATTTATTTATTTGAGAGAGAGAGAGAGAGAGAGAGAGAGAGAGAGAGAGAGAGAATGAATGAATGGGCATGCCAGGGCCTCCAGTGACTGCAAACAAACTCCAGATCCATGTACCACCTTGTGCATCTGGCTTATGTCGGTCCTGGGGAATCAAACCTGGGACCTTTGGCTTTGCAGGCAAGTGCCTTAACCAGTAAACCATCTCTGCAGCCCACATTTTTTCATATTTAACAAACTATTTTTTAAATCCTTACAAACTTTTATTTATTTGACTACTCATGATGTAGAACTTATTTTCACATTTTATTAACCACTGACAAACTTTATATCTACCCTTTTCTCACCCCGTTATTGTCATTGCTCCAATGACTCCTGTCATCTCAAATGCCCACATATTTCTAAAGTCAAATTCCTTTCTTTGTGTACTTATCTTTCAACCTCCTTTAGAGTTATCTTTCTGATCACAAATCTGATCAGATAATTTGACTACTTAAAAGGGCTTGATGTAAACAGTTTGACTTATGGTTAAATTATGGTTTTAGGGTAAGATGTACAATATGAGCATTTATATTGGCTCAAAATATTTCTTAAATTTAATATGTAGGGCTGGAGAGAGGGGTTAGTGGTAAAGGCATTTGCCTGCAAAGCCAAAGGACCCAGGATCTATTTATTCCCCAGGACCCGCGTAATCCAGATGTGGAAGGTGTTACATGTGTCTGGAGTTCATTTGCAGTGGCAGGAGGCCACAGCATGCACATTCTTTCTCTCTCTCTTATCTATCTCTCAAATACATGGATAAAAATAAAATATTTGGGGCTGGAGAGTTAAGGCATTTGCCTGCATAGCCAAAGGATCCCGGTTCGAGTCTCCAAGACCCACTTAAGCCAGATGCACAAGAAGCACATGCATCTGGAGTTCATCTGCAGTGGCAGGAGGCCCAGGCACACCCATTCTCTCTCTCTTTTCCTCCTTCTCTCTCTCTCAAATAAATAAATAAAACATATTTTTAAAATACTTAAAAATTAATATATATTTAATTATGAACAATTTTAGGTTAGAGTGCATATCTTGTTCATTTTAGTATTCACTCTATATACTATGTAATGATTAATCAATGATTAGAAAACATAACTGATGCAGGAAAGTAGAACCAACCATCTAACGTAGAAACTCACTTAATTATATACTTACACATGTTTAAAATACATATTGAGTTATTGCTATATGTCAAGCACAGCTGTTAGTTCCATAAATAGAGTGGCTCTTAGAAGTAACCATGCCCTTTCTTGTGAGTTTATTTCTATGCTGTAGTAGACAATTTTGTGTCAGCATTAAACTACATGAGAACAAAATAAGACAAAAGAAACCTTGATGATAGAATTTTCTGTGGTTGATTACAAGGTACTAATGGGTACACAATGAGTTGTCAAATTTATTGAACACTAAGGAATTGGCTCTAGAGATATGAAGCTGACAATATGACAATACCACAGGTAGTGCCAATAGGGTATTAAGATTTAGAGAAATGATAACCCATGGTTTGAATTCCAAAAGAACAGAAAGGTCTTACTGAGGAGTAACATGGTGATAGGACACCAATGAAAGGAAGAATTTGAAAGCCAAAGGTCAGATGTAAGAATTACAGACAGGGAGTGCTTGGCATATCTATATGAGACAGGGAACAAGAATGCACTTTTTAATTTTCCTTCACTGTTTATAAACAACCATGCAATTTAAAAAAATCCTCATAGCCAAGGTAAAGCCAGTATCATAAATAAATTGAATATTAGCAGAAAGCTATATTTTTGTAATTAATTCCTAATAGAAATTTCAATAACTATTGAATGGTTCCAGATAAATGTACATATGTATACACACACACACACACACACACACACACACACACACACACTTCACCTGAAGAACAGAATGTTTATTGAATGTAAAATATAGAACTTAAATATTTTATAGTTTGGAGAGTGTTCATTCTATATGCTGGAAATGAAGACTGGACTCAGTCTTTATTTTTTCTATACTGAAAAACACACAAATCACTCAGACTGTCATTTTCTTACCATATGTTGAGAACCAGTAACTTAACCATGGCATACTGATATATATCACTGGACCAATTTTCGTCGCATTTGGAGAAAATTTAAACCAAGCTGTGGTGACAAGGCAAGTGATAATTAGATTGAATTCATTTTAGAGTTTTAGGGAACCAGTTTTTATCTCTGGGAGTCAAGGTGACAAAATAAATTTATTTTAATAATTTTTTAGAACCAATAGAAATAGGAAGATTCCAAAATGATATTTTAAGAATGAATCTGTTGGAGTTCATATCTAAAGCCAACAACAGAACAAGCCCCCCCCCCCACCCCCCGAGTGAAAATAGCCCCAATTGTAGAACCAAAAGAGATGAGAAGGATTAACCTTAACATTTGGAGGAGCTTAAAGTAAGCTTGTTTTAATAATATTGAAGATATTTTATTGGATAATTGCATGAATACCTTGTTCACTTGTTTTTCTGTTTTTAATTAAAAACATGTCTCTGGAGCAGGGGAAACTTCTGAATGTGAAGATGTGCATTACTTATTCAGTGTAAAATATTTGCAGCTAATAGTCTTGAAAAAGAGATTATGATTTGAAGATTGTCTCATAGGAATTGATTTCTATTTATTGACATTTTAGCTATACTAATTTGTACCCGAGTGTCTGTAATTTATATACACATTCCAATTGCTTTAGGAAAAATGATTGGCCTTTGCAGAGAATTATATGTTATTCAAGGCAATAGCTAAAATAATCAAGTTGTTCTCTTAAACATGAACTATAAATAGAAAGAAGTTTTCAAACCTAGAATTAAATTATTATTTTTCATTAGAACAATGTAATTAAAAATCACTTAGGTTAGTCATGAATAATACTTCCACAAATAATACCTAAGAAAAATAGGTATATTCTTGATCACATCATAGAAAAGCATTAACAAATGTTTGAGCTATTTTAATATGTGAATCACAAGCTAATTTACTTTATCCTTTAATGTTTATTTATCTAGAACTGTATGACAATGAATAGGAATATAATCATTGCAATAAAATAATTAAACATATAAGACTGCTATTAATAATTTAATTTAAGCTCTAGAAACAACTTACTTACCTGCAGTACCCTGACTAATTATAAAGGATGAAAGAAAGGCAGAAAAGATAATTTATAGATTTATTTCTGGTTCTGAGTTGTTCTAATAATGAGTATCGGGAGCTGCATTCAGCCTTATAATTCAAAACAGGTTTCTTGGCTTTTTGCTTTTTCAGATACTTTGGCATTATCCATGGCAGGTTTTGCAGGAAGCATTGATAATCATTACCCTAAACGTAAATTGATTCAGTTCTTCATGCAACATCAAGTCATTTTTCCTTCCAATACACAATTTTCTCCTATCAAGGATGCTATGTTGGCCTTTACAGATGGATCTTCTTCTGGCCTAGCTGCTTAGTCTTTAAATGGACAAACATATACTTTTAATACTCCTTATAAATATGCACAATTTGTAGAACTGGCAGCCTTTAAAGCTTTGTTGCAACATACTGCTACTATATCTGTTAATATTTACACTGATAGCCAATATATTGTCCGCTCAGTTCCTTATTTAGAAACCTGTAGTAGAATAAGTCCTTCTTCTACTGTTTACAATTTGTTTGCACAGGTTCAGCTTTTGATTCTCCAGCGCTCAGCACCTTTCTATGTAGGACACCTTCGTGCTCATTCTGGCCTTCCCAGGACTCTTAGCTCTGGGAAATGCTATTACAGACAAGGCTACTAGAATTTTTTTCTGTGGAAGAAGCTATTAATGCTCATAAGCTTCATCATCTTAATGCTAATACTCTACATCTTAAATATAAAATTACACATGAACAAGCATGACAGATTGTTAAAAACTGTCAACAATGTCTCACATTTTTACCTGTGCCACACCATGGTGTCAATCCTCGAGGTTTGACTCCTGGACATTTATGGCAAATGGATATAACTCATGTTCCTGAGTTTGGAAAAATGAAATTTGTACATGTTTCTATTAACACTTATTCTGGTTTCATTTGTGCTTCTGCTCAAACGGGAGAAGCTACTAAACACGTTATTGATCATTGTCTTCATTCTTTTAATATTTTAGGAGTACCTAAACAACTGAAAACAGATAATGATCCAGGATATATAAGTGCAGGATTTAATCACTTTTGTTCTTCTTTTAATATTGAGCATGTTACTGGAATTCCTTATAACCCCCAAGGGCAAGGTATCATTGAACGAGCAAATGGAACATTAAAAATGGTTACAAAAAGCCAAAAAGGGGGAAATGACACAGGGATCAGTAACAAAATGGTTAAATCATACTTTATTTATTTTAAATATTTTACTTTTGGATGCAAAAGGGTTTTCTGCTGCTGACCGTTTTTGGCATGCACAAACCAAAACTAATTATGCTAAAGTAATGTGGAAAGATCCATTGACTAACAAATGGAGTGTACCCGACCCTGTATTGATATGGGGATGAGGATCTGTTTGTATTTTTTCACAGAAAGAAAATGGAGCCAGATGGTTGCCAGAATGCTTGGTCCGGTATGCAGGCCACAAGATCAAAGAAGAGGACACTGCTGACCCTGATAATATGCTTACAGTGAAAACTGAATGGGTTAATGATTGGGCTACTGGACTGTCCTCAGGACTGTGGTGGTCAGACAATGGACATCAGCAAACTTACGTGTGGAAAATTGCTGCTGCTATGGGAGGTGTCAAGGTTACATCTGACAGCAATAATCCAAATAGTCTTCCGAAGGGAACTGTTATGGCCTGTGTTACACCACCTTATGCCCTGATGTTAGGAAATGTAAATATTACTTGGTATCATGGGTCTGAAGGAATGTTTAATGTTACCTGTGATAATTGTAGTCTGTCCAATTGTGTTTCTCATAATTCTGAAATTGTAATGATCGTCAAACAACCTGCATTTGTTATGATTCCTGTTAATCTTTCAAAACCTTGGTATTCTGACAAGGGTATTCAAATTCTAGAGGAGGTTAAAAATAGTTTAAGTAGACAAAAGAGAGTTGTAGGTTTAATTATTGCTGGGATTGTTGCATTTATTACATTATTAGCTTCTATTACTACTTCTGCTGTTGCTCTTACACAAGAAGTTCATACTGCACACTTTGTTAATAATCTAGCTAAAACGTTTCTGTTGCTTTAGGAACTCAAGTAGCCATAGATAAGAAGTTAGAAGAAAAAATATATGCTTTGTTTGATGTAGTGACTTATTTAGAAGAGCAAATTCAAGGTATGAAGATTAGAGCTCGACTGGAATGCCATGCAGATTACCAATGGATCTGCATCACCTCTAAAACTTACAATGCTAGTTATGAAGATTGGGTAAAGGTCAAAATGCATTTAGAAGGAATTTGGCACCATGATAACATTTTGTTAGATTTAGTTAGTTTACATTCAGAAATTCTAGCTATAAAGAAATGTCATCTTGATTTTGACGCCACTAAGGCTACTAATGATTTAATTGCTGCAATTAAGTCTGTGTTGCCTGGTTGGGACTCTCTGAGTTCCTGGATAGGCAGCTTTGCAGCTGTGGGAGTTTGCCTTCTGCTTCTCCTATACCTATTGCCTATTTTCTTTTTTCTTTTTATTTTATTTTTTTCTTGTTTTTGTTTTGTTTTTCGAGGTAGGGTCTCACTGTGGTCCAGGATGACCTGGAATGCACTATGTAGTCTCAGGTGACCTCGAACTCATGGCGATCCTCCTACCTCTGCCTCCCGAGTGCTGGGATTAAAGGCATGCGCCACCACGCCTGGCTTTTCCTATTGCCTATTTTCTTCAAGTATCTAATGGTGTCTATTGTGAATGTTCACGCAGAGGTCCGAGGTATGCGCTATAGACCACATCCTTGGCTCCCTCAGACTTTATCCTAATCCTCCCTGAATTTGATCTGGCTGGTAGCCAGAGACAGGTAAGACCGGGGGAGGAGGCATCCAACCTAAGACAGGGCACGTACTCGACGATAATACGTTTGTCCAATGACGAGTAAGGATGTTCTTCTGCCTCTGACAACCTAAGACAGGCACAGTCGCTTCTTTTAATAAATAAAGAAGGGGGAGAAATGAGAAACAGAATAAATTTTCTTTGAATTTATATTTACTTAGAAGCATAGAAGAATCCATATTATTGGGAAAGTTTAACAGGAGAAACAAATTTTATTTGGCTACACATAGAAAAAATTGGTAGCAATTCATATTCATATTACTCAGGCAAAAAGTTATTCTTCGCCAAATTACCAACATCATCATTACAATTCCATCCCCATCAAGGACAGGTCTTAATGAAGCAAGGACCAAATGGGCATATTTAGCTTTCAAATATGAGTATTCTTTTTGCATATTTTATTTTAATGAATGCTTGCTTTTTAAAGAACATAAAATTTTATTTCATTTAAAAGGGAAATTTCAAACTGTGCTTATCTAAAATTGAAGTAATTTTCTAAATATTTTGGGCCAAAATAAATCTTTAAAAAGAAGTATTACAACATTATCCCAGGAAGTGAAGTAACAAGGTCTGTAGCAAACTTAATTACACTGGTATTTCCAAAAGTGTGCAGTGTGTATAAAAATTCCACACAATGTTAATAGATTTTGAGTAAAAATAATTTAACAAATGTTGTGTTGAGTCAGTTTTCCATGAAATCTCAGCTCATTTAAAGATGTAGATTGTCAGTGTGTATCGGATGTACAGAACGAATTGAAATGCAGCCAGCAAGGGAAAGGTATCTTAGACAGAAGACGACTATGAGCCATGAAGAGCAGGTGGGAGAGCATAAGGCATCTTATGGAAAACTGGAGAAAAATTCTGGAGTTTCTGGAGAAAAGTCTGGAAATGGAGGTAAAAGCCAGGTAGTGGAGGTTTTCAATGACATGCTAAATAGTTCAACCTCTTTTAAAAGTCAGCCACTGGAGATTCCCTCCCTAGGAAGAGAGTGATATAGTATACATATTGTACTTTGGGGAGATAGATCTTCCCATAAGTGGATAAACTGATTCTGGAGCAGAGAAAGTACTGGGATTATGGAGACCAGTTGGGAGTTTTCATTAATTATGGAAGAAGAAATGCAGTAAGAATGGTGAAAATGAGAATACATAAATGTAGAAAGAGTACAAAACAAAAGGAGAAAGCATTTACAAGTGAAACAGCTTAAAAGATTTCTAAAGCGATTCCCAAAAAGTGCCCGTGGCTTTGGCAGCATTTTAATTGTTTGTGCCTGCACGGGGCATGCTTCATAACTGCCCTATGTCTTGATGCAGGTTTTCTACCACAAATGACCAACTACTGTTGATTGTATGGCTAACTTCTATTCATTCTTTAAAAGCTCATTTGTCTTCTTTCTGAAATCAGTTTTCTGTGATCTTTTAAGTGTGCTACATCACTTAACATATTATAAGGTGCATGGATTTTTCTTCCCAATTAAGGTATCTATTCCCTCAAGCTGAGGACAATACCCATCCATTTTAACATGTAATATAGGATTACAAACTAGAAATCCAATCAGTGTTGTTGAAAGAGTGTCCACAAGAAAGTTAAAATATCTGAAAAAGTCCAATTATAATTGAAATGGGCACATAGTTCTAACAGAGAGATTGTAAACAGGCTGCTATTCAGTTCAACATTGCAAGGCCAGTATACATGAGTTTGAAGAAGGGAACAAAAAGGGGGTGGATTAGGTAGAATCCAGAGTACAGCACATGCCAAGTGGAGCCACAGTTCTCACCAGGACCTCAGGTTCTTCCACTTATTTACTTAACCTCGCATGTTTCTGTTGTCAGTAATGCCATCCCATGTAGAGAATCTATTATAACAAGCACAAGTGCATGCATTGCCTGTGCAAAACACATCCCAAGATCAAATTACACTATTCTTCCCTTTATATTTTCATTTTCTAAATACGCACAGTGTCATTTTAATATTCAGCCTGAAAGTCACCTGTATAAAACCTTGATGGGACAATAGTTATGAGAAATTTATCTTTATAGCTATATAGACATATCCTGTTATACTAACAAAATGGGTAGTGTATTTAGAATTATCATTTTATAAATACTAATGAAGTTATTTGAACAATAATAAATAGCTATAAAATTCATTCATGGAAAAATTCTGGTGAGATATTTAATGATATGTGATAGTAACTCAACCCACTAAATTTGATGTTATATGAATAAAAACAATTAGACATTGTCTCTTTATGGGAGAATGCCATATGCCTTCTACTATATTTCTTAAAATAAAAGTGCAAATTTGAATTTGAGCAAATTGGTAACAATAAAAACCAACTCAATGAAAACACAAAAGACCAAGGAAAATGTGAAAATACAACACTAGGAAATTTTGCAAAATCTCAAATGTGGGAAACATTATAAAGTGTAAATTGAAAGGAATGAAAAATCTAATTAAATATTAAAAATAGATTAAATATATTTTAAAAAAAATAGATGACAACATGAAAATGTAGGCATTTTGGGAGACTAACTTCAAAGGACTCATAAATAATTTATGAGAGGATTAGGAAAGCAAGATCACTCATGGACATTTTAAGAATGATAATTGCTATGTTTTTAGGACATAGTTGTCTATTCTGAAATGTTTGGAGATCAAATGAAAATGGTATTGGCAATTTGCTTCAAAAATAGTGTTTAGGGGTGGAGTGAGGGTAGACTGATAGTGATGTAAATGAAACGAGATCATTGTTAAAGTTAGGAGGTTGACATTTAGTTCATTTCAATATGTATTTGAAATTATATATCTTTTATCATCTCAAAATATAGGATCTTAGGCTCTGTTTCCAAATTATACCATTAGAAACCTGATGGAGCCTGCTAATCTTCATTATCAATAGATACCAAGGTGATTATGATGCATACTACTGGTTAGAGATTGCAATTTAAAATAATTTACCCTGTTAACCTTGCCCATGTCAGATAGTTGTTATCAACTATGTGAACATGTCATATCAGTGAGGACAGAAGGCTGTCTTCATTGACCTTGTCTTTCCCAAGGCCAGATATTTAATATGCATTCAATAAATGATGTTAGTATCATTGTCCTTTCATTTGCTTTGAATATGTGGCAATTTGAATATGAAACGCTCTCTTACCACATGAATTTCTGATTAACTCTAATATTCAATCCTTAGCTGGTGGAGCTTTGGGGAGGCACAGCCTTGCTGGTGAAGGCGTGTCACTGGTGACAGACATTGAGGGTTATTAATCCAACTTTACTGGTTGTTCACTAGATAACATTCTTTTTTCTTAATTTTTGTTTATTTTTATTTATTTATTTGAGAGTGACAGAGAGAGAGAGAAAGAGAGAGAGAGAGGCAGATAGGTAGAGAACGGGTATGCCAGAGCCTCTAGCCACTGCAAATGAACATCAGATGCATGTGCCACCTTGTGCATCTGGCTTCTGTGGGTCCTGGGGAATCAAGCCTTGAACCATGGTCCTTGGGCTTCACAGGCAAGCACTTAATCACTAAGCCATCTCTCCAGCCACATACAAGGCAGGGTCTCACTCTGGTCCAGGCTGACCTGGAATTAATTACGTAGCCTCAGGGTGGCCTCAAACTCAAGGCGATCCTCTCACCTCTGCCTCCCGAGTGGTGGAATTAAAGGCGTGTGCCACCACACCCAGCTTACATAACACATTCTTACTGCTACGTCCCGGCTTATATGAGAAGATGTGATTCCAAGTCTCTGCTTTATCATGCCATGATGAGACTTCCCCTCAACACTGTCAGCTGCTAAAGCTGGTAAGGTGTTTTGCCGCAGCAAGGAATATTTTGGATATAGAGTATAAAAGATTAAGCCACAAGTTCAAACATCTTGTTCCATTTGACATCACTGCTCTCAGAAATATGAGAACACATGTATTTCTTTCTTAGTCATTTCTATTTCTTAAGTTACCATTGTACCCATACCTCAACCATCAAGATTAAATTCTAACAGGATAAGACCGATGGCCTGTTTCTTCACTGACAAACAGAAGTCAAGAATACTAGAACCATGTGTTGAAAGTTTACACTGATAGCTACATTGTGACCTTTTTAGAAAATGAGCTGCAAAGTCTCTCCCTTCCTTGGCCAATTGACTTTATCTATTTGAACCTTTTCTTGTTTCATTTGAGATGATTCATTTGTTAAATAAGAACTTAAATAATTTTGATTGCTTTTTTTTTTGTTTTCTTCCCAAAAGGGGGTGAAGGGAAACAATAACAACCAGTGAGTGAGCTTGGAATATTTCAGATTCTGAAATAGATTCTGCCCTTGTATTAGCCAAGGATTCTAGCTCTGTTTCTTGTTTTGTGATTTGTAATGTTATACTGTGTGTATAGTCTTCTAGCTTCTCTACATATATAATTCTAAAGTAAATAAGTCAGTTTACTCTTAGATCATCTCTAAGTTCACCTCCAGCTTAATGGTGTTCCTAGTGAAAACAAATTATTTCATCTAACATTGAACACAAAACAACCTTTCAAGGAAAAAAAGAAGACATAAAATGATCTCACCTCAGAATCATCAATGATAATAAATAAGGCCAAATTCTCAAAATTCCATTCTGAAGCTATAATTCTAGGATTGGGAAGATATTTTTTTTCATTTTTCTTACCTGCTTATGAGCATGATCATAAGAATTAATATGATTGTCAAACTCCTGATGTTTGTGATACTGCTTGTCACATAATTCACAGTAAAAGTTTGCCTTTGCATCTTCCAGGGCTTTTGCTGTGGACTTCTCCTTTTCTGCAAAATCCTTTAAAAAAGGCAAAAAATATTGGTTATGTTTCTCTCTAATAGAAACACAAAGTAATATTAATCAGGTTGGTGTTGATTACGCTGTGACTAAAATAATATGACAAACTCTTTACTTTCTGGAAACTTTGTGGCACAGTAAAAGTGTAGGACCATTTCTAACTCATCAATCAACATGAGAGTTCTACAGAAGTTACCCTTTGGTAACTACTGCAGCCTGGTCATTACTTATCCTTTTTCTTGCCACCTATTGCAAATTGTAATTCTGACTGTTGAACTAAAATCATTCCAGGCCATCCCTCTTTTATCTCCATCAGAGACTTTACTTAATATGCCTTACATCTTAAATTTTTATATTCCATGCAGTTCTACTTCCAGCCAATCAATCAGTCCATTCCATACATTCACAGAGTTCCTTCCTTCATGCTGTACCTAGAGCCTGATGCATGTGTTGCCAGAAAGGACAGTCAGTATAAATGTCTTCCACAGCAAGAGTTCCCAGAATTCATTGATGTTGGGTTAACCTCAGTTTTTCAAAATAATTATCCTTATCTTTTCTTTTAGGATATCTCTCCTAGAATAATCTTGGCTAAATTATTCCCCTATTCAAAACTCTGTGCATCCTCTCATTATCTATAGAATAACGGTGACAAATTTACTGAGTATAAACTATGTTCTATGTTTAGGTACATTTTAAAGATCTATCTACCGATGCTTATAGAAGACACATATATTCATTATCACCAAGATAGTAGATGGAAAAGTGATTTGAATTAAACATCCTAAGTATAGCTCCCTTTTTAGCATGCATGTATGATTTACCTTTTCAGCTCAAAAAGTAAATCCTCCTTCATATACTATAATAGCATCTTCCTACTTTGCCATGATCACACTTCAAAAAAAAACCCTGCTATTATTCTACCCTATAATTCAACCATTAAATATGCCAATTGCTATTAAAATATTTTTTCATGTCTATTGATACACAAATTTAAGAAAGAAAGTATGTTATTATATATATATAATATATTATATAAATATATATATATTTTTTTTAATGACAACTTCTGTACTTACAGACAACAAACCATCATTTTCCTCCCCTCCCCTGCTTCCCCCTTCATAACTCTGCTCTCCATCATATCTCCTCCTTCTCACCATTAGTCTCTTTTAATTAGATGTCATCATCTTTTGCTCATATTATGAGGGTCTTGTATAGGTATTGCTAAGCACTGCAAGGTCTTGTATATAGAGGCCAATTTCTGTCCGGACAGTAATATGTAAGTAGTTGTACCCTTCCTTTGGCTCTTACATTCTTTCCACCACCCCTTCCGCACTGGACCCTGAGCCTTGTTTATGAGGTTGACCAACATATTTGTACCTATTTAGTATTCATTCTATCAATTTCTGAGTAATGGTGTCTTATATATCTATTCATACACCACTCTTTCACTCTTAATTTTCTTATTTATTGGGCCATTTCTAAGTAGAGTGCTATCCTGTAAAGAATAATATGCCTATCTTTAAAGCATGGATGGATGAGCAAATTAAAGGATGGATTTTTGTTTGGTTTCTCCATAATGACTAGCCTTTTATTTGAAGCATTCAGACCATAAGCTGACATCAGTGATGAATACTAGATGAGACAAGGTAGAATCCAGGCATATTTTCACAGGGTGACTTAAATTTACTCAACATTTAAGTTAGACATGAAAATTTGAAATAATCCCAAATATAACAGGGTAAAAACAAATGACCACCAGGAACAAACAGCAAAATATACAAATATCTGATTACCAACTCAGACAACAGAAATAACAATTTGGTTACATTCTAGAATAATGTTTTCAGGATATAAAACTTAGGCAGGACATACCCTGTAATAAAGTTACAGGCTTAAGTTTCAGGATAAAAACTCAGTTGCTCAAAAAACATATAATGGCCTATTGATGTGTTCACTGCTGAGAACAGACACAAGAGGATGGCACTGAAGTAGTGAAAATTTTCTTGATTTAATGGGCTTAGCACAAAGGAAAACCATTATTTCTCATTTAGTCTTTTCCACTACTTTTCCTCTTTTTTCTTTCTTAGTGTAATTCTAGAGAGTGGTTGAGAGCTAAGTATTACTTTGACATAATCAGAGCATATTATGACTTGGAAGAGCCTTGGAAATTTAAGCATGTGCCTTGGACATAGATCCATTGCTAAAAATTATTATTTCTGTCTCATAAACTTGGGAAAGTTATGACTGAGAATTCAGGTTTCACTTCTGGCAAATACGTGTTTTGTATTAGTCCATATAATGTAACAGGTAACCTGAAAGTAACCCAATGGCCACCACAAAGACGTTCTTAGTAACTCTTTGAAACATCATCTCAATATATTTCTAAAATAAGCTTTAATTAACATATTACATGAATTTCAATTCAAAATTTTATAATTTTAAAGCAAAGACTTAACAACATTTAGGTCATATGGGATTTTTTTTGGAATGCTTACTTCTTGCAAGGCCATAAAACAAAATTGTCCATTTATTTTTATTATTTATTTATTTGAGAGAAAGAGAAATAGGGAGAGAAAGAGAGAATGGGCATGCCAGGGTCTTTGGCCACTACAAATGAATTCCAGACTCATGTGCCCTTTTTTGCATCTGGCTGAGTTGGGTCCTGGAGAACCCAACCTGGGTTCTTTGGCATTGCAGACAAGTGTCTCAACTGCTAAGCCATCTCTCCAGCCCTTGATTGATTTTTAATAACAAGATGGTGCACTAATTCCCAACTCTCTTCCTTTAGTATCATAATGGCATTCCCTAAGGAATACACCAGATTCTTTAAAAGAGGAATACATATTTGGTAGGTATAAGTATTGTCAGGAAACATACAGACAGTTCACATTCCAGGGTATTCAGCAAACCAGAGGTAAGCACACAAACTTGTCAGTGGCCATAGAGGGTTGGAAGGGGGAAGCTGAGACATGGAGGTTGAAATCCAGGCAGGTAAAGATTAAAGGAAAATAAAAAGCAAAAGACAGAAAAGAACAATGATCTCTTACAAATCTTTTGCAAACTTGAAAACCTAGGTTACAGCTAGATAGGCAGTGATGGTGGCTTTGTAATAGAATCACAATCCAATGGAGGCCCATGAAGGCCCATGACCTCAGTGTGTGGTTGACCTGCTCTAAAATATGAAATTGGATGATCCTCTCAGATGGTGCTGAGTGAGTCCAACACTATGTATCAGGAAGTGTGAGGTTAAAGTCTTAATCTAGAGGAAGAATGATATAATCTCCAGTCTGTCAATTATAACAGAAGTAACATATTTAGCCGTTAGATAGGTTGCATCAAATAGAAGTAGCAGTTTGTAAAGTTGAGCAAACTTCTTACTGGTTGCATATATTTGTCTGTCCATCTACCCCACTACACTTCTTGTGCTTATACCATGAACCAGTAAATAGTCACATATTCAAAAAACCTCATAGTGAGACACTTGTATCATATACCTTTTTTCCCCCTTTTTATTCAAGGTAGGGAGGGTCTCATCCTAGCCCAGGCTGACCTGGAATTCACTATATAGTTTAAGACTGGCCTCAAACTCACAGGGATCCTCCTACCTCAGACACACACCCCCACCGCAATTGATGGGATCAAGGCAAGAACACCATGCCTGACTTGTGACAATTTCCTAAAAAAAAAAATCTTAAGCCTTAGAAGTTTAAGGTCTTGTACAACAGATTACCATTAATGGAATTTTAAAAGCCATAGAGTGATAATCCCTGTGATTCAGACTGCTTACTAATGGGAGGTAGTGTCTCTCTCTCTCTCTCTCTCTCTCTCTCTTTCTCTCTCTATCCATCTCTCTGTCTTCTTGACATGTAGTATTTCATAGCTTTTTGTTGAATGACAGGGTATATTAACTGATCCAATAGTATAAAAGGTAAATTAGGATGGCATTTACTTTCTGAAAAACTATAGCAACTATAGATATATTTGAAATCATATAGTAACTATGAAAGAGTAAAAGTAGGCACATAGTCTCTGTATCAGAAAATTTCAAAAATATCAGCATATATAGACTTCCTTAATTTTCCAGTTACTCACATGTTCCTTCTTACAATTTGTATAGTGGAAGATGCTGCTGGAAGCTTATTTAACAGCATAAAATGTTTGTGAAATGAAATCATTTAACCTTTCTCAATAATTCATTAAATATTAAAAATAAATTACAAATTGAACATGACAGTTATCTTAAGACTTATTATAAAAATATCAGGTAATGCCAATGGCTCTTTCATGTTATAATTCAGTAAAAATTCTGTATGTCAATTACATTTTATAATTACCATTATAAGTATGAGGAAATAATATTTGCTTTTGTACCAAAAATTTCATATTTATGCATATAATAGATCTGTCTCTAAACCGCTAGGTATTCTCACTAGAGTAATGCACTTAATTAGAAAGATGAAAATTTCCTCTCAAATTTTTTTGATTAGTTTAATAATTACTACACATCAGTTTTTGAGCTCCTCTTGCAACCCAGAAATGTTCCAAACACGTCATAGTTTTTACATCAATCCTAACCCGAACTCCATGAAACATTATCTATCATCCTTTCACTGAAGCTGTAGAATGTCAGAAAAAAACACTTTGGCTTGGGCTATGTTGAGGAGTGTGGATTTCTGCTTAGGTCTGCTTGACTTCAGAGTGATTGCCATCTGTTCTCAGGGCTGCATATTGCTGAAGTCAATGACTTGGTCTTTATCCTCCTGCCAGGTAAGTGCAGGCTGCCTCTGCCAAGGTATCTGTGAAATTGGGATCCTTCACAGCTCTTAATTCCAAGACAATGAGAAGAATAATTTTAATTTCAAAAAAGCAATAATGCTCATGAAACACAGAGATTAACACTAAGAAAATAAAAGATTGAGGTCCTGTTAAATTGCTCATGAACATGTGCCTTGATTATAAAAATGAAAAAGAAGAAATCCATCCCTGTTCTTCATGTCTCCTTAATTGTAATACAAGCAAAAAGTTCTGAGAATTGAACTCATAATCTGCATGAAAATCTATATTTGCCCTTTCACTATTATGTGTGAGAGATTGCTTTAAGAACTTCAATATTCTGTGACATGTTCTATTTTATTGACTCCAAGAAAATCCAGCTTTAAGGAGAGTGCAGTTTTCTCTGCTCCAATCAGTGGATGTTGCTGAGTCATGAAATCCTGTCAGTCTCATTGTTTCCTAAATCTTTGTCACAGACTGGATAATGGAAACCTTGATTTGGAAAGGTTCTATTGATTGATTTATTTTATTTTTACAATATACAAAAAGCAATTAAGCCTTTAAATATTGAATAGGTTGAATGTCAGCCTGTGTCTTAAAGCAGTTCAATAGCTAGGAATTCAGATAGATAAATTAAAGGGAATAATAATAAGTAGCTTACAGGATTGATATGAGAAAAATTATTCATTTTCTTGGAAATTCTTACTAACCTGTAGGACACACATAGGTGATGACATTCAGTATGTACTACTCCCCAAAATGACAAGGTTCCAAACACACCACCACAAAGATTCATCTTTAGCATAAAAATACATTTAAGCCTGTGCTTTGAGACAATGCACATAGAAGTAGCTCTAAAAATTTAGCCTGTTGGAAGAAAACTTGATAGTTGAAAGGCAAATTCTATTTGTAAAGGTGTCTCCCTGTGTGTACCATGAAGAGAAGTATAGCTTCAAATTACTAGAGAATCAACTAAAGAGAAGGCATGCCTTCATTTTGTATTGCAAAATTTGCTTTTTTCTTTGTGCTTTTTCTGAGTCTAAGCCATAGACCTTCCCCACATACTTTTTCCTTTGCTCCAGAGAATGATGTCATTTAAGCCTGAAGTCTAAGATAATTCCTTGAGATATGTACTAGAATACTATATCATTTCTGCTACCTTCCTTATAAATAGAAAGTATACATATTATCAAACTTCAGTAGGATTTTGGAGTGTCTATGATGTGGATGCATAAAATATGATAAGGAAATGGGCTTTCTTCCTTCTGGTTGACAATACTGTTATATTTATAAGGGTAATAATACCCACCCCATCAACTCAAACCACAGATATGTATAATTGTAATGAATATAGACATATTGCATTCATCAAAATTGAATACACTTAAGTGGACACATCCATTGTGTATTAGTCAGGAAATACTTTCATTTAGCCATTACTCCTGCTGTAAGTATTTATTACAAAAATGCAATTAATAGTGTCTGACATTTCATTTTCTAATGTAAGAGAAATCAATGGAAAATGTCAGGGAACTACATTTTCTGGAAAGTTGCAAGTGAAAACTATTCAGTTACAAACCATTGTTTAATTCAAATTTTGTAACAGTTATTGAGGACAAAACGATCATTCTAACACACTGACTTGGACATTGCGTTGCTTTCTGTTGGTAATTGATCTTAAATACATTGCCTTCAAGTAGATTCACTGATTGCGGAGTATATTTTATTCTTTAGCCTTCTTAAGGCTGTCTAATATTAACCAGCACAGAGCTGTGCCAATGTTCTTCTTGTGCTCAACACAAGCCTATGTATTCTTGGGGCTATGTATTAAAATAGTATAAAATCAAGGAATACACACACACACACACACACTATATATATATATATATATATATGTATGTATATGTATATATGGAATGAATTTGATGAGCACCAAAACTTCAAGGGCATTTTCTGTTTACCTCAATATCTGCTAATATGTCTTGTAATAACTCCGCTTTCTTTGGGTAATTTGTTCTGTAACCAGAGATGTTTAAAAAGTAGTTTTGCTCACATAGATCCTTCAATGTTTTGAGCTAGAAATTCTATTGAAATTCTATTAAATTAAATTTAAAATTAAATTTCTAAATTAAAATTATATTAGGGAATTTGCTTTCTTACTTGGAGAATGTTAGCAACTTTGCATGAGGTATATTTTATAGAAGCTTTGTATATCTCAAATCATGTAATACTAACTTGAAGCTGGGAAAATGTCAAAGTGAGAAAAGTATATTAAAAATGCTAGTTTACTTTGATATAAAAACATTCACAAAGGTCAACAGAATGTTACAAACTAGATTTTGTTGACTAATGATCATAAAACCATGTATAAGGTTGCTAGGGAGATGGCTTAGTGCTTGAGGCATTTGCCTGCAAAGCCTAAGGATCACGGTTTGATTCCCCTGTGCCCATGTAAGCCAGATGCACAAATTGGCACAAACCTTGGGAGTTCATCTGTAGGGGCTGGAGGCCCTAGTGTGCCCATTCTTTCTTTCTCTCTCTCTTTCTCTCTCTATCTTCCTCTCTTTGTCTTTTTCTCCTTCTAATAAACAAATAAAATATTTTTAAATATCATATATAAAAGCTTGGTTCTATGCTCATATGGTTTGGCAAAAATATTTACACTTATGCTTTTTCACTTTATTATTATTATTATTAAATAACTACAAAACTTGAGACTCCTGAAATTCTCATAAGAAAGGCTACATCTATGCATTTGATTTCAGAAAAAAGCAAAACTAAATGAAAATGCTTGCCAGGTGGAGTCAGGAAATCTGATTATCTGGAAACTGGAACCAAAGTGAATATGTGTCACAATGATTGACAAGATGTAGCCCACCCAGACCGTGGCAAAGTTTACAGTTGTAAAAGATTGTCACAGCAGTTTGAGCAGTAAGAAGACCCATATTTATTTCTAACACAAGTATCAACTCAATAAACTTTGCTTCATCATATTTTATGTGTGTTCTGTGGAAAGAGTAGTCAGGAAGGAGATTCAAAGACAATAGAGAGGTATCTGTGGGTCTACTGTAAAATAAGAAAACTTTTTAAATTTTGGAATTATCTTTTGGGCATGGAACATTGAAAAGGGCCTCAGAATCCTTTTCAGAAAAAAGAAATTTAACCAGAGGAAATTTTGAGTTTGCCTAAGTTCAAGCATGTTGACAAATAACTAATTCAGAATGAGAATCAGGTCTGTGTCTCCAGACCATAACAGAGCATTAAATTCTATGTGGCCCATTTAATCATTTGGTATAGGTACAATTGTCTCTGTGTCTAAAAATTAAGATGTATGGATGAATAACTATAATCTCTAAGGTATAGATGATGTATTGTCTTTTCTCAGACAATATAATCAAAGCAAAAATTTATTTCATAACACATGCAAAACTATATTTTTTATTCTTGGGATGTCAGGAATAGAAATTATTTTCATCTTAAAACATTTTCTTGAAATGGAAACAATCACATTTAAAAGAATCCTCCTCTTTATTCCTTAAAACTTAAAAGCCCACAAATTGCTAGTTTCAGACCGTTATGAGTGGAGTTCTAGTTCCAGGCTGGAATAGCAATCCTCATATATCTGCCTCCCAAGTGCTGGAATTACAGGAGTCAACCACCATGTCTGGCCTGTATCAACCTTTTTTACAGAGACAACAGAGGCAACCTGTAGGTATAAGATTAACTCACAAGATACAAAGGACAACAAATGGTACATATAATTATATGGCAGAGACTTAAAGTTTGTGTGTATTCTCAGAAGGAAGAAGTCATGCAGCTCTTTAGCTTCCTAGAAAAATAAAATAAAAAATAATCTATTAAGATACAATATTTCAAGGTTCAAATTATTATTAGGGATTTTGACTCTTTCAAATAAAAAACAAACAGTGATATTTGGTGACATGAAGTATTTCAGAGTGAACAAAATCTTTTTTTGGTAATGAGGATAATAAAAATATTGCTATAGGTACTAATGAGCAAGAAGCTGTAAATAATAGAGGATGTAATTATTACCCTCCATTTCCTCTCCTATTGCAACTAGTCATTATTTCTTACCAAGAGCTAAGGTAGTAGTCATTATGATCCTCATGTTGTCCCACTCCACACCCCATGTGATAACTTCCCCAGGTTATCTCTCCTACACTATCAGCTACATGGACAATAACCATTAAACAAAGTCTAACTTCTAACTTCACATGAAATTGAGCACACCAGAATTAAATGACATTCAAAACTTGTTTCCTACATAATCAGTTATTTCTACCCATGAAGTCATGGAAGTTGCTGATTCTGGCTGCTATCAGCATAAATTCTCAGTTTCAACTCTATATTGGTAACTATATCTTTACTTGTGACCATATTTATTATCAGAGAGCTCTTCTGGTTACCAGGGTCAGATACAGCAGGGAACATTTATGCTCCATTTATTAGATAAGTCTTTTTATGATATAAGAATTTTTATTGACAAGAAACATGATGCCTTTAAACACTGAAATATATATATTATTAGTTCACTTTGAGATAAAAGCATTTCACAATCACCAAAAAAATGCCACTAAGTAGATTATGTTAATTGTGTGATCATAAAACAATACATAAATTTGTCTATTTTTATTTGGCATATTAGCAAAAGCTGGAAACAGAAGATACCTCTTTTTATTTATCATGTACACAAGTAGCAAATGACTTCATTTGATAGCCATGGGGAGTAACACCAAATGCTTAATAAAGGAGAAAGTAACTCTTTTTAATGTGTAGGAGTGAAGATACAAGCAAAGGAGATGTCTGCGCCTAAAGAAAAGTTCCTATTTTGCTTGAGAAGGGGTAGAAGAGAAGGTTAATGAAGAGGAAAAATCAAGCTTGTGTTGTTAGCAAATAGAAATTTAGAATATGATATGTCAGAGTGGAAGGGAGAAATCCTGTTTGTAAGGGAGTGGAGAGCATATCTTTTTCAAGCTTGCCTATAATTTTTAACTTGAAAGTATAAACAGATTAATATTATCTTTATCTACAAAAATCAATGTGTCACTGAGTCAATCTTGACCTTAACATTCTTTGCCTATGACTAAAACTACCAGTGCTCCTCCATAATTGGCCCTTTGTCATGAGATATTTTCAGTCATCTATGAATTTTGTAGTAAATTTAAGAGTAGATTCATGGTTTCCAATGAGTATTTTATAAACTAAAAGAGGAATTCAAATCTTATAAATGAACCTACCAACTATGTGCTGAGTAATGGCTTTTTAAGTGAATGTCTATGCATGTACATATTTATGTGTCCGTGCACATGGAGGCCAGAGGACAACCTCAGGTGTCTTACATCAGAAACATCATTCACAACTACCCTCTCTTTTTTGACACAGAGTCTTGCACTGGCCAGAGCTTGCCAATTAGGCTAAACTGCTGCCCAGTTAGTCCCTAGAAATCCATCTGTCCCTGCTTCCTCAGCACTGGAATTACAAGAGTACATAGCTATTTTAACTTGACTTCGGAAATAAACTCAGGTCCTCCTAATTGCAAGGAAAGCACTTTACCAACTGAACTGGCTTCAATAAGGGGGGTAGCCCTGCCTCTTGTAAGTGACAGCCAGATAGTATATGTAAATAAAGAATGGCTCTACAAGGTCAAACAAAAATCATTTCTTCCCATAGGGAAAGAATATAGTTATCTGTACCAGACTGAGAGATGTACTACTTGTTAAATGAGTTTTTCTTCCCAAGGGAATAGTCTTTATATTACAGATTAAGAGGACAGGAAATTCAATACAAAACAAACTAAAGTTAAAGTCAGACACTTACCATGGTCCTGTGAGGGAACTAATGTCCTTTATTGTGAACTTTTTTTATTTCCATACTCCCCCTGGCACCATATTCTAGATAAGCTACTTGTAAGAAATAATGTTCTTTGGATTAAACACACATTTCCCTTACTTTAAACAAGCTATGCTCTCTACTATGGATGGTGACCTGACATTCTGACTTGGAATTGTGCTACTTTGTGTTTTAGATTACTGCCAATAATCCGAGCACTTGATTTTAAGCACTTTGTGTTACAAGACATTTATGTATTTTATTTTTTACAACTTTATAAAAAAGAAGTTAGTTGAAATATGTACTTTGTTCTACAGATTAATAAGAAATAATGTTTACTCATTCTCCAATGACATATATTAAGCTTTGTTACATGGTCTCAATACCTTACTTTTATTTGACAGAAAATATGTCATAGATTATAGCATTTTCACTAATTACCAAGTGATATGATCCTATAATACATTAACTGAAAGAAGAAAAACATACACAAATGTAATTAATAATAAGTTCTCAAGATGAATATAAAATGTAGGATGGGGGCTGGAGAGATGGCTTAGCGGTTAAGTGCTTGCCTGTGAAGCCTAAGGACCCCGGTTCAAGGCTCGATTCCCCAGGACCCACGTTAGCCAGATGCGTAAGGGGGCACACGCGTCTGAAGTTTGTTTGCAGTGGCTGGAGGCCCTGGCACGCCCATTCTCTCTCTCTCTCTCTCTCTCTGTTCCTCCCTCCCTCCTTCTCTCTGTCTGATAAATAAATAAAAATTTTTAAAAAAACATGCTTCTTAGCAACTTTAAAAAAAAAATGTAGGATGGTGTAGTAGTGACCTTGAACTTTACTTATTTTACTATTTGCTACTAACAAAAAGGCAAGAAAGACTATACCATGCATTTTATTGTTGCAAATAAAAACAATGTGTTGTGTGTATGTCTCTGTAACATTTCCCTAAAATACTATAATTTTTACTTATGGACTTTAAGTCAGCTTATTAATCAAGTTAACACTATAATCACTTATTTATTCTTAAAGGATAATCATCTGTTTGCCAATTCTATTGTTGGGATAGGTAATATTTCTATGAACATTTGGACACTTCTAATAATGAATTAATACCTAATTTGCTAATCAATTAAATAATTTATTCACACAGAAATAATGTTATGTTTCTTCAATTTTAAAACATAGACATATGCAAATTTCAATGTTTTGCTGTCTTTAACAAACTTAAGTGTAACTAAGCTAAATCTAAACTGTGTGCCAACTACTCACTGTTCAAGTAAAGCAGCTATCAAGATCTAAGTGCATTCTTAAGAACTGAATATGAATTCTAACCCAGCAACATATATCAAGATCCCTGTTTTATTGTTACTAAAATTTCTCCCTTTTTAGTTTTAACATGGCATCACAAAAGAATAATGTGTAAACACTTAAATGCAAACTGTTATTGCAGTCAGATAGCAAATGCAAGAAAAAAAGAAAAGAAATGAAAAATTATTATGCAGAATACCTTTGTGGCAGAGACACTGGAAAGAAGTCAACAGCCCATGGAGAGGTGGCAGCATGACTATAACTTTCATACATATTTTTTATCTGCTCCCTGACAGATTTTTGTGGGAACCCATATTGCCTCTAAAATAATACTTAAGTATGCTGCAGTCATTCACTGAAAGTCATTTTTTCTGTTTCATTTTGTCCTTTTGTTTCCCAGCTAAAAACTAAGTAATATGAGGCTAAATTCTTACTTAAGTAACATATGCATCTTATCCCTATGTTTATGTTTAATCTTTAGTTACCATAAATTAGCATTACATAATATTTTATATTAATACAATCATAAAGTGTGTACTTCTTTTTGTCTGAGTTCACTTAGGAATATATTTTTGAGTTTAACCCATGTTGTACAAGATAATTCTTCAATCATTTTCACTCTTGAATTGCATTCTATTGCATGGTATTGATGGTAATTCAGATTGTTCCCTGACACTCCAAGCAGAGACAGGCATAGAAGGAACAAAATAGGAGCCTCTTGAGAGTAATACATTCTGATACTATGTTGAATGTCATAATTATTTCATATTTGACTACATATGTCATAACTGATTAAATTTAAAGATGTGTAGCTTACTATATACCAAGTGCACCTCAATAAACTAGTAAACTTATGATTAAATTTTTTCATTGACTTAACTGCATGTAGCAAAATTCCTCAATCTCTCACTTATAGGAAAAGCTCTAGTTAGATATCATCCCCAAAACAGCTTCGATTTCTTTTCTGATATAGATTTGTCTCTTTTTATCTCATTCTAAAAATGAAAATTGTTTTCATAATTTTGACACATTTCCAGGAAAATGTTGCCAATGGAGTTTCATTTACATATTTTCTGAGTAGAATACAATCTAATATTCAAAACATGATTGGTAGAAACATTTCTAAAATGCCCAGTTTAAATTTTTGCAACTGCCACCTGGCTATATCTCTGATTTTCTCACTTTCATTATAATATCTTCAAGAAGTAATTTTTCTCCTTTTCCATGCATGTTGTTTGTCCTAATAGTATAATTTACTATTTGGAAGTTTGTAGAGAATGCATAAGTTTATGATGAATGTAAATACTACTGAATATCACACAAATACATTTCAAAATTGAGAGTTCATTATTTTACAAAGATGACAATAATAATGAAGACTAATGTTATAACAAGATATTAAGTAGATGTGATAGTTAATTGATACCCTGTGTTTAAAGAACAGATTCATACTCCAGATTTAATTAAAAATGAAAAATGGTGGGATATTTCTTATAGTCTATTACTGTTTATGAGACATTAATAATTCCATTCCAATGACAGTTTTGCATTACAAAAGATAATTTTTTGAGGCAAGCCCAACAGACTGGCCTTTCTTTCTTTGTGTGTGTGTGTGTGTGTGTGTGAAAGAGAGAGAGAGAGAATATATGAGCTTATATCTTTATGTAGAGCCCTTTCAGTTTCTACTCGGTCAAGCTTTTAAATGACTAACATTTGTGTGATGCTTTTACTGATGTACTTTTGCATTTTCAGTTGACTGGTGAGAAAGAATGTGGATCCATGGGAATTTGTAATTTAGGATACATATTCGTTTTCAGTTAAATGAGCTTCTCTGTCAGAAACAAAGGAAAAGAAATTGGAAAGTGAAAGGATCAATCCCAACCACTAAGGACTAAACTTAATTCTGTGCCAACCAAGAAGAGTGCAGAGTAAGGGAGATATGGCTTTGAATTTTAAAAGTGTGGCCCCACACAGCAGCACTCTAGTTTACCGTCGAGGATTAGACAATGTCTTAAAAAAAAAAAATCAGTGGGCTCCTACATTTGTACTTTTGTAAATAAAATGATGGTGGTAACTTTGGAATTACATTTCAAGACATTCAGGGTTGCCAGAATCAGATCCTGACCAAGAGATTTACATTAGAAAAGTAGAGGCTAGGGAAGTGATTTGCCCATGAAAGGCCCTAAATTGATTGCTTCCTCAGATACTATTTTTCAAAGGCTGCTTATTATTTTCAATGTGAGCAGAAGAATAGTGATTTTCTCGCTTCCCTCCAAAATAACTTTATAAGTACAACAAAAATACAAAGCCACACCACTCTGAGTTCAAGTGGGTGAGCAAGTGTCCTGTTTACGTTTTCTAAATATGTTTTTAATTAAGAAAATATTACTATTGAAGAGAGAATGAAAGTTATTTATTGCAAAACCAGGTGCTAGAATAGGTTTTATCAAAACCTGTTCCTCAGACAGAAGCACTGGTTTTGTGTCATTTTATACAGAGAAAAATCAGGGGAAGTTTGAAATGAAGATGGGGACATCTTTAAAAGAAACACAAACACATGGAAAATGAACTCTGAAAGTGTTCTATTTATGTTTTAGTTCTATGCACTTGGATACATAACTGAAATTTCCTACTTGATTTCTCTTTATCCCTTCTTTCTTTTCTTCCTTCCTTTTTTCCTCCCTTCCCCCTCCCTCATTTCCCTTCCTTCCTTTCTGTCTTCCCTTCCCTTCCCTTTTAGCTTCTGTGTGGTAATAGGTTAGTAGAGTAGCTTGCCTACAAAAGGGTAACACAACCACAGATACTAAAGGACTCAGTAATCAATTCAATAACCAAACCCAATTCTGTACTAAACTAACCAATTACAAAGAATGCTTTATCTACCAGAAAAAAACATTAATATACTCTTTATGAATATTGAACATAAAGTAATATAAACATAAAACAAAGAGTTGAACAAAAAGAACTTATATTTAAAGACTGAATTATTAATTGCCCATTTATTATTCTCTAAGAAGGCTGAGAGAAGATGAGCTATGGCCATAGACAAGCCAGTTTTCCTTGTTTAAATGGTTGTATTAGCCTGAAAACGAATGCATAGACTGCTTCCCATTAGCTGCTAGACATGGCCTGCAGGTTCTACAGTGTTACTCACAGGGGTTCTACTCTGCCTGGAGAGAGTATATATGTGCAAGGTTGGAGTCCTGCCACCCCAGAAAGCTCGCCATCATTTCTCCACATCATGTCAGCACAGTGTGGGTTCTTAGCTAGGCCACCTCAATGGGCTATCCCCATAAAATATTACATGGTTCTTTCATCCTATTCTGAATTTTTAAAATTTAGTTTTTAATGACAATTTCCTTAATTGTAGACAATAACCCATGGTAATTTCCTCCCTCCCCCAACTTTCCTCCATGAAACTCCACTTTCCATCATATCCTCTACCCCTCTCAATCAGTCTTCTATTCTGAATTTTTTTAATGGAACCCACTTCCATATATATAATCTTAGGCCAGACCAGCCTTCACATGATTGAAAAAATTAAAAGTTTTAACCTGTTACTGGATTTTTTTTTTTTTTTTTTTTTTTTTGCTTCCTACAGTAATAGCAGCTCCTAACAGGCTATAGAAGAGTGAAATTAAGGGATCACAAAAAGATTTGTTGATGCCTGTCATCCCTGCTAGCTTCTGGGTGACTCAGGCCTCCCAACATGGTCCTGAATTTGGAAGCTGTACATTCAACTACCAGAAGGATTTAGACAGGAATATGCAGATGGCTGCATAAATAAAATGACAATCACTGAATTCTTACTTTTCTTCATAAAATGAGATCTATGATTCTGGATAATCTTATCACAGCCAGTTTGCCTTATTTCATACAGCCATTGCATTGTTTATTTCTCATCTGAGTTTTGCTTGAACTGAACATGCAGATTTACTCTGGGATGCCATGTTCAGGGCAAAGGAAAAAAAGGGTTAGCACACTGAAGGAGAAACCACCGTATTACTCTCCTCTTAGGCAGAAACATATTTTTAAGAAGGAAATGACATTTGCATGATTTTTTTTCTTTCTGTTTCTTTTTATTTTGGGTGGGTGGGGGTTCAAAGTAGGGTCTCCCTCTAGCCCAGGCTGACCTGGAATTCACTATGTAGTCTCAGGCTGGCCTCAAACTCATAGTGATCCTCCTACTTTGGCCTCCCAATTGCATTTTTTTATAGCAGTAGTTTTTGTAATTTATTATTATGATGATTATTATTAACAATATATTTTGTATGGCTACATCATGTGTTGGTACCCTCTTTACCCTCATTTCTGCCCCCATTCTTCTAGAGACCTTCCTCAATAGGGTTGCAAGAGTTCTTTATGGGGTTGTGGGTTATGCATTGTGGAAGCAGCAGTCAGTTATTTGGGAGGGGGGATGACTCTGGGCATGATGTCTTAATCTGTGGCTCTTACAATCTTTCTGCCCCCTCTTCTGCAAAATTCCTTGACGATTTTTATATGTGTTTATTCTGAGTGTTCGCCTACATGGAAAAGTAAAGTAAGTTTGCTTACACTTCTGGGAGTTTCAAGGGCCATATTTTTAAAATATATCTTATTTATTTATTTATTTATTTATTTATTTATTTATGAGACAGAGAGAGAAAGAGGTAGACAGAGAGAGTGAGAGAGAGAGAGGGAGAGAGAGAATGGGCACGCCAGGGCCTCCAGCTACTGCAAACGAACTCCAGATGTATGCACCTCCTTGTACATCTGGCTTATGTGGGTGCTGGGGAATTGAACCAGGATCCTTTGGCTTTGCAGGCAAATACCTTAAGTGCTAAGCCATTTTCTTCAGCCCTCATGGATCATATTTTATCCTACAATGTCTTACAGTGAGGGTTACCATACAAAAAAGAATTCATTTCGGTTTTGTTTCTAGTGAACAAAACACAAGTGCTTGCTTCCTCTTTCATGATTGGCTCCAGAACTCTGTATAGATGTGTTCCTTAGGGTGCTTCTGTATTCAGCTTATGTGCTTATCAAGGTTTATAACTCATCATCACAATCAATGCAAACTATATTTCTACTCTGAATCATGCTTCAGATTCTTTCTTCTGGAATGACATTATAATACCCCACATATTAACATTTCAGCAAAGTCCAAGATCCAAATCATATGTTGCATCGATACCATAAAGACTTCATTGATCATTCTTGCCGAAGTAAATTTTTCAGATATAAGACTCATTGTCCCTTTTTATTTTAATAGGATCTGTATCAGTCTCTCCTTTTATATATGACCTGTCTTTTGAAGCACATATAATTTTATACATTCATTTCAGTACTTTGCCAGGTTTTAACACATGGCCTGTTACGGAGTAAATATTCTAGGTATTACATTTTTGAGTAAATATATTTCCATGAATACTGGGCAGAAGTTCTCCAGATAGTTCTGAGTGGTTATATTATTGATGATCAAAAATATTAGCATATGAATCAGAAAGAAAATTATTCAGTTCAATTCTGATAATTTCCAGTAGATAACAATTTCAGGAGCCAGTATCTTTCTACTGTGGGATGTTATAGAGACAGGAGCTTAGGAGGAGTCAAGCTGTCTATCTTCATTCTGTATATGGATGGTCATGCTTATTTGACAACTGGGCTTGTTTCCTTCTCATATGTCATTTCAGATTTTTGATTTTGATAAATATTACAAAGCATACTTCCCCAGAATTGGTCAACCATAAGAAAATATTGCTTGGGCTTTCACCCACTACGTGCATTTGGACAGTAACTTTAGTGACACTCATCTTCTAGCATGTCTTACAACCACTGAACAAATTTCTCCCACCACCACATGTAACTGTGATAGTCTAATATATTGTTTTGAGAGGATTTTAGAGCATAGATAATACCAAGTTCAAATTATCTGAGTCTTACTTTTAATATATGCTTTCACAACAGATTCCAAAGTGTTTCCACTTGTTACCTACATTGCTGGTTACCAAATTCTACTTGTAATATAGTTGCTTCTTAAAAATAGAATAAAAGATCTAGTGATTTGCTATTTATGATTAGGTAGCATGCAACTTTTAATAGCATCTTTAAGACAGGGCAATTTCCATTTGATCCTATTTGATTCAAATGCCATCTTCCCAAAGTCAATTTGCTACAGTTTCTGTTTAAATTAATCATCCATTTAGAAAGTGTATGAGTTGAAATATTAAGAAAGCCTTCTAATTATTCATTTAGTAACAGAGAGGAAGTTAGATTATGGTGGGCTTGTAGAAAGTTGCTGTTAGCACACATAACTTTAAAATGCAACTTTCATTAACTATACACAGTTAAGAAAACAAATCATAATCTCAATGAATTTTTAAAGAAGAATACACATAATTATGTAAGTGGTCAGTGTCCAGATCAAGTCCAGAATATCATCATTGTCCTAAAATATCCACCAAGCCCTCTTATAGCCTTTCCCATTATCAGTAATCCTTACCCTAGTTTTTGAGTGTACTTAAACGAATTTTGCTTGTGACAGACTTGATAGATATGAAGATAAATAAATATTAGATACAGAATAGAAATAGGTAGCTAAGTAGATACATAAGATTAATAGCATATGCTATTCTGTAACTGGTTCCTTTGCTCAAAATCATGATTATCATATTTAATTCTACTATTGTCAATGATTATACCTTATTAACATTCAATGTTGTATGATACTACTATAGGAATATACCAACATTTATTTATTTACTTTATTCTTTTTATGAAATTTTCTTGTGAGTGAGTGTGTGCGTGTGTGTATATGTGTGTGTGTGCGTGCATGTTCACCACTGCAAACAATTGCCATATGCATGTGCCACTTTTTGTGGTATGGCTTTATGTGAAAACAGTTAATCATTATAGGGGCCTGACAACTTTACTTGAGGTGAATAGTTATGGGATTGTTTGATGAAAAGGAATAACAAAAAGTTTCTATGAATTCTGTGAAATTGTACCTTTCTTGAAGTTTGTTCCTGCATGACATGATCAGAAAATAAAAGACTGAGGCTAAGAGCTGTGGCAGCATAGAAGCAGGGAAAAACAGAGAACAGAGAAAAAGACAGAAAAAAGAGGAAAAGAAAAAAATAAAAAAGAGAAAAAGAAAAAAGTAGATAAAGAGAAAAAGAAAAAAAAAAAAAAAGAAAGAGAGAAGAGCAGAGAGAGAGAGATGGAGAAACTCAGCTGCCTTCAGCATTAGCCTGACAGCTCACACAAGAATTTGACTTCCAATCCTTACTGTGCTGCTCCCTTTCACACCTCTCTTTGGGGACTCTCCTTCAAGGCAGGACTGGACCCCAGCAGTGCAGTACAAATAAGTTAAACTTACCTTCCAAAAATCACACAGACACATGATAAAACACAGCTAAGGATTTACTTCTTGAGTCAAATAAGTATTACAATTAATTTATAGGTACTTTGTTAAATAATATGCTACAGAAATAATTCAGGTTATTAACTGATGCTAGAGAAAGGCTAATGCAGTAGCCTGGATTGGTAGTCAGGGCCTTGAGTTATGACTTCTTCATGGCAGCAGTAGATTTACTCCATGTTTCTTGTTTTATACTTTTGAACCAAGAACCATGAAAGAATTAGTTCTACTTTTCAAAGCTTACTCATTTTAGAGAAAAATGATAGCATACACCATATTACTGCCTCAATATGTTTACTTAAGCCTATTGTTTTCTCTTGGCAAGGCCAATTCCAAAGCAAAGATCATGTTTTGGTACTTAAAATTACTCAAGGAATCAAAAAACCCTACTTTGAATTTTAAATCTTGAGAGAGTTACTAAATTTTGCTTCATCATAATAAATTCTGATTACTTATACATACATAAATTTCTAATAATGTTTTCCAACTAAAAATTAAGCACATTTAATTTAGGACACTGCTATAACATATACCTGAAAGTACATTTTAGGTTTACCGTATCTAAGAATGAAAAAGTAACTCTTTAGTAACTGATATAGTTGACAAGACAAAATACCCTGTCGAAAGGGGTAAAACAGAAAAGGGTGTGTTAAGCAGTACATTTATGTATTGAACAGACTGATATAGGTAACCAGAAATTGATTTGTATAGCTGAAGAATTTTAGTGTGATATCTGAATAAACATTTTGAAAGACTATCAAAGGGGTGGGAAACACAAATCTAGACCCAAATGGCAATGGTACCATAAAATTCTACTCACTAAACGACAGACCAAATGGCTGATACTTCACCAGGCCCTTACAGGGAACACCTGAACCACAAGACACTGGAGAGGGTAGGATTAAGACTAACCTTAATCTTTTACATCTTCCCTCCCTCCCTCTCCCTCCCCCCTTCTCTCTAACTCTTGTACTTTAGTTATCTTTTTCCTCATTTACTTAGTGGGCACTGACCTGTAACTCCCAGAACCAGCATGGGGCTATCATACACAATGAGCTTTTGATCAGAGAGACCTACAAGATTTACAAAAAGACAGACAGATTTCTGTCAGATTACTTGATGACCCACCAAAGGCCAGTGGTAAGACCCTACTGCTGAAGACACCTTATGTGGTTGACATGCAAAATGGAATGCCATGGCTGGAAGTTGGAAGAGAGTCAGTCCCCAGACAGTCAGTGCATCCAGTGCCAGAAGGTGCTACATGGGTGACTGGGGGAAAATGACCAATATCTGTCAAAGCAATGCATGGTCTAACCTACTTAGCAGCAAATAACTTGTTGTGATGCCCACACAAGTGCAGTGGTGGCACACAGCCATGGTGGGGAACCAACTGCTCTCAATTTGGCTAACTGATCCCCTCAGTGGTATGGGACCCATAGCTGGAGATGGGAAACAAGTCAGAACCATATCCAAACATAAGCCCACTCTCCAATATCAAGCTACCATCAATTGTGGGCTACATGAGGGCCTACACCTATTAAATTCTCTATAAAAAAAGTAAGGGCTATCTCATTTGTCCTGGTGCTAACTTACTCTCCATTGGAGAATCTGCTTCTCTTTTTCAGATAGATGTAGAACCTAAGGAGAGAGCCACCCCATCATACCTCCAAAGGGCCCTGGCTGAAACTAAGAAAAATTGGCGAAAAAAGCAAGGGTGCTGTTTTCCTGATGAACCGGATACCAGCACAAGAGGGAAGGAGATCAACACAGAGAAAAATCAATTCCTACCAAATCAGAGAGCCAGAGCCTCAGAGGCCCCCAACACCTCATCACTGAAGGAGACCAAAAATGAACCCAACATGGCTCAGGGAAATTTTGCGGAAGAGGGCGCGGAAAGAATGTCAGAGCCACATATTGGGTCATGATATGCAGAGACATTTATCTTACCCATAACTGTGGGCTAATTCCACAATGCATGATCCATATACCTCAACAAGGAGGGGCCAAGGGGAGGGGGTAGGTCACAGATGAGCCTAATAATGGTACCAAACTGACTGTATTTGCTGAATACAAAAGTAACTAATAAAGAAAAAGAAAAAAAAGAAAGACTATACAATGTGCTGTGAATGCATCCCACAAATTCTTCCATTTCTGTAAACTTTTGTCCTCCTCTGCCTTCTAAACCAATGATTCTCTAGAAGGTCAGAGAAATACCATATCTTCCAAAACATGATACATCCATAATTCTCTTCTAGTGACTTTAGATCATCCTCTTGTTACTCTTTTGCTCTCGAAGGGTCACAGGAGCTCTAAAGTTATTTTGACTCTGTTCATCGATTTTATTTAAAATACAGTGCCAAGAACACAATGTGCCCATTCATCTGTAGGATTTGATGAGCCATGTCTTTTGTCCATCAACTACTACTTTAGGTCAACTATACAATAGCCCATTTCTGCAAGTTTCATGAATTATTCTTCAAATAAACCCTCCTGTGATTTGAATTTTCTAGTTGGGCGTTGCTGAGCTCCTCCAAGTACAAATGTGCTCAACTATTAATCAGAGGAAGCAATAAATTTATGGATTATGATCTCAGACTTTGAAGTCAGATGATTCAGTCACAAATCCTATTTTTCAAATTTGAGTAAATTCATCCCTAAAGCCCTGGTCTTTCAGTCTCTAAAACTATGTGATTGCTAACAGCAAAATTTTAGAGTTTTGTAAATAACTACAGTATTAAAAGTAAATTTCCTAATTTAATTGTGTACTTGAAATCCTAAATAATTTTGAGTTATTGTCATTACTATATTTTTAGAACAGCAATAAATGGCATGAGTACATCACGTAAGTGGATGAACTACATTAGTTCAACACTGACTAGAAACCAGCCAGATTCATTGATAGGAGATATTCATCTTTGGGATGAGCTTGAAAGATGAGTATAAAGTTGGTAAGCTTTTGAATGGAGAAAGAGTGGTTGAAGGAGGAAGAAACCCATAGCAAAGTTATGAGCTGTGGTAGCTTGAATATATGTTCCCTAGAGCCTCGTGTATTTTTTTTTTTTAAGGTTAAAATTCCTGCTTGAGTTTCCAGAAGTCTGCTAGAGGGGACATGTCCCTGGAGGAGGTGCTGAATTACAGCCTAAAGGTTTGGGGAGTACTCTGAGCTCTGCAAGTCCTGCTTGCTGAATATTCATGCTTGTTGCTTTTGTTCTTTGCTGGCTGTCTGGTGTTGGTTTCTCTCTGCTTGGATATATGAAAGTAAGCAGATTCTTCTGCCATTGATGGAACTTCCCTTGAATCTATAAGCTTGAAATAAATCCTTTCCTTCCATAAACTCTGTTTGGTTAGATATCAGTGCCAGCATTGTGGAGCTGTCTACTACAATATTTGGTACCAGAGAGTTGGAATGTTGCTGTATGATGACCTGACCATGTGGATTTTGGTCTTTTGGAACTTGTGTTCTGGAGGAATGTTGATAGTCTTGGTACTTGGTAGTAAAGATGCCTTCCAGGGCAGTAAGCCAATAAGGCAGTAAGTAAGTTTTCACGGCTTTTCTGTTGGACAATTTAGGTGGAAGTTTGAAAATACTAAATGCAGAGGGAATTATGTTGGCTAGTGAACTATCATTGGGAAAGTAAAGACAGCTGAGAACTTTGTTGGAACTGGACTACTGGTATAAATGTTGACTGTATTCTTCTGCCCGTGTCCAGAGAGTTTGATCAAGGTTGAATTTAAAAGTATGGACTCATGTGCTGATGGAAGATACAGAACTGAAAGATGTACAATTTTAAGTTAAAAAAAATTCAAGAAAAATTAAAGTTTCTGGCTCAGAGACTGGCTTTAGATTACTGAAAGTGCTATTGTTAAGCAGATTAACACCATTAAGGATAGACCAACTGTTTTACAAGGAAACAATGGAAAAATGCCTAAGGTGATATCTATACAGGAAAGATTAAATGAGTAGGAATGTAAACTCTTTTGAAAGCAGATGACTAGAAGGAAGAATTATAAAGGCTGAATGGTCAAGACTTATTTTCCTCTTTGATTAACAAAATGGCTGTACCACTGCACACCTGGTTTGGTTTTGGAAGCATGAAAATGAATGGAAGTAAGTCACGAACTGCACATAGTTACAGGAGCCACTGTTGAAATGTCACATGAGGAAACAGAGATGAATTTCTGTATTAGAGACTAGTGAGGCCATTGTACAAGGGACTATGGTTTGCGGTAGAGACCTGAAGATGTTTGGAAGTACCAGGACTGTGCAAAGGCTACCATAGATTATTGTTGGCTCACAATAGAAGTTTCCCTAGGTACTAAGCCTAGCTGGAGGAACAACTTTGGAAATTCAGAGACAATCGTAACTGATTATGGATGTTGGACTTGAACTATAGATGTTTGATATTTACCCAATGGTTATTGATCTTACATTGGTCTAGTCTCTCTTTGTTATGCCTTATAGGAATGAAAATGTTTACTCTGTGGCCATGATATGTTGGAAGTATGTAACTTGTTTTGATTTTGCAGGACTCACAGTTAAGTGGCAGTGTCAAAGTTGATAAAGTTTATGGGACCTTTGAAGTTGGACTGAATACAACTTACAGTGTGACATGATTATGAAGCTGTAGGAGCCAGGTATGTGATGTATGACTGACATAGCTTCAGGTATGTTTTTAATAAGGTTAAAGTCCCTGCTTAAGTCTCTAGCAGCTGCTGGTTGGGGCATGTCACTGAGAGCAAATCTGAATTCTATCCCAAAGGTATAGAGAACAGACTGAGCTCTGGGGATCCTATTTGCTGTATCTTTTTCTTTTCTTTTCTTTTCTTTTCTTTTCTTTTCTTTTCTTTTCTTTTCTTTTCTTTCTTTCTTTCTTTCTTTCTTTCTTTCTTTCTTTTCTGTTCTGTTCTGTTTTGTTTTGTTTTGTTTTGTTTTGTTTTGTTTTGTTTTTGTTGGGTGTCTGGTCATGGTTCTCTCTGCTTGGATGTATGGAAACAGCTTCTTCTGCTATTGATGGAATGTCCCCTGATGCTATAAGCTTGAAATAAATCTTTTCTTCCCATAAACTGTGTTCAGCATTGTGGAGCTGTCTACTACATGAGTTAATTTGGAAAACCCAGGCTATCAGAAGTGAGAGAACTTAAAGGGACACCATTGTTGTGTTCTGCTATGAACAGTATACCGGGTTCCTATGACATAGTAGTCAAGGTATGGATCTTAGGAATGAAATAGGAAGAAAGATTCACCCCTTTTAGGAGACTGAACTATAAACTTTTGTCTATAGGAGATTCAACAGTTCCCTACTGAAGTAGATAGTCTATGTAATACTACTGACCTCAATTCTCTCCACCTCTGTGCTCAGCATACCTTAAACATAAAAAAGAAAGAAACCTAAACATTTTCTTCTTATGCCATAGGATTACTGATAATGACCAATTCATATCTCAGAGAGGCCTATAGTTGATGTAGTCTGTTATTTTTTCATAACTTTTGCAAAGAGCAGGAAACAACTACTGAGTGGTGTGACCATAGTTTCTGCATCCTGATGCTCATTATAATTTCTCACTGTATCACAGGCTGATCTCAAACTCATAACAATCCTCCTGCCTCTGTCTTTCAAGTGCTGATATCAGAGATAGAAGATACTACTCCCAAATAGTAAAATTATTTTTAAAAGATGAATGATAAAAACAGAGAGAATGTTAACATATTTACCAGAACTTATAAAAGAAAATAAAATGATTATTGACTTTAATTTAAAGTCAGTAAATGCAATGCTTTTCAAATAACTATTTCAGAGATTTGTGTATCCTGGGGAAGGAGGGGCTTCTAAGAGTACAAAACAGAATATTGAGGTATATTTGAAGTGCATGAAAAATTGGCTGCTCATTTTAATCAGAGATCTTTGAAAATTTTTAACAAAAGCTCTCTGAACTGATCTCTACAGAACAGACTTACAGGCTTACTAATAACTTCATTTTCCCTTTTTGAATCATACTTCCCAAATTTTAGATCAGGGTATAGTTGACTCTAATATGCCATCCTTGGGAACCTAAGCTCTTGATCTCCAACCTCAGTCTGTATGGTTATACGAATTCATATTTCTTCCACAACCTGTTTAGGCAAGTTATACTTATTATTATAAGGTTTAAGTATATTTTAGGAACTGATGAAATAGAATTTTGAAACAAAAAAGCTATTTTAATGAAAATTTGGAGAAACTCATAAATAGATGGTATTAAATATGATATGATGACAGTCACATTAAAATATTGTGGAAAGAAAATCAGGAAATATTGAAATTTGTTTAGTGAACAAGTTTTAAATGAATGAATGAATTCTCATTCTACTTTGCTTCAACATAGAAGAATCAAAGTAGTTATACAATTCCACCTTTTTCAAATGACCCATGATCAAAAGAAAATATTTGGCTCTACTATGAAAGATGCAGTGCTTTGTGAGTTAAAATTGTTATCTTTAGAGCTGGAGAGATGCCTTAGCTGTTAAGGTGCTTGCTTGTGAAGCCTGAGGACTCAGGTTTGATTCCCCTGTACCCGCATAAGCCAGATGCACAAGGTGGCATATGCATCTGGAGTTCATTTGCATTGGCTAGAGTCCCTAGCACATCCATTCTCTCTCTTTCTCTTTCTCCATCTCTTTCTCATAAATAAATAAATAAATAAATAAATAAATAAACAAATAATATACATATATGTATACATATATATCTACATATCTACATATCTACATATCTACATATATATATACATATATATACATACACACACACACACACACACACACACATATATATATGTCAATTTTATTCAGCCACATAATTTGTGTATATGGATTACTTTTCATTAGATAACTAACCACAAACCCAATAGCATTAGTGAGAGTAAGAAGACTATAAATGAACTTTGGAGGCATGGAATACAGAACATAAAATATGCTCTTGACCACCTGAAATAAAAATTGAGATAGCACATGTATATATGAATCCTTTAGTAATGTTTCTCCACCTTTATTTTAGCTCTGAAACATTTAGAATTATGGGGGAGGGGGTAAACTGGTACCTATATCTAACAATAAATACTATAATAATTTTATTTAGCATCAGAAGGTCTATCTATAAATACTTATTTTAGTGCCATTGATTTTTGCTAGTAGTGAGAAGAGGTTTATGGTAATCAGTATATAAATCCTATCTAGGCTCCCAAGGGAGAAATAGAAGGCAAAAATACCTGATCTGAAAAAGGACAATGTGATACTTATTTTCTCTCTGCATGAGGCCATCTCTGTTAATAAAGTCAATTTCCCTAATCATTTCATTGAAAAATAGTTTAAATTTACATTTTTGGTACTGGAAGGTAAGCACAATATACTATTTTTGCTTGAATATATGCTGTGAATTATTATTAAATCTTTGTATCTGAGGCTAGAGAGATGGCTTGGTGGTTAAGCACTTGCCTGTAAAGTCTAAGGACCCACATAAGCCAGATGCACAAGGTGGCATATGCATCTGGAGTTCGTTTACAGTGGCTGGAGGTCCTGGCACACCTATTCTCTCTCTCTCTCCCTCTGCCTCTTTCTCTATCTGTTGCTCTCAAATAAATAAATAAAAATAAACAAAATCTTTTTATCTTTACATTAAAGATTATTTTACTTCACTGTTATTGTTATAAAAGGTATTTTGTGGTTTCTAAGTTTGGATTTAAAATGTAATAGAATATGAAGCTACTTAAAATACTCAAAGAGTTCATGACAAATTTTATAACTTAATCACCATTTGGCTCTCTCTTTTTCTGTTTAGTCTAGTATTGGATGCTATAATTTGCATTTCTACCTGAGCTGGAGTATGCAGAATTTAAAGAACTGTGAGGCATTTTTAAAGTAGGAAATCTCTTTTATTCTCCTTATAAAATTCATTCCTTAATTCTGGCAACCTTTATCCCAATTGTTAGCAACCATTTAAAGGATTTTAATAACAAGTGAACTTTGCATATGGTCTCAGTTCTTTTTTAGGAATGAGTGGCTTTCTTCAAAATAAAACAGTGAAAAGGCCCATCTTTTCTTCATGTGTAGAAATTTACTTCATATGAAAATCCTGTCATAAAATGAATATTGAGTAAAATTATTGTATAATATTGAGTAAAATTAAACCTTGAAAATGGTATGTTTGTGTAGGTTGGAGAATAGAATGCTGGCTTATAGTCTTGCTCTCAGAATAATGCAAGCATGATGGCATTCTGAAATCATTTCTTTTTGACTTTTGTTTGTGTGGATAATGTGTATTTATTTGTGTTTATGTGTGTGAGTGTGGATGCACACATGCTGTTGTATGTGGAGGGGGCCAGGGTAAGAGGACAACATCGAGAGTGAGCCCTCACCTTACACCTTGATTTAAGGCATGGTCTCTCTGCATGTATCACTTAATATAACATGGCGGCTGGCCCATAAGCATCCAAGATTCTCCTTTCGTTTCCTCCTATTGCATCAAAGGAGGGCTGGGATTGCAGAAGCTACTGCCTCTGTGGGGTCTGGGAATTCAAATTAAGGTTGTCACACCTGAGCAGTAAGCACTTTTCCTACTGAGCCACCTCTCCAGCCCTGACATCATTTCTTCAACAGAAAATTACCATTAATAATATGAAAATGATGTTATGTGCAAATAAAATGTATTTTTTGAGAGATAGAGAACAGGGAGAGAGAGAATGAGGGAGAGAGAGAAAGAGAGAGAATGGGTGCACCAAGGCCTCTCAGTTGCTGTGAACAAACTCCAGAGGTGTTTACTCCCTTGTGGGCATGCATGACATTCTGGTATTCTTACATTATTGCATGTGGCTACATGTGGGATCTGGAGGACTTGAAAAGAAGTTTTGAGGCTTCACAGGAAAGCACCTTAACCACTAATCCATGTCTCCAGCCAATTATTTTTTTTTAATTTTTAATACCTAAAGTAAAATGTCTTAATAAAATTCCAAATATATTTTGATAATTAATAAATGTGATGATATACAATCAGTCAAAATTTACTTGATGTACTTCAGAGTTTCTTAATTCTCTTCTAAAAGCATCTCCCAATATTAATATATGTGCCTTTGTGTTATTGCATAGATCTCCAGTAAAGGTGAACAAGCTGAAAACTCTCATTAGCTCCATGTTAGTCAATGCCAACTACACTACTGTATTCTACAACATTATTAGTAGTCCTATGGCATTACAGAACTTCACACTTTAAACAAAAACTTTTGCTTCAAGTGCCATAGTTCATTGTGGTATTTTCATTAATTTTAGCTGACATAGAGTAGCATATAAGTTTTTCTTTAAATTAAGTTCTGAGTTTCTATCTGTAAAATATGTTTCAAACAGTGAGGAAAATAGAAATAGCATGATAAATTGTCACTATGTTATTAATTTTATTATACAATTCAGAGACTTTATCAAATATTGAATATGCAAAACTTATAGATGTACAGGACTTAATGCTCACTATAATGATAGTATTTAAATCATCAAAATTATATTATTGTAGTCTTTAAAAGAGAGGACCCTAGAAATTTTAGAATGTTCTTAAAATAATGAAGATAGGATTCAGACCTGGTTCCCAATTACAGATATGGGTTCCTTTCCACTGAGCAGATCTCTCAGCCAATCAGAAAGCTACTGGTGACCCACCAAGGCTGTTTGCCACTAGTGCACTGGTGTGTACATCTTGTCAGGCTGGTTGCATCTGAGTGGCTTAAATATGTGGTTGCTCTGACATTGTAGGCCAATTTCTCCCAGTAGCTCATGTAGCCCTTTCAGACACTAGACAGGCTAACTGTCTGGGGTCTGGCTCCTTTCCAGATTTTAGCCAGGTCTGTCCATGTTGTGTGTCAGCAGCATATTGTGCCTTCAGCAATATGATCTTGCATTTTACATCAAGTGGGTAATCAAGTGCTTTGACAGAAGCCTGTCTTGTTTTGGTGACATCATAGGTCTCTCTGATCAACAACTCACTGTGGGTAGAACCTGTTTCTGGTACTGGAAGTTACAGACCAGAGCCAAAATTAGTTTTAGGATAGGATTCATCCCACCCTCTCTAGGGCCCCTCTTTTCAGGTGCTCCCCCATACTCCTGTTGTGGGTTCAATCTTTTAGTCCATCTTCAATAATGAAGGTTTCTATGGTAGCAATTCATTTGGGTTTTTTTTTGTGTGTGTGTGTTTGGTTCTCCCCACCCTCTGCTTCCCCTCCCTCTGAATGCTTCCATCCCTATTGTCTGTTGCCTATCAGCTATGTCATCTTATGGAATCAAAGATTATGCTCTCCAATGACAAGCTCCCACTAGTCTTTGGCTGAAAGAGGCTATATCCATCAAATTCTCCCTAAATTATGAGGCTTATCCCATTTAAACAATGCTAATTTCAATCTCCACTAGAGACTTTTTCAGAAGGTAGTGAGACCTAAATAGATAAACTACCCCTCATACTTCAGCCAAGCACCAGCTGAAAACACAGGTGAATTGGGCAGATGAGCAACAGTGCTGCTTCCATAGTGAGCCTGACAATTAGCACCAGGGTAAAGGAGACTGATGCTGAGGATACTGAAGACATACCAAAGCATAATTCCAAGTGTTCCTAAGAGCTCATCACTGAATCAGACTTAAAACACACCCACATGGCTCAGGGAATTTTACTGAAGAGGGGGCAGAAGATTGTAAGGGCCATAGGTTGGAACATCATGCCCAGAGACATTGCCTCCTCCAATAACTTACTGCTGCTGCCAAAAGGCATAACCCACAAGCCCATGGGGAATACCTGTAACCTTACTGAGGAAGGCCCCCAGAGGACTGAGGTCAGGGACGAGGGAAAGGATGGTATGAACACATGATGTATCCATACTAAGTACATCCATTAAAAAAAAATGAAAGGAAAATAAATAATGTAATCATTATTTCCAGTATACCAAATAAAATAAAATCCATGACAAACAAAAATATAAAGCTAACTTTAATATTGTTAAACATAAAATAAGAACAATTTTTCCATTATTGTTTAAATATAAGGTGGTGAAAGTTACTGTGAACATGCATCCAAAATGACAAACCTGAGGAATTATTTATGTGTTTTGGCCCTATGCAAGATGCCACACAAGGAGCTTCACACAAGCTCTTGAGGTCTCCTCAGGAGCTTGACTCTAAGTCTGTGGGCACAGAAAAAGATTCTGTACCATGTTTCTAGCTTTACAAAAATCTTATCTACCAACACTTATTTACTCACAGCATTTCCCAATTCTCCTTACAGCTTCCTCTATAGAAAGTTCTGTGATGTGATATGCAACCTAATGTATTATTGCAATTGAATCAGTTCATTGTTTCTCCAAATCCATACCTCAGAAACAGAATTTTGTGAGGTAATGAGTTAAATTAATGCCAAAGCCAAATCAAACCAAAACAAATAAACAGACAAAAATCTACCATTTTTACTTAGGTTTGTGCATGTGGTTATTCTAAGTAGCATTTGCACATTAATGGCAATGAAATTCTATTATAGTAGAACATTCCATATTACCAAAATTCACAAAATGAGTGTTTTTATTATTACTTTTAAAGACCTTGAACAATCATGTGGGGAAGCATTGTTTAAATGATGGTTATTAAAACATCCTTGCAAACTGAAAAAAAGATATTTTCCCTTGTTTATAAATATCAGTTAATTTTTCCTAAGATGTGCAGGAGAAGAAAGGGAATAAAGAAAAGGGGTGAAGAAACAAGGAAGATTTTTTTAAAAGAAGGAAAACACATAAAGGAGAGAAATGAATAAGAGAAACAAATATAGTTCATTGGAAAGATAATCTGTTTTTCCATCTTATAAAATTTTCTATCATTGAATTTGTATAATTAAAGAAATGTTCTGTATGTTTTGATTCAAAAATTAACACATTTTGTATGTGTAGTTACAAGAATTGTGTTGACAGGGATTTCTTGTATGTATCATGCTGGGTTTACAAAAAGCTTTCAGAGGTCATTCTGTGCTGCCAATCAATATGGAATTGCACAAGGAGCTTTCATAGAATGCAGTGATCACTGCATCATTGTGGTAGTCAGCTCTCAGCTCTGGCAAAAGACACCAGACCCTTATTTCCTATATAACAGAATTCTTCCTCATAACTATGAAGCAACTCTCCTGAAAAAGTGGTTAGGATGTCACAGAATATCGTGTCTCAGCAGGATGTTCAGCTCTGTTTAAGAGGGTCAAGAGAAGGACGGGTTCTGAACTCTCAATCAGGACACAGTAAACATTATCCTGATTTTAGTTTTCATTTTGTGACAAGCTATGTGGAATTGTGCTTGTTAATTCTACTTTTTCAACTTCAGTTTATTCAATAAGTAAATAAATGAAATGAATAGTAGCAGAGAGTAGATGTTATAATGTACTTAGCATATGAAAGGTATTTACTTCAAAGTTAGATTAGTAGGATCATAAATGATTACTATTGCAGAATGGAGAACAATCAAAGAAACAATACCACCCAAATATATTGTTATTCTCATCCTGATCAATTTTTAAGTTCTCCCCAATTGTTGACTTTTATCTGCCCATTAAGATAAAGTATGACTTTTTGTGAAATATCAGGTACATTCTGTTTTATAATCCTATGTTATTTTGTCATTACTGATAAGCTTAAATGTAAATTTCTCTTCGTGATTGACATTGTTACTAGAGAAATTAGTATACTTTTTTCATGGCTAGAAAATTTTATTTTTCCAGGGTTATTTCCACAGCTCTGAAGTATATTCAGTTTACGAGCCATGGCAGTGCATCATTTTAAAGGACTCCCCTAGTTCTCATCACAAATGCTTATTCATCATCTCATCCATGAGCATGTCAAATTTTATTAGTGTGACAGGATGGAATGTGGCAGAAGAGATGCAACTGAGCCAAATTTATCACACAAAGGCCTACATACAAAGTATAAGTAATGATAGCACATGAAGACTTGTTTGATGCAATTGTGAAAATTATAAGTTTTCTATGCCAAATTAAAGTACACTAATCAATCACTAATTAAAACCTTTTTCCCAAACATTTTTACCAGTGAAATATCCTGGCCTTGAATTACAATTTTTACTGGATTAAGAGAAAGTGTGCAGAAATGACTATCACACAAGAATGCTGTTCGTTATTGAGTTAGATAGAGATGGTATTACACCATAAATTAGTGTGATTCTACTCGTTTTCTTGTGGTAATTCACAAAATAAATTTCAGTAGGAAGCATGGATATCTGAAGTACTTTCCACATATTTTATATTCCTCTAGGTTGTTCCTCATTTGTCAGCCTTCTAAGTTAACACATGATGGAATATCATAGATGGTGAATTTTTACACTATTTTCAGAATTTATTTGTAAATGTTAACTCATTAAGGGCTATGCACATATTTCATGTCAAGCTGATGAGCCAGATTCCATGCTGACATTTAGAAATTTGATGTGTTAAGTATTATTATTTTTACAAATTTTGATAATGAGTTTAGTGATTAGTAAAATTTGCTATAGTACATCACCATCTAATACATGTCTACTATGTACTATAACTCTTCCCACTATCTGCAATTTTTTCTGTCATCATTTTAGAAGTGAGAAAACCAAGGCTCAATTTAACTACATAGTGTGCCCAATATCACAGAGTCAGAAAATGGTGAAAATCAAGTATGAGTTAACTTCTATCCATACCTAAATGTTGCAGTCATGTTTGCATTGCTGGCAGAAATCACCCAACCAAAAGCAGCTTCTGGGAAAAAAAAGGGTTTATTTTGGCTTACAGACTCGAGGGGAGGCTCCACAATGGCAGGGAAAATGATGACATGAGCAGAGAGTGGACATCACTTCCTGGCCAACATCAAGTAGACAACAACAATAGGAAAATGTGCCAAACACTGGCAATGGGAAACTGGCTTTAATACCCATAAGCTCACCCCCACCAATATACTGACTCCAGGAAGCATTAATTCCCAAATCTCCATCAGCTGGTAACTTAGCATTCAGAGCACCTAAGTTTATGGGGGGCACCTGAATCAAACCCCGACACCAAAGCCCTTGCTTGTTTTACTCTTGAAAATGGAATCTTTGACACTATGGTCTATAGAGAGTTCCAGTATTTATCTTTGGGTTCCATTATGAGCTAGCTGAAGATTTTGGTTGGAAATTCATGTAGAACGAGCTGGTATATTTGAATTAAAATCTAAGTGACTCACTCTAGTAAGACGTAGAGAAATCAAGCTGGAACTAAGATGGAAGCTTCATCTTTGATAGCTACATACAGTGCCAGAAGAAGCTATGTAGGTTGCATGGGGGGAGGGGGTGGTAGTGGTGGTGAGTCCTCAGTGATTTAACACAGATGTAGACCTTGCATGTTTCAATACCAGTTTTCTGGGAAATATATGATCACTGGTGCAATAATGGCATGGCTGTTTGGGGGATAACCAACCTCTTTCTGATTGCAATTTGAATTCCAATCTATAGGAGGGAATTCATGCCTGGTACTGTGAATCTGGTCAATAGCCCACAGTTAGGGTGTTTGTAGACCTAGGGAAGAACTTGATACTTTTGTTTTGCTAAATTGGCTTGCTGTCAAAATGCTTTCTAGATATTTAAGTTTATATTCAGATTACTTCCAATCTCAGCCTTGGCCATATAAGCTTCTTTTTACAGTGGGTGGCAGTTAATACAGATTCATAAGTAGTCAAAGGGCTGAGAAGCGTCTGTGCAGTGCTCAGCCCTAAGCAAGACTTCCATATCACCTCCTTCCAAGGCTCAAGGAACATTGCAGAAGAATGGACAGAAAGAATGTGAGAACTGAAGGAAGAAGAGGGCTACTATCTAATGCTATCTTCTGGACATGGTCATTGTATTCATAAACCCACAGCAGCTATGGTTGCCTGCATAAGACTTGAATAAGATTGTGCCCCTCAACATTGCATCATAGATGGGGGAGGGAATCATGAGACCTCCCTGAGGAGCTATAGGCAGCTAATGGTTCCTACGGGAGAAGTTAAGAAGTTTGAAAAGTTTAGCATTTTTAAGTAAATGACTCCAACATATTAAGTAGAGGCTTAAGTTAGAGTAAGAGCTGAGAAACAATTTGAAGCTACAGCCAACAAGTCATTGAAACCAGAATCACACTGTAAGTTTGTTGAGATACATCCCTTTGTTGAGCCCCATGCTGGAGTTAAGGATACCAGATATAAAGAAATTCCCCTATAAAGGTTTCTGAGCTTCACATGTATTTAAAATTATGGACACTTGTAGCTTATGCTGCTAAACATCAAGGGTATTTGAAAAAGAAACAAATTGCCTATCCTGGCACATAGCCAAGATCACATGTGATCATTTATTGTATTTGTATGAACACACAGAGAAAATAATAAGGAAAATATTTAGACAACCTATAAGACAGACAGATTTAGAACTAAGTACCTCCTCTAGACTTAGATGAGTCTATTCTGAGGGAGGCACACAGGAGAAGTTAAGGATTAAACATAGAATGTTGCCATGGTAAGCCAAAAATGTGAGTAGTGTGTTACCCTGTAACTTGTTCATATTTATGGGTCTTTAGTACTAAGTCAGAATTTCAATTTTTTATCCTTAACTTGATTACAGGGCTATAATTTTAGTGCACATTGTCTCTGCAATGCAACTTATTTTAGTACTGAAAAGAAAACTTTCCTTATCAAACATCATAGGTACTCTATTCACCTTAACTTTGTAAGAAAATGTATGTGAAGACTGGCCTTCAGAACTGAAAGAAAGGGACTGCTAGAGATAATTATTCTACTGTGGTTAATGAATCCTTTTCAGAACTGCAGAACTAGACTAGAAAACTGATCACTTTTATAGTATCAAAGAATACTTTTATCAAAATCCTTTATTCTTTATCATTTTGTTGAAAATAGAATCTAATGTCCCATCACATTACTGGGTGACGATATGTTCATCAAAGATGTGTTTTAATACATGTTTTACTGCTTATAAAAGAAAACTGACTTCAACCATCAAAAGCTTTCTCACTAATTGTGCATGAAAAGTGATAGGTGAGAGAGCTGAATTGCTAATTATCATAGAGTTCTTGACATTTCCTTTTAATTAAACAGGATGTGTTTTAGATAACATTATTCTGGTTTAAATGACTTCAAAGAATAAGAAAAAATTGGACTTAACCATGTCCTAACTAAATAGAACCATTCCAGATACTTGTTAGAGGCAGGTCATATTTACCTTTTGTCTTGCCTTTAATGTCACCAAGAGAATCTGCCCTATCTCTCCTCCTGTAAATTTGCTGGTAGGTTAAGATGCATGTAGAGTAAGAAAAGAAAGAACAGAGGACTGTGTAAATTGCACAACTTTCCACAACTATTTTTCCACCAGAACCCCCTTCATTCACTGTTTGTCAAATTTTGATTAGTTCTCAATGCAGTAATGAAATACTCAGTAATTGCCATATTTGGAAAAGAAAGACAGGAAACAATTTTATTTCTGCTAAGCATAGAACTTCAGTCTTTGTGTATACAGACACCATCATTTACGACTTTGTCATTTCTTCAAAAACACAGAGATAGCTTCAAAACAAAGTTTTTAGTTTGTCTAAGAGAAGTGATACAAAACAATCATTTAATTAAAGTAATTGATAATAATAAAAACCTTTATCAGGCTGGAGAGATGGCTTAGTGTTTAAGGCACTCGCCTGTGAAGCCTAAGGACCTACGTTCAATTCTCCAGGTCCCATGTAAGCAAAATGCACATGGTGGTGCATGTGTCCTAAGTTCATTTGCAGTGGCTTTAGGCCCTGGCATGCCCATTCTCTCTCTATTTCTCACTCTCTCTCCCTGTCTCTCTGCCTCTAATAAATAAATTTTAAATAATCTTTAAAAAAACTTTCTAGAGATGGTAGCTTTACTAAGATACAGGCAGGAAAAAGAGTCAAGTCTTTTTAGAATACTCACCATGCTTCTGGCATTTTCGTATGTCCATCAAAATTTTGTTAAAACATATGTTCAGAAGTCTGACTATGATTCCCTTTTATAATTATGAAGTAGACTATAAAACATCATCACATAGCATGTTTGAACTGTTGACAAGTCTCTGACAGAATTTCAAAGTCTCTGGGTCTGCAGATCTTATAAATGCCATCTTTCTCTTATTCTCCCTTAACATTCATTTACTACTTTTGAAGATCTATATATATATATATTTCCAGAAGTTATATTTTTAATTGGTTCCTATATGCAGGCATGCAGGGCTCATAAACATGAACAACACAATTACTGTCAGTGCAAGGATATAACTTAGGGATGAAATTTAGGTAAATGAAGAAACAGGTGAAATACAATATAAATTCCAGAAGAGAAGTGTCATTGAGACACAGTGTGAAAACACATGTGGGTAAAATAAACTCCTGAGGAGAAGAAAGTAAAGGGACTTGCCATAAAAGGAAAGATTTAAGATTTCCATGATTTTGCCTGTTGGGAAATGCTTCTAAGTTAGGGAAATGACCCCCCATCTTGGGAGCTCATCTGCTTTATATCTTTTTCATTTCTTCTGGATCTTAAAATAAATCTTTCATATTTTACCCTTTATGAAAGGCATTATTTAAACAAAATTTTGGAAATGATAATAAGCTCATGTTTATTGCCAAAGGAATATTTTCTAAGCAAAGATTTCTCACAGAATGAGCAACATGAGGACCCACAGCAATAATTATGAATTTAATGAAACTGTGAAGGGTTCAATATGGTAGAAGTAGAAATTGGAAATAAGCTGAGGTAGTTTGAATGTGATAGTTTAAATGCATGGCCCCATGAACTTAGGGTTTTTATTTTAATTGAGCTTGTAACTTCAGCCCCTAGTAGGCACATCTCTGCTAGAGGGTATGTGTCACTGGAGGATGATCATGGAGTCCAGCCTTAAGGTATGTTTTGGGGTGGATCTGAATACAGCCTTACTTTAGAGCAGTTGGAACTCTGGCTAGTTGCTCTTGCTCATGTAGATGTTTGCTTCCTACAGTTTATCTCTGCTTGAATGTATGGAAGCAAGCAGCTTCTCCCACCATTGATGGAGTTCCACTTGGAATTTGTAAGTCTAAATTAAACCCTTTTTCTCCCATAAATCTCAGCAATGAGGAGCTGACTATAATAGCAAATTGGTACCAAAGGAGTAGGGAGGTTGCTGTTATGAGTCTGACAAGTGGATTTTGGTCTTTGGAAACTTGTGCACTGGCAGAATGTGGAAGAACTTGGTACTCATGAATGCAGAAGCCTCACAGAATGGTAAGCAAAGTTTTATGGGACATTCTGATGAGTGTTTTAAAATGCTAAAAATCAGAGAGAATTGTATACTATGAAGGCTTGACTTATGAACTTTCAAGGGGTAAGACAGAAAGCAAAGAATTTTGTTGGAACTGGGCTACTGGTATAAAGGCTGGATAAATTTCTCTTCCCATGTCCAGAAAGTTTGAATCACATTATTATATAAATTGGTAATATAATCAATTGCATGGATAATCTGGTAACTGATAATCAACAAATCCCAATTCAGACTTTATTATAAAGAATATGTTTAAAGAGTAAAATTATAACATTTTGCTCCCCTCCAAATTGTATCCAGAGCTTGTATTATTATGCCTGTAGTATTATAAAGTGCATAATAGATTGGGGGGGTGAAAATGTGCCGACCTGCAGCATGAGAGTCGAAACAGACCCTGAAGGAGGGAGTGGGAATGAATCTGAGACAAGAACACAAGGAATAGAGCCAAGACAAGTTCTGATCAAGGCTCGAGTTTATTCAGGCAGACACAAGCTTATATACAGAAAATAAAACTGTCTTGACAATGCCTACATGTCTAAAGTCAACTTCACCAAGGCCATATGATAATGCCTCTGTGTCTAAAGTCTCAAGAAAAGAGGTCAAAGAACAGCTACAGCTCCCGACATGAAAAAACATATAGGTTTAATTAAGCCTACTGTTTTGTAATTGAGTTACTTTGGAAAATGATTTAGAACAAAATTGCAAATAGTCTTAGTCATGTAATTCCTGCATTCTTATAGTTAACCTTCTCCTTTCCAAAGCATCTGCATTGTTCTATATAATATGTATAGTACTTATGATGTGCTAATTTCCATTTTAATCTTTCATTTCCTTTTGGGACAAATATACCAAATACTATAACTTGCATCTAATATATATCCCAAAGTACTCTATTTTAAAGACTTAATCCCAAATTTGGTTGTATTGGGAGATGAGGGAAATTTTAAAAGGTTAGGGCCTAGTGGAGGATATAAATTGTGTTTCCAAAGGGGATAATGACACCTATTCCTTCACTTTCTTATTCATTCGCTAGCCACTATGTATGCAGATAGACTATTCCTGGTACTCCTATGATTTGGTGGCCCAACCTAAAAGTAACAGATGTGCCTGTTTATGGACTGGACTCTGTAAAATTATGAGGTAACATGATATTTTCCCCACTAAAAGTCATCTTAGGAATTTTGCTTATGTAAAGAAAGCTGACTACTTGGGCACAGAGTACAATTTCTCAAGTGTTTATGCTATGCATGATTTACTGAAGTCAATCCCCACTGAAGCCCTCACAATATGCACAGAGGCTCCTTGTACTCAGAGAGGAACCTACCACTCGGAAATTTGAGCAGAATTCTTTGTCTTTGTTCCACCTTTCACTTCTTACTTTGACTTTTCTCAAGAAGCTCATTTTGGCCTTTAAAGAAAGCACTTCACTGCCCAAATGTATCACAGCTATGCCACAATAACCTAATATGGATACATGATTTCAGAAACTGAAGAGATAAGAGAAGGACCTATGACTTCCATAAATTTTAAATTTCTTAAGTCCTCAAAACTCTCCTACTTTCCAGGTGAAGAAGGATCCAGAGATGGTCAACTTACCCACCTAATGTAATTAATGAAAGAACATGACTGGCAGCTAGGCGGACAGATTCACGGCCTGTACTTTAAAACAATAAAGATGGGCTGGAGAGATGGCTTAGCGGTTAAGCCCTTGCCTGTGAAGCATAAGAACCCTGGTTCGAGGCTTGATTCCCCAGGACCCACGTTAGCCAGATGCACAAGGGGGTGCGTGCATCTGGAGTTCAGTTGCAGTGGCTGGAGACCCTGGCATGCCCATTCTCTCTCTCTCTCTCTCTCTCTCTCTCTCTCTCTCTCTCTCTCTCTGTCACTCTCAAATAAATAAATAAAAATTAACAAAAAAATAAAAAAAAAAAACAATAAAGTTGCTTCTGCTTCTAGTACATTCAGTGTTCATGAGAACCAGTGCATGAGTTTACAGTCCCCTGGCCCCTACTATTTGACCATAGAATTAGGTTTTCCAGTGGAGCAGCTATATAAATTATCCAAAAATGTTTAGCAATCATCATGGCACAGATGAGAAACAATCAGAACGGCATCAAGTCTACTTCTAAAGGATACCAGCTGTCAGAAGTGGTTATGTGGAATTGGTATTTACTAGACAAATATAAGTAATTATCATGTATAATTTTCAAAATCACTTCACAGACCCCTTGCTTTCACCCATTTGCTAAACCAAATGAAGGTTTGTCCTTTGCTTTCTCATGCCAGGTTTAACAGATTGCTAAAAGAGTGAAATCTCAAGCTGGAGAAGTGGATTAGCAGTTAAGGCACTTGCCTGCAGAGCAAAAGGACTCAGGTTCAATTCCCCAAGACCCAGGTAAGCCAGCTGCACATGGCACATGCATCTGGAGTTGGTTTGCAGTGGCTAGATGCCCTGGCATGCCCATTCTCTCTCTCTCTCTCTCCTCTGTCTTTTTCTTTCTCTCTCCCTCTGTCTGTATCAAATAAATAAATATTATAATAAAATAAAAAGTGAAATCTCAGAGATTAAGTACTTAAAATGAAAATAATGATAGAAAAAATTTTCATACTCTGTGTTATTTTTTAAATTTAATCTTTAGGTAATGACTATCTTGACATTGAGAATGAAAAAGTGTCTTGGCTTCTACAATGGAACAGTTGAGGAGATATAAATGTTTCCCTATGTATTTTCATTCTCTATCTATCAATTATTTGCAAAGAAGCACAATAACACATCGATTATAAATATAAATTTACTAACATTTTTGTAAACTCTATAAGATAAGCTAACATAAGGTAAAATAATCAATATAAATGAAATGATAGCCTTCTTACTTTACATGAGATCTTAAAAATTTAAATTATTGACCAAGATTGATATTCATTTACAGTAGGTCCCACTTGCAATTGAAGATGCAAATAAAGTTCAAATTCTGCTATTTCAGGCTTTTTTTTTCCTAGAAAGCCCATGGGAGATTGGTTCAAACTGTTGAGTGGGAATTCAGTGAATAGACACTAAAAGTTTACAATGGACAAAACAAATAAGCTGTGACACATTCCAGAAAACAAAATGAAAGGTTCTTGCAGAGGGGTCACCAGGTGTGACTTCAATTTCAGGTCTATGATGACCTTCTGGTGCTTTCTTGCTTTGAGTGGCAGGATAAGCAGCCAGATACAGAAAATCAGCTCAAGTGTTCAGGACAGGAACTCTGAAAACTTCTCCAAGAACCCTGATTCAGAACGAACAACATGGCTTGCACAGGCATTTGTCAACCTGATTGGTTATGGCTAGCTTCTTTAAGGAAATATGCAAGAGAAAAAGAAAGAACACTGAAAAATTTTTTTAAAGAGCAAAGTTATTCATCAAAGAATTAAAAGCTTCAGGTGAATTCACATAGGGGGCTATTCAACACATGTAGTCAATGTGGCATGATTGATAAGCATCTTCTAGATATTGTCTGTCTGACATAATGCCTGTGACTGTGATTACTACAACTCCAACCTCTTGGGACTACTTCTCCACAGTAGATTTTCTGCCTAAGTCAGACTCTTTTGATGTTTCTAGACAAAATGTTGATTTTAATTTTTAAGCTAGTTTATTTCATTCAAGTGACTACCTATATTAATATTTTAAGATAGATGACATCAATTTGGAAAGTAATATCCAGTTTTATATTTATATCAAAGAGAAATAAAAGTAAAAGGCAAGTAGAATAAGATACCCAGTAAACTCTTTGCATATTTCCCTTTCTTGCTCATGTCCTCCCATTGCTATTTGCTTGTAAGAACTGTCTGAACAACACAGTGTACTTAGTGATATAATAGTGAGTGGGGATTTTTTTTCCAGCTACTTATATGATTGAATCATAATCAGTAATAATAGTTGTTTAAAAAATTATTACATGAACTGCTCTGCTAGGCATTTTTTATGTTGATTATACTCTGCTGGACAAATAAATCGAGATTGTTTTCACACTTCAACACAGGCCAATATTCTCCCTTAACATACAGTAACAGAATCCCACACCCTATTGCAGTTCCCCTAACTCCTCTGATTTTCTTTGTTCAAATTGTGTGGGAACTTCTGGAATATTTAAAGACTAGCAATTTTGAGACTTGCTGAATTATATGAGAAGCTTTGGTGGAAAACAATTAACTCTCTATTAATATTTGAATATCTTAATTTTATTCTCATAAATCTATGGAAATACTGCAGTGAAACCACCTCCCACCTGCCAGTGACACCCACTGCTGTATTTTAAATTTATTGCATTTAGATGGATACCACGTTTACACATTCCTGATTAGCTATTTCTGTAGTCATATTTATTATCCTAACAGATTAATGTCACATTGTGATATGAGCAATAGTGTAATTAATTTGTAGGTATGTTATTGCATGCTACAACATAGCTTAAGATATAAGAGGTTTTCTGTCTCATTACTGATACAACAAACATTTAACTTCATTTTTTATTATTTTTAATTTACAAAAAGTATATCTCATCAATATCTAACCACATCCTGATGTTTGCAGATGTTCTTCTGTAATAATGGCTCTAGATGATGATGGTTAACTAATTCCCTATTGGAGGATGATGAGTTTAAACATCATTAGGATGACTTCTTTACATGGAGACTTACTCAGAGCATGCTGACCATCCCAACTCATTTTGGAATCATGCCAGAAACAATTTGAGAGTGTGAGTAATGCAGCACAAAATTCATTCAAAAAGAAAATAGAAAATATGTCAACTCTAGTGTCTTTAAATTTAAAGATTAAAGAATAGATTTCATTTATTTAATTCCTTAACCTGAAATTTACAGAACTAACTGAAAATTTTAAAAAATCCATTATGAAGAATATCTCTGAGTAACCTAAGGAAGGAAATACATTTAATCATCACCCTTACTAGCATGTAGTAAAGGGTCCATCCCACAGTGGGAGGTAAATATGTCTGTGTGGATGCATCAGGGAATGCAATAAATACATTAAAACTTATATTTTGTTAAAGATTACAGTAAGGTGGTAGGGTTATAACTTAATTGTACAGTGCCTGCCTAGTATGTGCAAAGCTCTGGGTCTTAGTACTAGTCCTAGTCCTCTCTAAGAAAAACAGGGTTACAGTTAATAGTCCACTGCTTTCCTTACAATTACATGATGTCAGTATGCAGTTCAATGTTGATATAGAATAAAATATTTTTCTTGTTTAAAAAAACAATCCCTGTGGTGGTTTGAATAGAATAGATGGCCCCCAATATATTCAGTTGTTTATTTGTTTGTAGTTTGCATCTCTAGCCATCTGGCTGGAGGCAATGCCATTTTGTGGATCTTAAGGTGTGGTGGTAGGTTTGAGATTTCAATCTAAAGATATGCAAAGTGTGCCTAACTGGAGTTCCTGAAGTGTGCTGTGGCTTTTGACCTTTGGGCTTGTACTTCTCTCTCTCTGCTTGGGCCTGTGAAGGCAGGCCAGTTTCTTCTGCCATTATGGAACTTCCCCTGGATCTGTAAGCTCCAATAAATCTCTTCCTCCATATCTGTGCCTGGTCTGACAGTTCATCTCAGCAAACCTGAAGCTGTCTGATACAATCCCCAGCACAAAAATCTTAAATATATCTTATATTTCTCTTCAGCTTAATCTGATGTATCTATAAAAATATTAAAATAAAAGGCTTTATTACTGTGTTAACTTATACCAATTTCAAAACCTATAAAAGCCATTGCTCTTGTTCTATCTCCTTTAATAAACATATTTAAACAAGAGTCACACTCATGATTCCTAGTATACTAGAATGTGCAAAGGGATGTTAGTTGTGTAGTGTTTTCATATCTAAAATATATTAAAATCTACTTTGATATAAGTAAAATCACAAAACACTAATAAAATGCTGTCTTTTATATCATTATATCATCTCTGCATCAGAAAGTAAATTCTTAATCAAAAGAATGAGAAATATATAAGAATATCTACATATCTAATGTCTTTTATAATAAAAGTATTTTCAACTTGACAGACTTTTGTTACATAAATTCTAATAAGCAGAAACAAATATAGAATTATTGCTATGAGATGGTTTGACTGTGAAATATTCTCTATATACTCATGGTTTTGAAAATGTGGTCCCCAGCTTTTGGCATTGTTTTGAGGGCCACGAAACTTTTAAGAGGTTGAACTTCACCGGAGGAAGTGAAGCACTGAAGAAAGACCTCCAGGTTTTCTGGCCCAGGCCCATTTCGCATGTACTCTGCTTCCTGTTGTAAGATGCACAGTGTGTCAGATGCGGCTATGCATTCCCATAGAGATATCTGCTGCTATGCCTTGGCCTTTATGATAGACTATCCCTTCAAACTACAAGCCAGAGTAAACCTGTCCTCCCTTAAGTTGCCTCTTAACAGGTAGTTAGTTGCAGAAACAAGAAAAGTAACTAATACAAGGTCCAAAGTTAAAAAAGTAGCAAATCAAATTATTTACATTAATAGAAGAAAATTACTATTAGCAAATGTTGAGAAGGTAAAAATGGATATACATATAGAGAACAGGTAGCTGCATTGATGCCTTTAAGCAATACTTGGGGAAAAGTCAAGATTAGAAAATACTTAAGCTACTTTCTTTGTTTCTCTCTGGCTCCACACCTTGAATACACATAAAAGTGGCAGCCACAGAATTCAAGGGATATTCAATTTTCTTAGGTTTTTCAAATATGAGAAAATATTTCAGGGATTGAGACTTCTGGCCAAGATGGCGACCACCTGGCTGTGCTGCAAATCCCAGGGAAAGAAAGGTAAGATATTAAGGGTTCATTGGGGCTTTTCGGGAACAGAAATCTGGGAGGGCACAAAGGCAAGGGAAACAGGGAATCACGGATCCCCTTGTAGGTGGGTAGCCCACCCCTCTCCCCAAAAAACCACTGTGTAGACAGCACTGCCCCTGGGGTTGCCACCGGTGCCCAGCAACCCGCTGCTGCCTCTCCATGCAAAATGATCCCTGCGTGCAGAAGCTTAGACTGCTCTGCCCACTCATCCACTCGCCAACTTACTGAGTGAGCCCAGTCCCACAGCAACTGCCCCAAAATCTCAGACTGTGTCTCTCCCTTGCACCAGCTCAGGTGCGATACCCGACCTATCTGTCACTCCGGCTATCTGCCATTGTCCTGTGGTGGGGGAGCTCAGACTGCTTCCAAGTCCCAGTGTTCCCAGCCAGAGTTTGGGATGCTTCAGTGCTCGGTGCCTCAGAGTCACTCCTAGCTCAAATGCAGGCAGCTTTGGCACACTACTGCTTGAGAATTCAGGCAACATTGGTGCCCCTGCCAGGCAGTAGATAGGCAGCTTTGGCAAGTGAGAGCCAAAGCCCAGACTGCTTGGCAACTGCCCCAGGCTACCTCAGATTCCCATTGTGCTTGAGCTCAGGCTGATACGCCCATCTATGTGCCAATACACTGTCATGGGCGGACCACAGCACAAAAGAAATAACATGAAAAATCAAATGCAAGAAAATCCATTTAGATCACCCAGTCCCACAATGACTACATCTATCCAAAACATAGAAGAACCATTAGGATCAGAACACCAAATTGAAGCTATGAGCAATGCAACCCTGACCAACCTACTGGTAGAACTTACAGGAAAGCAACAAAGGACCAATAATCCTGTGGATGCTGCCATCGATAAACTAGAACTAATAGATAACAAATTGGAAGGAGTTCAAAGAGAGTTAAGAGATTTGAGGGAGAAAAAAAAAAAAAACCTTAAAAATCAGCTGGCCATGCTAAATGAAGACACAAAGAAATGCAAGGGTGAATTCCAGAATCATCAAGAATATCAGAAAATGATGTGAAAAGGGAGCTTGACAGATGGATGGAAATTAAACATAGAAAAGTAGTAGAAAATGCAAACTTAACTGACAATTCCAAAACACACTAGAAGCTCTCAAGAATAGAGTCAGCCAAGTGGAAGATGGAAACTCTGATCTGGAAGACAAGATGGAAGAAACAGCTAGAGAGTTCAAAAATTTCAGTAAGTTCAAAAATTCCTGTGAACAGAACATGAGGGAATTGTGGGATACACTTAAACGTCCTAATATCAGGATCATTGGAATACCATAAGGAGAAGAAATTCAGGCCAAAAGCATGGAGAACTTATTTAACAAAATAATTGAAGAAAACTTCCCCAGTCTCTTAAAAGAAAGGCCCATCAAGATACAATAAGCCAACAGAACTCCAAACAGACAGGACCAAAGGAGAAACTCTCCAAGACATATTTTCATTAAGACTCTAAACATTGACACCAAAGAGAAAATCCTAAAAGCAGCTATGGAAAAACAGCACACCACTTTCAAAGGCAACCCCATCAGAATTACTTCAGACTTCTCAATGGAAACAGTGAAAGCTAGAAGGGCCTGGAATGAAACACTGCAAAGTCTAAGAACCTATGGCTTCCAAGCCAAACTACTCTACCCAGAAAAAGTATCCCTCATAATAGATGGTGAAAGAAAAACATTCCGCGACAAAACTTAGCTTTACAATTATATGAACACAAAATCCAAACCTACAGAGAGAATTTCAGGAAATTCTCCACAGAGAAGAAACAAATAATCAAACTCAATTGCCTAAAAAAGTCAGATCACAACAACCAAACACAGAGTAGGCACAAAAAACTTCAAAGTCCATGAAAACAGCAACCCACATTTATCATGACAATATGGCAGGGATCAAGTCAAATCTCACAGTCATTACCCTAAATATTAATGGCCTTAATTCACCCATCAAGACACACAAGCTAACAAGATGGATCAGAAAATTAGACCCCTCAATCTTTTGCCTTCAAGAAACCCACCTTACCACTAAAGACAGACACCTCCTCAGGGTGAAAGGGTAGAAAACAATATTCCAAGCAAATGGGAATAAGAAACAAGCAGGTGTAGCTATATTAATATCAGATAAAATAGACTTCAAACCAAAAATAATCAAAAAAGACAAAGAAGGCCACTTCCTACTTACCAAGGGAATGATCCATCAAGAGGATATTACAATCATAAATCTGTATGCACCAAACACAGGGGCACCACAGTTTATAAAACAAAACCTACTTGACAATAAAACAGAAATAACCACCTAAACCATCATATCTGGGGACTTCAATACACCATTATCAGTAATAGACAGATCATCCAAACTGAACCTCAACAGGGAAGTAAGAGAACTCAACAAAACCATAGATCACTTAGACCTAACAGACATCTACAGAACTTTCCATCCCAAAACCACAGACTACACATTCTTCTCAGCAGCCCATGGACCATTCTCTAAAACAGTCCATATACTGGGTCACAAAGACGGCCTGCACATATTCAGGAAGATTGACATAATTCCCTGCATGACATCAGATCACAATGCTATATTGCTAGATATTAACAACAAAACACCCACCAAGAATCCGAACAGCACCTGGAAACTGAACAGCACACTTTTAAACAATATATGGATAGGGGATGAAATAAAAATGAAATTGCAAAATTTCTGGACTTGAATGACAATGAGGGCACATCATACCAAAACGTATGGGACACTATGAAGGCAGAACTCAGGGGAAAATTCATAGCACTCAATGCCTTCATAAAAAAAAGGCAGAAAGGTCCCAAATCAATAACCTAACCATCCACCTAAAGGCACAGGAAAAACAAGAAATATCCAACCCAAAGTGCTCCAGAAGGAAAGAAATAATTAAAATCAGATCAGAAATCAAGGAATTGGAAACCAAGGAAACAATTAAGTAAATGAAAAAACAAAGAGCTGGTTCTTTGAAAAAAATAAACAAGATTGACAAACCCCTGGCCAATCCAATGAAGCAAAAAAAGGAGAAGCTTCAAAGTAACAAAATTCAAAATTAAAAAGGAGAGATCACAACAGACATAAGTGAAATTGGGAGAATCATCAGGACTTATTTCAAAAACCTCTACTCCACAAAACTGGATTATGTGGAGGAGATGGATAAATTCCTGGATGCATACCATCTACCAAAGCTAAACACAGAGCAGATTAATCACCTCAATCAACCCATCACACTCATGGAGATTAAAAAAGTAATAAAACACCTCCCATAAAAGAAGAGTGCAGGACCAGATGGCTTCTCAGATGAATTTTATCAAACCTTCATGGAAGAATTCAAACCAATCTTCCTCAGACTGTGCCACACAATTGGTGAACAGGGAAAGCTAACTCCTTTTATGAAGCTAGCATCACACTAATTCCAAAACAAGGCAGAGATGCCACAAGAAAAGAAAACTACTGGCCTATATCCCTGATGAATTTAGATGCAGAGATGCTGAACAAAATCCTCGCAAACCGAATCCAACAATACATCAAAAGCATTATCCACCTTCACCAAGTGGGATTCATCCCAGCAACACAGGGCTGGTTCAACATATGGAAATCTGTCCATGTAGTACACCATATAAACAAGGTTAAACATAAAAACCATATGATCATTTCAATAGATGCAGAAAAGCTCTTTGACAAGATACAACATCACTTCATGATCAAAACATTGGAGAGAATTAGCATGGTTGGTTCATATCTTAACCTAATAAAGGCAATATAAAAAGCTCCAAAAGCCCAAATAATACTTAATGGGGAGAGACTGGAGGAATTCCCATTAAGATCAGGAACAAGACAGAGTTGTCCACTCTCACCTCAGCTTTTCAATATAGTACTCCAAGTCCTAGCTCAAGCAATAAGACAGGTGAAGAAAATAGAAGGGATACACATTGGAAAGGAAGAAGTTAAGCTAGCTTTATTCGCTGATGACATGATTATATATGTAAGAGACCCGAGAGACTCCATCCCAAAACTCCTGAAGGTGATTAACTCCTATAGCAAAGTAGCAGGTTACAAAATCAATGCACAAAATTCGGTAGCCTTTCTATATGCAAATGACAAAGATACAGAGAAATAAATAAGGGATATAGTCCCATTTTCAATAGCAACAAAAGAATAAAATACCTTGGAATAATGTTAACCAAGGAAGTGAAAGATCTATACAAGGAAAACATAAAAACACTCAGAAAAGAAATTGAGGAGGGCTTCAGAAAATGGAAAGACCTCCCATGTTCCTGGATAGGCAGAATTAATATTGTGAAGATGACAATCCTACCAAAGGCAATATACAGATTTAATGCAGTTCCAATTTAGATCCCTACAGTGTTCTTCACAGAGATAGAAAAAATGATCTCAAATTTCATATGGAAAGGCAGAAGGTCTCGCATATCCAAACATATTCTCAGCAAAGGAAATACCTCTGGAGGCATCACCATACCTGATCTAAAGCTATATTACAAAGCCATAGTAATAAAAACAGCATGGTACTGGCATAAAAACAGGAGTCCAGACAAATGGAATAGACTTGAGGACCCAGACTTTGGGTCAAGCAACTATAGCTACTTGATAATTGAAAAAGTCCTGAACAATATAGGCTGGAAAAAAGACAGCATCTTCAACAAATGGTGCTGGACAAACTGGATAACCATATGCAAGAAACTGAAACTTAATCCACACATTTCACCATGCACTACATACAAGTCCAAATGGATCAAAGACCTCAATATAAAACCAGAAACTAGAATACTACTGGAAGAAAATTTTGGAAGTACTTTCCATGATATAGGAATGGAAAAGGACTTCCTGAACAAAACCCCAGTAGCTCACGAACTTAAACCGTCACTCAACCAATGGAATCACATGAAGCTAAAGAGTTTCTTTACAGACAAGCATACAATAGGCAAAGCCAATAGATTACCCACAGAATGGGAGAAAATATTTGTGGGTTATCCAACTGATAGACGCCTAATCTCTAAAATCTACAAGAACACAAAAATCTAAACAGTAAGAAGTCAAACACCCCACTCACAAAATGGTGCAAAGAGCTGAATAGGCAGTGCACAGAGGTAGATATACAAATGGCAAACATACACTTAAGAAAATGTTCAGCATCCCTAGTCATCAGAGAAATGCAAATTAGAACAACTATGAGATTCCACCTTACCCCAATAAGGATAGCAAACATCAAAAAATCAAATAAAAACAAATGCTGGCGAGGATGTGGAGAAGTAGGAACACTCATCCGCTGTTTGTGGGAATGTAGGATGGTACAACCAGTTCGGAAAGCAATAAGGAGACATCTGAAAAAGCTGAGTATAGAGATACCAACAGACCCAGTTATTCCCTTACTGGTCCTCTACCCTAAAACCTTCAAACGACAGGCTAGAGAGATTTGCTCATCCACGTTTGTAGTGGCTCAATTTGTAATAGCTAACAGCTGGAATCAACCCAGATGTCCGCCACTAGAAGAATGGATAACTAAGATGTGGTATATCTACACAATGGAATTCTATACAGCAGTAAGAAAAAATGACACAATGAAATTTGAGGAAAAATGGTTGAAACAGGAACAGATCATTCTCAGTGAACTAACCCAATCACAGAAAAACAAAATCGCCACATAGTCTCACTCATCTATGGCACCTAACCTGAATCTACCCAAGATACCTTACATATCCAACAAGCGTCCCATGGACTAGACACTAGGATGGAAGGGGAGGAAGGGGAGAGCATCAAAGGGGTGGGAAACACAAATCTAGGCCCAAACAGGAATGGTACCATAAAATTCTACTTACAAAAAGACAGACCAAATGGCTGATCCTTTGCCAGGCCCTTACAGGGAACACCTGAACCACAAGACACTGGAGAGGGTAGGATCTTGACTAACCTTAATCTTCTACATCTTCCCTCACTTCTTCTCCCTCTCCCTCTCTCTCTCTTCTCTCTAACTCTTGTATAATAGTTATCTCTTTCCTCCTTTTCTTAGTGGGCACTGACCTGTAACTCTCAGTACCAGCATGGGGTTATCATCTGCAATGAGATTTTGATCAGAGAGACCTACAAGGTTTCCTAAAAGACAGACAGATTTCTGTCAGAGTACTTGATGCCCACCAAAGTTTAGTGGTAAGAGCCTACTGCTGAAGACGCCTTATGTGGTTGACATGCAAAATGGAATATCATGGCTGGAAGTTGGAAGAGCGTCAGTCCCCAGTCAGCACCTCTATTGCCAGAAGGTGCTACATGGGCGACTGGGGAAAATGACCAATATCTGTCCAAGCAACTCATGGTCTAATCTACTTAGCAGCAAATAACTTGTTGTGATGCCCACACAAGTGCAATAGTGGCACACACTGCTCTTAATTTGGCTAATTGATCTCCTCAGTGGTACAGGACCCATAGCTGGAGCTGGGAACCAATATCAAGCTACCATCAATCGTGGGCTACAAGAGGTCCTACACCTATTAAATTCTCCATTAAAAAAAGTAAGGGTTATCTCATTTGTCCTAGTGATAACTTACTCTCTATTGGAGAATCTGCTTCTCTTTTTCAGATAGATGTAGATCCTAAGGAGAGAGCCACCCCATCATACCACCAAAGGGCCCTGGCTGAAACTAAGAAAAATTGGTGAAATAAGCAAGGGTGCTGTTTTCCTGATGAACCAGATACCAGCACAAGGGGGAAGGAGATCAACACAGAGAAAAGTCAACTCCTACCAAATCAGAGAACCAGAGCCTCAGAGGCCCCCAACACCTCATCACTGAAGCAGACCAGAAATGAACCCAATATGGCTCAGGGAAATTTTGCGGAAGAGGGGGCGGAAAGAATGTCAGAGCCACATGTTGGGTCATGATATGCAGAGATATTTATCTTACTCATAACTGTGGGCTAACTCCACAATGCATGACCCATATACCTCAACAAGGAGGGGCCAAGGGGAGGGGGTCAGTGATGGATGAGCCTAATAATGGTGCCAAACTCACTGTATTTGCTGAATACAAAACTAGTAATAAAGAAAAAAAGAAGAAAATATATTTCATGGATTAATACTTGATGATTTCCTTTTGGAAGTCAATCATATAAATAAAGGTCATAAATACTTAAATTTGTTCTTGAGTCACTTTAGAACAGATTACTAATTTCAAAATGGAACCAGTGTTTATCATAACCTCTTTATAGCTAGGGACAAGTGTTTATGTTGAATAATTTAACAAACTTTCAATGTAGGATTTATAAAAAGAAAGGTAGACCTATGTCACTGAAATGTTTATCTATAGAAATAAGGTCAAATTAATAAAACAGTTTTAAAATAATATGGTTATTATCTTCCTAATTATTAACCAAAAATTTATGTGCCCAAAGTAGCATGTTTTAGTTTCTCATACTGTAATAAACATATGAAATTAACATCTTACAAAAAGAAACGATTTATTTTAGCTCACAGTTTTAGAAGTCTCAGTTTATAACGGATTGATGGTGTTGCTTTTGTACCTATGGCAGGGCAGCCCAACATGATGGAAATATGTGACAAAATTCTTCACAACATTGACAGAACACAATAATGAAGAGATGAAATTATTTTGTCCCCAGAGTCTCCTTTATAGTCATGACCCCAAGTACTGGAAGTCCTCCCACTGTCCCTTACTTTCTAACTGCACATGATCCTTTGGAGGATATTTAAGATTCAAACCACAACTCAAAACATATTCAGTATTTCTAGAACATTTTCACTTTGAAAGTGAAATAGCTTTATATACATTAACAATAAAAAATTTGACTATTATGTCAGAGAATAAAGAACAAATAAACAACTGAATTATATTATTAAAAATATTCCCTGGAAGAATCAGTCAAGACAACAAGTATTACCAACAATCATAACTGTGCTACAACTGATGTGATCCTTGAATTTAAGTAACTAAGATAGGTGATTGGGGAAGGCTGGAAGGGTTGGGGAAAAGTTGTGCAGAGAAGCAGTTGCATGAAACCCTACATCTGTGCACATAGATGCTTTAGTGAGCTGCATGCCTCAAAGGTACTGAATTCTGTTGAAATTTTTTATGAAAAACCCAAGGAAATGATCCATCATTCTTTCCCGGTCATTTCTGGCTGTGGAGGTCATCCTAGCAGAAGATGTTAATGTCATTGAACAAGGTTATGTGTGGAACTGGGAAACAGGATCTGAAAAGAACAGCTTCATTCCTTATATGTTACACATTTCTCTAGAAGCCTCACGTATTTTAAATTTTTCATATTTCAAATAATGGTGTTATGGGTTTCTCTAAAGCATAAATTCAGGAGAATAAATCATCTTTCTAGCTATATTTGTTAAGTTCAAACAACTTTAAGAGATGTTGTAAATGTGCATTGAAATAAGTCAATGAGATATTTTTGTCTGCTGATTACATTTTTATTGGGGAGTTTAGTCTTTTCCCTCTTAAATTGAGGAGCTAATTTATAAGAGAATAATCCAATTTGCTAAAATGCTTCTTTCTGCAGGACATACATAATCTACTTCTATGTACTGACAAGTCACATAGATTCCCATGATTTCGATCCTTATATAAAACTTGGAGAAAATGATGCTTTCTATGTATTTCTCAGAGGTATTCAAGGTAATAATGAGATCTTGTCTTTAAAGCACTTGGAGTTTGCCAAGGAGAGGCAAAACACAAACTCAAATAACCTCTGTGTTACTATTTAGCTTTGCTTTATATAAGTAGTTTACTTCTATCAGCATTTTCCTAGTAGAAACCTTTTTATTACTAAAGTGCATTAGCCATGACATTTATTTCTATTACTTGCTCATAAAGGCTCTAAGGCTACATAGCATAGAATTCTCAACTCCATGAAGAGTGAATATTGTCTTCCAGGACTGCTTTGCCCTTTCACAAGTGACTTCTGTATAACAAGCAGCTCAGAAAATATAACCAAGAGCTCTCAAGAGGCAAGTGAAATGTAGTGCATGGTAACAGAAAAGTTATTTACTGGTCTCTCATGAAACTAAGGTAAATAGACTCCAGTAACATTATTAAAAAGCAAAAACAAACAAACAAAAAACAGTAACAGACATGCAGACGAACAGACCACTCTTAGCCTTGGCCTCAGGTGGAAGGAACATCTTGCACCTTTCTCCTGTGTCATTCCTCAAGGGACTCTCATGTATCCTAGATAAGTGGGCTCCGCACTTGAGTCATGCTCACTGAGCTCTCACTTTCAAGTCTCCAAACAAAGTATTATAGTGCCACTCTGGTAAATAAATGCTGGCCTTGGTTCAGCCTTTTCAAGTCTCAGTGCTTACACCCTAAGTATAAAAGATCTGCCTCGCCTTTGCTACAATATTCCAGCTGCATCCAAAGGCTGTTAGCTGGTTCTCCTGAATTTGGACTCCTGTTCTGCTCCAAACTCACCCTGTAAAATTGAATCTGAGATGCAATGCAGCCTCCTACCTAAATCTCAGTATTCTCTAATGCCTAAGCAAAGCACTGAAAAGTAGAAGTTACAAAACACTGAGATAGCTGGGCGTGGTGGCACACACCTTTAATCCTAGTACTTGGGACACAGAGGCAGGAGAATTACCATGAGTTCGAGCCACCTTAAGACTACATAGTAAATTCTAGGTCAGACTGGGCTAGAGTGAGATCCTATCTGGTAAAGGCTGAGGCAATCTGACCACAAACCTCTGTCTTTTTTTTCTGTGGAATTCTTGAGAAATGTCTTTTTATGTCTCAAAAATGAGAAAAATGATTCTTTCCTTCTAGGAAAGTTTGAGTACAGTCTGTCACCCAATAACAAGGGGTAGTTGCTTTTATTACATAAATTGGCTTCAATTTAGCTATGAAAATTAGGTCTCTTAACTGCTTAATAGTGTGGTGCAAGTCTGATATTGGTTGAATGCTTTTCAATTGTTGAGTTCCTGAAAGACTTCTTTATATATTATGTTAACTGATTCGTTCTCAAATAACCCCATAGAAAGAATAGGATCTCCATGTTACCAACAATAGATATATGGTACCAAATGAGTACATAATGCCCAGAGTCACAATGATAAGTTATGGAGCTGAGTCTTACATCTATGCAAGACTGGCAGACTCCCAACTCCTATGCTAGGAATCACTGTATTTTGCTGGTTCCATAGTCTAGTCCCATGGACTTGTGGGCTGTAATTTTTCTTTCTTGAATTTTCTTTCCTCCAAATCTCTGGTTTTCTACATCTATACATTTTTAAGTCCTACTTCATAATATCTTTCCCAGAAATTTATTCTATAGTATTCTAGTATTTTTTCCTGAAGTCCTATAATCACAATTACTCATTGCAATTGTGTGTGTGTTTGTGTGTCTGCTGTCATGTATGTTAATTTCTTCCCCCTCATAGCCTTTTAGCACCTTCAATATTAGGACTTCTTTGAGGTTTCCATGCAGAGAACAGATCATTTCAATATGCTTTCAGTGAACAAGCAAACATTTTCATTAATAATCATACATGTTGTATCACCTTACCTGTACATGGTTTCGCTCTGTCTTTTAAAAATATTTTTTTATATTTTATTTATTTATTTGAGAGGGAGAGAGAAAGAATGAGGGGAGAGAGAGAGAGAGAGAGAGAGAGAGAGAGAGAGAGAGAGAGAGAAAGAGAGAGAGAGACTGAGAATAGATGCAGAGCAGGGCCTACAGCCACTGCAAACAAACTCCAGATGATTGTGCCACCTTGTGCATCTGGCTTTATGTGAGTACTGGGAAATCAAACCTGGGTTCTTTGGTTTTAGTGGCAAGCACCTCAACCACTAAGCCATCTCTCTAGAACTTCAACATGTTTTTACAGATGCCATTTCATTTGAATTTGCCTATAATTCACACACAAAAATTGCTCACTTGAGTTTTAGTGGAGTCTTCGATCAACCTGTGTGGTAGCAGACTTAAACAGAAAGAAGTTTATATGTCCCCAAGACCACTTTAACATATACTCAGATAAGCACCTTGGAAAATGAGGATCCATGAGATATAAAAACAATTCTTCTTGTGCCTAAGAGACCTAAACCAGATCTATAGGATACTTGGTTTTGTCCATTTTTATGTAAGATGTTTTTGAGAACTTAGAATTTTTCTAAGGAGGCAATTTCCTTGAGAGTCATTCATAAGTATACCTTTTGCTATCAAGCAATTTCCCTTGACATTTTCTTCCAAATTTCCAAGATTTTCTCCTTCATCAGAGACTCCTTGTTGCACCTTTTTGTGCCATGCTAAGGACTTCTGTCACCAAGTCTGTGATGGCAGATTTTAAACATAGCTTGACATTTAAGAGTTCTATCTGCTTATCAGCATGTGCAATGTTAGTCACAAGTGGATCGTCTCTTCTCATTTAGTCCTTAATAGTAATCATGAGCTGTTTATGAAGGCTGGCAATATTATTACTTCTGACTTATTCCTATTCTTTGAAATCAAAATAATTTAATGTTTATATTATTTTGTCAGCTTTTCTGGGTCTTAGATAAATTTCCCAAGTATGATTCCTTACTTACTAGGAGAACACTCCCACAATGTTGAAGGCATTTTGATTACCTTTTAAGTTAAAACAGTATGGACTTATAAAATTTAAACAAATTCTCCAAAATTGTTTAAAGCCAATTTTGGTTTCAAGTCCTCACAAATAAAATATCTTCACAGATATATGATCTTGACTCTACCCTTTATATGAAAGGTAGATACTATTCCAAGAAATGGTAACTTATGGTCCATGCTTCAATATGGAAAAGAGAAATGAATCAAATTATAAGTAGTTATGTAACAGCTCTTTAACATTGAAGGTTTTATCACAGAATGTCACAAACCTTACTGCCTCTGTTTAAGATATAGAAAAAAGCCTAATAAAATTTCTCAGATTGTTGTTTCTTTGGTAATAAACACCTACCTCTTCAGACAAAAGACAAACATCTATGACTATGACTCTTACCAAAAGAAGGGATATACAGGATTCACATGCACTATCTTATGTGCTCTCAAATGTCTTGGACATGTGCTAAACCCACTCCTTGTTGTGGTGTGTTAGGTGTCATTAACTTTCTCAGTGGTCTCACTGGAACAGCCATGGCTACCATGTGCTCTTCTAAATTGCCCTCAAAACACACAAGTATTTTCGTTGTCAAAAGACATCAGTGTGAGCTGAAGAGATGACATAACAATTAAGGCACATGTCTCTGAAGCCTAAGGACCCAGGTTCTATTCTCCAGGTCCCACGTGAACCAGATGCATAAGGTGGCACACGCATATGGAGTTCATTTGCAGTGGCTAGAGGCCTTGGCATGCCCATTCTCTCTCTCTCTCTCTCTCTCTCTCTCTCTGTCTCTCCCTCCATCCACCCCTCTCTCTGTCTCTAACAAATAAATTAATAAAAATAAATCTTTAAAAAAAAGACATCAGTGTCAGAGGTGCTATAACTGATGAGGAAGGCTGGTGGAATACTGAAAGAGACTGGGCTACCTCATGCCAGCTACAGTGGTAGGGGGTGATTTTCACCCTGAGATGGACATCACTGATGCTCCCTACTTCTTACCATCACTCAGGAGAAAGAAGGAAATAATACTTTGCTTTTGAGTTTTAAAAGATGGTATCAGGTACTTTGTTACTTTAAACATTAATTGCACTCTCAAAGTTGGAAAGCCAGTGTAAGCCAGTGCTGGCCTGGTGATTGTTTACTTGAAGATGCTTTTTTTTCTCTTATCTATTCATAATGATAATTTTGAAACTGAAGAACTACAAAAGAGAGAAGATTAATGAAGATGAGCAGACATACATCAGGGTACAGTTCTAAGACAAATCCACATTCTTTGAAAAAGACACCAACTCTCAAGCTTGTTCTTGAGCTGTGTTTGTGGTTTGCTATTTTTATTTTATTTTAACTTAATTTTTAGTTAGCATCCAGAGTTTTAGGTATCATTATGGATGGATAACTCCTCAAGGTCATCTTTCATGTGGTGATTCTACAATAGTAGCCAGTATCTCTTCCAGAAAGATACTTTCTTCCATCTAAATTGCCCACTTCTTCTTCTTCTGGGCAAGTCCCTGGATGGCAAGTGGGTTATGTTTATTTCTGTGGACTAATGATACTAGAATTGGTTTCATTTTTCCCAGGGTATGTGGTAGCCACTGTGGCTTGGTAGTTAAAGGTACATGTTCTGTTCTCTCTCTCTCTCTATCTGCCTCTTTCTCTCTCTGTCACTCTCAGATAAATAAATAAAAATAACAAAAAAAAAATTTTAAAGGGCTGGAGAAATGGCTTAGCGGTTAAGCGCTTGCCTGTGAAGCCTAAGGACCCCGGTTCGAGGCTCGGTTCCCCAGGACCCACGTTAGCCAGATGCGCAAGGGGGTGCACGCGTCTGGAGTTCGTTTGCAGTGGCTGGAGGCCCTGGCGCGCCCATTCTCTCTCTCTCTCTATCTGCCTCTTTCTCTCTCTGTCACTCTCAGATAAATAAATAAAAATAACAAAAAAAAATTAAAAAAAAAAGAGGTACATGTTCTGGGTCCCAGTAACCTGGGTTTCACTGTGGTTTCAGCAACAATCTGTTAAAGAACCATGAGGTACTGCCTTACATGAGATGAAAGGGAGGAGCCAACATCCAAACATTGACCTCTGAACTCCACACACACGCTGTGCACCCACAGTCACACATGGACATAATATTAAAAAAAATTTTTTTTTGTTCATTTTGATTTATTTATTTTAGAGTGACAGGCAGAGAGAGAAAGAGGCAGAGAGAGAGAGAGAGAGAAAGAATAGGCACACCAGGGCCTCCAGCCACTGTAACTGAACTCCAGATGTGTGTGCCCCCTTGTGCATCTATCTGGCTAACGTGGGTCCTGGGGAATTGAGCCTCGAGCTAGGGTCCTTAGGCTTCACAGGCAAGGGCTTATCTCCTAACCCATCTCTCCAGCCCGACATAAAATATTTTTTTTAATTCCCCATACCTGTTATCTTAGTCTAAGAATGATGCTAATAATATAGATAACACATAATAGAATATATAATAATAATATATACTAGTTTTCTATTTATCCAATAATGTGGAGAGCTAAAAAGGCATATACCAAATAATATTGGGAGTTAAGAGGCACCATTTATTTTCAAATTGTATTTTAGTTTAACAGATAATATTGTGTATAGCCATTTGTTTTGAGAAATACATACGTTTTGGAGCCATTAAATCTAAATTGGTACATTTCTTAAGGAAGATACATAAATGTATAAAATTCATGTGTGCATTAAGCTTTGATATAGCTTAAAAATTTCATGCATAGGGCCTGAAGATGAAGAAATAATATTTAAGGATATGATAATGTTTCTTAACAATGTATATCAACTTGGATTGTAGATTAGAAAAAATAAAATAATTAAAATGTCCAGAACAGAAATTAGTTAAAATTATGACATTTACTAGGATAATATACAAATGCTAATTTTTCCATGAAAATAAAAAATATTAAGTGCCAAAATTATAAAAGTATATTATCTTTTCCTTAAAGTAAAACTGATAATATTTGGTGGAAAAATACCCTAAGATTTTTTAAATATTTTTTTAAAATTTTTATTTAGTTATTGGAGAGCGACAGACAGAGAGAGAAAGAGGCAGATAGAGAGAGAGAATGGGCGTGCCAGGGCCTCCAGCCACTGCAAACAAACTCCAGATGCATGCGCCCCCATGTGCATCTGGCTTATGTGGGTCCTGGGGAATTGAGCCTCAAACCGGGGTCCTTAGGCTTCACAGGCAAGCACTTAACCATTAGCCAGCTCTCCAGCCCACCCTAAGATTTTCATACCATATAATTAATTACAGATGATTCTATCAGATAAAATAAAAATGTACATTGGATATATTTCTATAATATTTATATATTTTCTTTCCTGAATTTATATCAGAAAATATATACGGATTTATCTTGTAAAATGAAACACTCATTAATCATATTTAAAATAGATTTTTATGATTTGTAAGAATCTACAATATTTCAAATATTTCACTCAGTAGCATAACACAATGGCCTTCCCATAGGACCAAAATGGTCCATGTTAGGTGGATTTATATTTTCATTCTTAACTACTTCCATAGAGATTCAGCCACTGTAGAAATAGATAGGATTTTTTTAAAAAATCAAAATTGAGTGCAAAGACACCTTCTGACCTGCACTTTTAAAAGTACAATATATCTTTCCCAAGAAGGAAGCATTCTGACCATTGAGGCATTTCCAGTGTATTTTCTTCACTGCCTCAGAGATTTTCACTTAAAACAACTCTACCTTGAACTGCATAATAACCTGAAGAAATACTGTTTGGAGATTTTTGCTCTTCCAGTGTCATCAGGAGAAAAGTAAAGCAGAAACACATAAACACACACATACACACACACACACACACACACACACCTTAAAAATAAAACTCACCCACTAATATCAATTATTTTTATTTTTGCAGTTTTTTTTTTTCTGAATGGCCGGTTTCTGAGTTTTTAAAAAGTTCATAAAAATCAATGTTGGCATTTAATTACTTCTGGTGTTTTGTCAAAATGAATTATGTTTTGAAGTCAACAGAGTTATTTTTGACATAATCTCTATTGGAGAAGGAGAATGTTTTGTCTTGATTAACTTATAAGCTGTTCTATTTTCCAAAGCCCATCCAGTACAATCAGAATCACATGGTTGACATTATCTAAGCCCCTGGCCTTTGCAGAGTATTTTGCCATTTGCAAACCACTTTCACAAATACTGCATTGATTTCATTTTTATCTTCTGCATCCCTGTGGGGTAGGTAGAACAGGCATCATTTTCCAACAAGAAACCCAGCTACAAAAGTTAAAGTTGCTTATGTGAGATCTATTTATCATGTTGCTATCTTAGTATGCTAACAATGATTTGTTCTCCATGCAGGATTGTAGCATCTATAATTTAGAAAGAGAGAGATTTTAGTTGCTGAATAGTTTTTAAATAAAGACTCCCTGGACTCCGGTCTTGTAAGAAGATATGAATAACTTGGGCCTTGTGCCTTTCAAATACCACAAGCTCACCAGAAGAATACATAGTATAACACTGTCCTTTTAGACACTCATTGCAAAAGTCAACATATTATGAAGTAATTAAATATATGCAATATGAATGACTAAGAATTTCTTAATTCTTCCACCCCAAAAAAATCCATTTTACTTTCTTTTTACTATACTGGGTAATTAAACCCAGGTACTTACATATAGAAAGCATGCATTCTACCACTGAACTATATTCCCAGCTGCTCAAAAAAAAATCCATTTTCTTAACAATACTTATTAGGTTTTCATGGAATAGAATATGTGACTTAAATGTGTTTTTGATGCAAAATTCAAATTACCTTAGAAATTATTAAGAAAATGATATCTAGAGCTGGGTATGGTGGCACATGTCTTGAATCCCAGCACTCGGGAAGCAGAGGTAGGAGGTTTGCCATGAGTTCGAGGCCACCCTGAGACTACATAGTGAATTCCAGGTCAGCCTGGGCTACTGCGTGACACTACCTCAAAAAACCAATGATAACAATAATAATAATAATAATACCTGTTGTATAATGTTTCTTCTAACATAAACAGTATGTGTTATTTTTCATTTCAATTTATTTCAGAAAACATGAATTCCAACATAGTCCTCCAAAATGAGTAGGTCACTGTAGTCCCTTAGTCGAAGCACTCAAATAGTAAACACTCAGTTCTGTACCAAGCCTAAGAATCAAAGCCCTGCATGGTGGCAAAAACAAGTATCACCCAACACTGGAAAGGAAACAAGCTTATCCTTTAAGCATTCAAACATGATTACTCTATTTTTAAATGTTACCTTTGTAATTACAACAATTAAATTAAAGCTAATGGTCAGGTTTCTTTTCTCTTTACTGAGGTATTATGATTGTTTAATATTGGCTAGGTAGTTCATGATTTTTAAATGAAATATCAAATATAGAGATTTATATCTTGTTGGCATTGACTCTTTAAATGATAGGGCTAAGGAGGATATCAAAAGAAATATGTTTAAAACTTAGTTAAGGCATAACTTATTTTGACAATTTCTATTTCTGAAAGTTAATGAACTGTATACACATAATACATAAATGCTTAAAATGCCTTCATAATAATATCAACATCTCCATCTACATGATGCAACAGAGTATATCCACAAAACTACTTCAGGAAATTGACTACTTATGTTTACAATGTGAGAAGAGACTAGTCATAACATTTTCGCCACCCATGGAGTTTGAAGTTCCTAAGGACTGAGAGAAAAAAAAATCAGTCTTACAGAATCAGCAACTGTATCCTTTTGTCCATGTATTCCTTAATAAAGCCACAAGCATCTATAAAGCCAAACATCTGCAGACTTGCACCTAAAGCCCTTCCCTTATTTCTACCTTTGCCTCCAGGCAGAAAATGAACACCTAAGTTTGAGGTAAGGTAATGGAGACCACTATTTTCTTTTCATCTTTTTTTTTCCCCAATTTGGGGGACATAGCCATTAATTTGGAAAAGACTAGGATTCTTCTACCCAGAAGTGGTCAAACTACTTCTAGGAGCAGAGCCTGAGACATAGACTAACTGTAGTTATTTTCCTACCCAAGAGTGGGCAAACTGCTTTTAGAAAAAGCCATAGGAAGAAAAAGAAACTGAACAGAAGTTTAGTTTAAGCTATTAGTACACCTGCTGCACTAGCTGCTCTGATCTTGCTGTGGCTATGGCTTCTTCTGATGCAGGAAGTCATTAGCATTTTTACTGAACACACAAAACCCATTAATACATAATATACCAAAAAGTTGTACATTGTATGAGCAAAGGGTAAGGAACTTCCAACTTTAGATAATCCTTAAACATTTGTTAAAGAAGGGATTTATGACTTGTTGGACTCTGCTGATTCAGAACACACAATCTGATCACAAATGCAATCATGTTAAACCCACCTTTTGTCTTCAACAGACTGGTGGGCACTTAGTTACTGATCTTGTCTTCAATGCTATGATTAGCACTTCTCATGCATGTATGTTTGCTCTTAGTTGAGCCCAATAGGGTCACTGTGGAAATTGGGCAAATGGCATATCTTAAGACCACCAAGACAGAGGAAACAAAGTCACATTGATTTTAGTGGGTGGATGACATAGTTGTAAGATTAACTTTAGGGCAAGTTACAAGTAAGGACTTTAGCTTCTCATAGTAATAAGATCAGATAAGTTATTTGTAAGGTTCATAAGAAATATTTCCATAGTTCTATCCCATAGTTCACTCCCATATTTCATTCCCACAGTTCGTTTTCATAGTTTATCCTGACAAATTTTGTCAAGTTTCATTTCTCAGTAATCTTCGGTTTTGTCTATAAATGAAGAAAAAGGATGGTTTGACATTTAACCTGATAACAGAATTAGAGTAAGTGCTTGGGTTAAGTAATGCTATTCTGTAACCGGCATTTAAGTATCCCTTTTGACAAGAAAATCACCTAGAAAAACACCTGTCCCTACTGGTGTTTGGTATATGCTTCCACTCATGGGTCATCTGTATGCTTCTCTCTCAACTGTATCACAACAGCTGTTTTCTTGTCACTATGAGTAGTCCTCCTATGTAGCATGCAATTAACTTACAGCTGGGAGAAGGGAGATTCTCATTTCTGGGGCTTCCTGGAAGCCTGGCTTTAGTATCTCTTAAGACAAAAGTGTTAGAATTTAAGATATGATCAACAAGTCCAGAGCTCCCTGGCTACTCTCAGGAATCCTTTCTTTACCAACATCTTGCCCTGAGCATTAGCTGGCAGCCTGGCTTGAATAGTGACAAGAAAGCCACAAAATATCCCATTGTTCACTTTAATTTTGAACTCAGGTGAAATGAAAACTTACTGCATTTCGTAATGGCTCAATATGGAGACACAGCCCCTGTGTACGGGAACAAGGATTTAAAGAGAAGTTACATTTGGCTGTTTCTCTGACCCCTAAGGCTTGCTTGCACTTATTTTCTTAACCAAACCTTATCTTTTTTTTTTTTAATTTTTTTTGTTCATTTATTTATTTGAGAGTGACAGAGAGAAGGAGGCCAAGAGAGAGAGAGAGAGAGAATTGGCGCACCAGAGCCTCCTGCCTCTGTAAACGAACTCCAGATGCGTGCGCCCCCTTGTGCATCTGGCTAACGTGGGTCCTGGGGAATTGAGCCTCGAACCGGGGTCCTTAGGCTTCACAGGCAAGCGCTTAACCGCTAAGCCATCTCTCCAGCCCTATCTTTTTCATTAAAATGAAAACATCACATGAGTCCATTATGTGAAATTTTATATATCCTCACAACAAGATGTCCCAAATAATTAATTTGTATGGGTATAATAACAGCACTGACAGTTATTTGTGTGGCCTTTGCAACTTCTTCATATTCTGTGCAACAGTTGTTTTTTTGTGGCCTGGAAAGTTATATATATATATATATCCCACTCCTGGTACCAAGTTCTGTAGCAGACAGCTTCAAGTTCACTGAGAGGAACTTCCAGACCAGGCACAGTTATGGAGGAAGGGATATTTACTGAAGCTCACAGATCCAGGGGAAGTTCCATAATGGCAGACGAAGCTGGCCTGCCTTCACAGGCCCAAGCAGAGAGAGAGAGAAGCACAAACCAAAAGCCAAAAGCCACAGCATAGCACACTTCAGGAACTCCAGCTAGGCACACTTTGCATATCTTTAGATTGAAACCTGAAACCCACCACCACACCTTAAGATCTACACAATGGCACTGACTCCAGCCACGTGGCTGCAGATGCAAACTACAAACAAACAACCTAATATATTGGGGGACATCTATTCTATTCAAACCACCACAGGGGGTATGTGTGTAGTCATGTACATAGTGGCCAGAAGACAACCTTAAGTGTCCTTCTCAGGAACCCAGTTCACTCCCTTTGAGACACCGTCTCTCACTGGCCTGATGTTTACCAATTAGGTTAGACTGGCGGCTGGCCAGTGCACCCCAGAGATCTGCCTGTCTCCACTGCCCCAGTGCTAGGATTACATGCATTTTTAATCTTGTTTAACAATGGCATTTTCCTTTTCAGGAGTCTCTACATTGATTTCCACAGTAGTTGACCCATCTTACATTCCCACCAACAGTGAATGAGGGTTCCTATTTCTCCATAGCCTCACCAACAGTTGTTTTCATTTGATTTTTTAATGTTTGCTATCCTTACTGGGGTAAGGTGAAATCTCATAGTTGTTTTAGTTTGCATTTCCTTAGTGGTTAGGGATGTTGAACATTTTCTAAAGTGTGTGTTAGCTATTTGTAATTCTTCCTCCCAGAACTCCCTATTTAGTTTTCTGCCCCACTTTTGGAGTGGGTTTGGTTTTTTACTGTTTAGTTTTTGAGTTATTTTTAGATTCTAGATATTAGGCTTATGTCAGTATTACAGCTGGCAAAGATTTTCTCCCATTCAGTGGGTAAACTAGCGGCTCTGCTTATGGTATGTTTGTCTGTGAAAAAGCTTTTTAGCTTCATGAGATCCCACTGTTTGAGTGCTTGTTTAATTTCCTTGGCTACTGGGGTTTTGTTCAGGAAGTCTTTCCCAGTCCTATATCGTGGAGTGTGCTTCCTATTTTTTCTTGCAGTAGTTGAAGTATTTCAGGTCTTATATAGAGGGTTTTAATCCATTTGGACTTGATTTTTGTATTTGGACTTGATTTTTGTGTTGGTGAAATGAGTGGGTCTAATTTCACTACTCAGCATATGGTCATCCAATTTGTCCAATACCATTTGTTGAAGATGCTGTCTCTTCTCCAGTCTGAAATTTTTGGCACCTTTGCCATCGATCAAGCTGCTGTAGTTGCTTGCCGTAAAGTCTGGATCTTCAATTCTGTTCCATTGGTCTATGTTTCCGTTTTTATTCCAGTAATATGCTGTTTTTGTCACTATGGCTTTGTAATATAGTTTTAGACCCGGTATGGTGATACCACCGGAGAAGTTTCTTTTGCTGAGGAAAGGATTGGATATATGAGGCATTCTGCCATTACATATGAATTTTGTGATCATTTTTTCAGTCTCTGTAAAGAATGCTACTGGTATTTTTATTGGTCTTGCATTAACTCTGTATATTGCTTTTCGTAGAATTGCCATTTTCACAATATTAATTGTACCTATCCAGGAATATGGGAGGTCCTTCCATCTTCTAAAGTCCTCCTTTATTTCCTTCTTTAGTGTTTTTATGTTTTTATTATATAGTTCCTTTGTTAGTGTTATTCCAAAGTATTTTATTTTTTTGTTGTTATTGAAAATGGGACAGTCTCACTGATTTGCATATAGAAAAGCTACTGATTTTTGTGCATTTATTTTGTATCCTGACACTTTACTGAAGGAATTTATCACCTTTAGAAGTTTTGGGATGGACATGTGTACATGCCCCCCCACACATGCCTGTGACCATATACTTACAAAAATGCATACATATATGCACCCCACACACATATACATATACAAAAATACTAAAACTTCCATATGTATATTTCTAAAAGATATAGTCATAATTGTCATGATTTTGAAGCAGTCAAGATGTTATTCCAAAATAGATAAGCTTTGGTATGTCTAGACAATAGAATACTATTCAGCAACCAAAAGACATAAGTTATCAAGCCATGAAAACCTGTGGAGGAATTACAAATGCATATTACTAAGGGGAAAGAGGCAAGCTACAAAGATATGTAGTATTTAATTCCAACTATTTGACTCTCAGGAACCAAATAAACAAACAAAACAAAGAAAAATGAAAAACTAGGTGGTTGGCTTGTGCTTTACATAGGAGTAAAGAGACTAACTTAACCTCTTTGTTCTCCTAGTTTCTTCTGAAATCTATACTGGAATCACTGGTTCACTTGCCATGCCAAGCTGGGGGGTTCCTCAAGGACAAATGCATGTATTATTGTCTTTTTTTCCCAGGTGTATATTGACCTTTATATCACTAAGATCTGGGATAACTTTGTCCAAATATATTTAATTTCAATATATAAATGAGATAAAAGTATTGAATAAAATAAAATTGTTTATGCGATGACAAGAGATAGAAAATTTTTTAATGACCAGAATAGGTAATTAAAATTTTATATGTATTAGAAGACAATTTTTTAAAACATATATGTGAGTTAGGAGGTACTAATGAACTTTGAAAAGGAGAGTAGCCATTACAGATATGCTTTATAGAGATCAATCAGGCATTTGAGTAAAGACAGAATGAGAGTAATCGGGAGAGAAGACTACTTTCAGTAACCTAGCAGTAATACTAAATCCATGGCAGTGAGAATCTGTGGAATGGAGGTGACCAGAAAAATGAAATCAAAAGGTAAAAGAGTGATGGAATTAAGAAGAGACTATCAAAAGTGATATGCTATATTCCTGTACAACTAAGAGATAAGTCGCCAAGATTGGGGACATCTACAGTGGTCAGAAACACAGAGAGAGTTATTCTCATTATAAAAACAATTTTAACTTAAGCATGTTATTGAAACATTTGCTGTCATCTAAGTATTTTCCTAGTAATTGTACTAACACATGATTTATTCCACTTCTATTAGTAGATTAAAATATTTTTCCTTTGTCGATGTTCTCTTACCAATTACACCCAAAAGTGATTAACTTCATGCTTATAAATACATTAGAAGTATTAGTTGGGGACTTTTCTAATTCTAAAGACAAAACTCAGTGTGAAAGCCTTTGTTTATTAAATATAGCTGCAATTTATACTTAAAAACAATTCATGAAGTAATTTTCCTCTCTCCTTCCAGAGTTTTTAAGCAATGTATCTCGTTGTTTTAGCCTGCATTTTGCATAAATTAACCTTTTAAACTCTTGCACTTTAACCATTTTTGTAGGCATCATTTCTTGATCTTCAGTTATTTTTTTTAATGGGAGAAAGGGATTTATTTCAGGTTTATAAAGACCAGGAAACACTATCAATGACAGAAAAATCTGATTCCCTTTCATAGGTCCAAAGAGAGAGACACTAGCTACTATTATCAACACCACCAGAAAGCATGAACAACCAGAGCTCAAACTGCTCTAAATATACATTAGGCTTCATTTCTGATCTGCCTCCAAAAAAATCTCTAAACTTTTTCTGTCCTTAAATTATGAAGTACTTGAATCATCAGAATTTGAAGTATGCATAATGTCACATATTCTTACAGAAATATCGTGATGTTCTACATTTCTGCAGGACCAATTCATTGTTCATGTTGATCAAATTATTGCTCATTTCTCCTTTGCTGTGGCAATGTTCTCTCATGTTTTTTGTTGTTGTTGTTCACAATTTCTATACTTACATAAACCATGATATTACTCTCCCCTCCCCCACTTTCCTCTTCGCAAATCTGCTTGTCATCATATCCCCTCCCTCTCTCCATTAGTCTCTCTTTTAATTTGATGTCATCATGCTTTTCTCCAATTATGAGGGCTTTGTGAAGGAATTGCTAGGCACTTGCAAGGTCATGGATATTGAGGCCAATTTCTGTCCTGGACAGTTGCAATGTAAGGAATGGTACCATTGTTTGGTTCTTACATTTTTTTTCTTTTTAAACTTTATTTTTATTACTTATTTGAGAGAGAGAGACAGTTAGGATGGGTGTGCCAGGGCCTCTAGTCACTGACTACAAACGAACTCCAGACACATGCACCCCCTTGTGCATCTGGCTTATATGGGTCCTTGGGAATTGAACTGAGGTCCTTTGGCTTTGCAAGCAAATGCCTTAACTGCTAAGCCATCTCTACAACCCAGAGGATAAAGTTTTTTTGTTTTTTTTTTCTTTTTTTACTTTATTAGTTAGTTTTGTATTCAGCAAATTCAGTCAGTTTGGTACCATTATTAGGCTAATCTGTGACCTACCCCCTCCCCTTGGCCCCTCCTTGTTGAGGTATATGGGTCATGCATTGTAGAGTTAGTCCACAGTTATGGGCAAGATAAATGTTTCTGCATATCATGACCCAACATGTGGGTCTGACATTCTTTCCGCCCCTTCTTCCACAAAATTTCCCTGAGCCATGTTGGGTTCATTTTTGGTCTGCTTCAGTGATGAGGTGTTGGGGGCCTCTGAGGCTCTGGCTCACTGATTTGGTAGGAGTTGATTTTCCTCTGTGTTGATCTCCTTCCCCCTTGTGCTGGTATCCAGTTCGTCAGGAAAACAGCATTTGATCAACCATGTTTGTAGCGGCTCAATTTGTAATAGCCAAGAGCTGGAATCAACCTAGATGTCCATCACTAGAAGAATGGATAACTAAGATGTGGTATATCTACACAATGGAATTCTATACAGCAGTAAGAAAAAATGACACAATGAAATTTGAGGAAAAATGGTTGAACCTGGAACAGATCATTCTCAGTGAACTTACCCAATCACAGAAAAAAAATCGCCACATAGTCTCACTCATCTACAGCACCTAACCTGAATTACCCAAGATACCTTACATACCCAGCAAGCATCTCATGGACTAGTCACTAGGATGGAAGGGGAGGGAGGGGAGAGCATCAAAGGGGTGGGAAACACAAATCTAGACCCAAACAGGAATGGTACCATAAAATTCAACTTACTAAAAGACAGACCAAATGGCTGATCCTTCACCAGGCCCTTACAGGGAACACCTGAACCACAAGACACTGGAGAGGGTAGGATCTAGACTAACCTTAATCTTCTACATCTTCCCTCCCTCCCTCTCCCTCTCTCTCTCTCTCTCTCTTCTCTCTAACTCTTGTATATTAGTTACCTTTTCCTCATTTTCTTAGTGGGCACTGACCTGTAACTCCCAGAACCAGCATAGGGCTATCATCCACAATGAGCTTTTTATCAGAGAGACCTACAAGGTTTCCTAAAAGACAGACAGATTTCTGTCAGAGTACTTGATGACCCACCAAAGGTTAGTGGTAAGACTCTACTGCTGAAGACACCTTATGTGGTTGACATGCAAAATAGAATGGCATGGCTGGAAGTTGGAAGAGAGTCAGTCCCCAGACAGTCAGTGCGTCTAGTGCCAGAAGGTGCTACATGGGCAACTGGGGGAAAATGTCCAATATCTGTCCAAGCAACACATGGTCTAACCTAATTAGCAGCAAATAACTTGTTGTGACACCCACACAAGTGCAGTAGTGGCACACAGCCATGGTGGGGAACCAACTGCTCTCAATTTGGCTAACTGATCCCCTCAGTGGTATGGGACCCATAGCTGGAGATGGGAAACAAGTCAGAACCATATCCGAACATAAGCCCACTCTCCAATATCAAGCTACCATCAATTGTGGGCTACATGAGGGCCTACACCTATTAAAATCTCTATAAAAAAATTAAGGGTTATCTCATTTGTCCTGGTGCTAACTAACTCTCCGTTGGAGAATCTGCTTCTCTTTTTCAGATAGATGTAGATCCTAAGGAGAGAGCCACCCCATCATACCTCAAAAGGGCCCTGGCTGCAACTAAGAAAAATTGGTGAAACAAGCAAGGGTGCTGTTTTCCTGATGAACTGGATATCTTCAGTTATTTTTCCCTTCTTTCCTCATCTATTTCTTACTTAACCTCTTGAAATTTTTCTTCTGTCAGTTCTTCCACAGAAAGGTTTCTGTGAAAGGTCACCATTGACCTAGATCTCATGTCCAATCAAGTCACTCCCTTTGCAATAGAGGACACGAGGTAGACACAAAAAGTGCCTGTGGTATTGCTACTGCATTTTAATGTAAAGTTGTTTTTCCAGGGATGGCAATGAGATTCTCTTAGGAGGATGAACTCATTTAAAGTAAGAGAAAGATTTCTAAAACTGAGGCCATATTATTTCTACTTCTAGAAGTTTTTTCAGTGATATTAAAACTATTTAATGTACTTGAAATTCTTTCTTCCCTTGTCATGGCCAAACATGAAAACTGTGGTTTTTCATTGTTTTGAGGCCACTGGCTTTATCACTTTATTCCTTCACTACTCAGTGGAACACCATGAAGTAGGATCACACCTTGAATGGAATGGCAGTTAAGACTATACTTGCTTCTTATGTGCTGTCTGAACTACAAGCCATCCTTCTTATTATGGAAAATCATTAAAAAAATGATTTCATTTACTTCACAATATTCTAGCCCACAGGTGGGTGAAAGAAAACAGAAAAAAGGATCTACCATCCTTTCACTTCAAAATTTTACCCTTATCTTCCCAGTTTTTATACGGTTAAATTGTTTGCTATCACTATTCCTGTCAGTTTAGCTGTGATACAGTTTCCTCCTCCTCTGGTAGCTCAGTCTCTCTTTGATTTATGATAATCCCATGAGGCAGGTGTTTCACTAACTTCAGGCTTATGGAAGCCCATTTTTTGACATTTATTTCTGTGCCTTAATCTAGAGACCTTATGGGAAGCGTTCACTCTTTCCTCTCAATTTCCTAACCCACCAATAACCCACAGAAAATTAATGAATCTCTCCCTGCCACTGAGTTTAGTAGGAAGATTCTAGAAGTTGTCCTTGGTTTTTTTCACTTGTCCCACGTGTACAGATCTTATCTGAGACCGGGGATTCTACTCTGCTGTCCTCTCACACTTCCAGAGGGATTCTACACCACATCTTTCTTCCTCCAAAACCATCTACTTTTTGCTTCACTCACATTAAAGGTTCACACATCTTGTTGGATAGCAAGAGAAGTGCTGGTTTTCTGTTTTACTTATTTACATACATTCTCCTCATCAGTTTACAACTTTCATCTTTTAAGCTTAGAATCATAAATCTTAGGAAGCTGTTAAATCATCTCTGGATAATTCCTGTGACACCAAGGGCCTTTGAAATAAAAGCTGACAAAGCTCAATTTATGTGATATATATACACACACATATGTGTGTGTGTGTGTGTCTGCATATGTGTATATCTTTCTATGTCTAATATAATTTCATGTAAAAGGACCACTAAGTTTTCACTTCATCAGCCCACTCTTGAATCAGTACATATTACAAGAATGACTATCATTCTACATGATGTTAAAGGGATCCTCAGTAGAAAGAAATGATAAACCAGTACACTAGTAAAATCTCAAGCTTATGGTCTTAATACAAAGTAAATAAATAGTTTACAAATTAATTAACATTTAAAACAATAAGACTAAATTTCACCTAGAATATTGTAGTCTTAAAGAAGCCACTCATTTCTCCTTATTTTGCTTTTCTTTAATAATTATTATTTTAACAGGTATAGTTCTAACTCCAGATGGTATTTTATCTGTATTCCAGAACTGTATTCTTACAACTCCTGTTAAACATATCTCCAAAGCATATTGCTATCATATCCACACTACTATAAAATAAATTTATCAACTTAATTCCTCCAAAAATCTTGTGCCCTCAGAATATTCAATGTTGTGACATATCTCCAATTTTTAAAATGATGTTTATTTGTTATTATCTCATGGTAGTCCTTCCTCACTATTAACTTGATATTATATACATTATATTATATCATATCATATTATATTATACATTATATATGTGTGTACATATATATGTCCACACACATATATAAAGTCATTGGCATATATTTATTTCAAGTATAAATAATTTCTTTGAATGTATAAAGTTTCATCAGACCACAATATAATAATAGTTATATTTTTATCACCTATTTATAATGACAACAAAATATAGAGCACTAAGTTTTATTTTACAAGTATTTTCAGTTTAATTTGAATTCAAACACTGAAGGAATTTTCTAGACTGCCTATGTATGGAAACCATGTTGGGTATAAGGTATAAAAAAGGGAACAAAGATAACACTATTTCTGGACTGCAGAACTGATATTTTGTTTAGAAAGCATTTGAATATATTTGTAATATTTTATACAAATTAAGCATAAAAGAATAATTTCCCCTTGTTTTCATATCTGTTATATAAAATCATTCATTTCTCTTAGTGTGCATAAAATTAGTGAAAATTTATATATGTGCCTTTAGGTGTACATTTAAAATTTAATTTGGTACTCCTTTTATAAATTGAGACTGACTTATTTATAGGCTTAAGTGAGAAATAATTTGACTATTTCAAGTAGATTTGATTTTATATTTTTAATTCTGTTTATTTCATCTTCAAAATCATACTAAATTGGCCAAGTATAAAATATCACTTTGAGAGTTTATAAAAGCAGAAATATTTTACTAAGTAACACTATCTGATAAATATGCAAAATATCTACTTCTGCTCTGTTTAAATACCAGCCTTGCCCAATTGATGATATGCCACATGCAAATGGTTTCAAGCAAATGGGCCTACTAAAGTTGCTGCTGTGTCGAATGAATATAGATTACTGAGTTTTGCTAATGCCATTTTGAGGAAATAAAAGGCTTTTGAGTTAGTTTGTACTAACAGAACTGCTGCATGGAAGGATCTAATTCTCAATTTGCATTGCTTTTTATGTTCTACTAATGACTTTTAGGAGAAAACTGGTGAAATGTTTCCATATGTGGCTTGTTATGGAAGTGAGAGAGAATGTGTGGAGGGTGGGCGTTGCTATCAAATATTGAAACTACTTTGGTAATATGTTTTTTTAATTGTAATTTTGATTAACCACAGGAAAATCTGTTAATAAAAAAGGGTTGAAAACATGAGTTTGATTAATGTGATGTTATTTAAATGTACATTATTAGCCTTTTTCATGGATATAATCTTCAGGTTTTATCTATGTCTCATAAGTCATATAACCAATAACTGAAATTATTTGAAGGTTTTTTTGAGGTCACAGTAAGTGAAGCCCTTTTCATAACAACATGGAGACCAGGGTGAGTTCTGTCCCTTCAGGTATTTCCTCCATCCAGACCTTGATGTCTTCCACATACTATACCTGAGAAGCTTCTGGATCATAGCTCTGAGCCTGACACTTATTTTTATAGATTTTTAATAGTTCTTATACAAAGAATTTGCTTTATTCTTGAGTTCATCTGGGTAACATGATGTCTTACTCCCCAGTCCCTTGATCCCTGGAGATTTACTCCACTTGGAGAATTTTTTTACTGATTTATTGAATTTTATTAAAACGATTGTAGTCTTAGACACCCACATCTACATCCCAATTCTGCTGCTGGTCTTCCCTGGTGGGGTTATTGGTATTCCATATATTACCAAGAGGCCTCAGTCAGTCTCTGTCTTGCAGGGAGTAGTGGGGAGACACAGTGCTTCAGGCTATTCCCCACCACCTTGAGGTTCTTAGAATCTTTTTGCTCCTTCTTCAACAATGTTCCCTGAGTCTTGTTGTCCAAGCTACAGATCTGATCTAATGTTGATTTCTCTGCAGCCTCTAGATCACTGTTTGAGGAGGTCTGAGTGACCACAGTGTCTCTCACCATGCTCCTGGAACTGGTTTTTAGGCTAGCCATGAGAGCAGCATTCCTGTACCCACTTCTCTGTGATGACTCCTACGCCTAGACAGATGAAGTGGAAGTGACCCATCTCATGGCAGACAATTGGCTTTCTCTTCTTGATGTATTGATGTATCCTGGTTCTCCCCAGTATTCTCCACCATCTGTGTCACAAAAGCAGGCTCCAAGAACCAGCACTTGTCTACCTCAGAGACTTTTTTTTTTAATTCTCCAATCAGGAACATGATGGTGATGGACATGACCACTTATAATCATCAGTTGCAGAGTCTACAATGCAATGGTTTAAATCTGTGGCCTGAACCTTTAGCTCTTCTGGGTTGTCACAGTTGGGTAAGATTTTCCTTTCACTGCACAGAACTTTTTCACTAAACCATCTCTCCATTGCCCTTAAGTACATTTTTTAAAACCTGGAATTCCTTTGATCATTCTTTCAAAGGAAGAGTTCCAGGTTTTAAGTTAAAATAGCATAATATGTATGGAGTACAAAATGTCTTAGCTCTATAATCTTACATTCTGTGGGTGTCCTTAAAGATGGAATGTCAGAGCTAAAATGAACATGTCCCACTTCCATAAACTTCTTTATTTCTTCTTAAACAGCACCCTACCTGCCATATTTACTAGATACATATAAGTATATACACTTAACTATTTAATAAACTTTTTAGTCATGACATTTGGCTTGTTAAAACATCACAACATCCTTTTATTTTTCAAGGTAAGCTCTCACTCTAGCCAAGGCTGACTTGGATCTCACTCTGTTGGTCCCAGCACTGGCCTAGAACTCACAGAATTCCTTCTATGTTGGCCTCTCAAGTGCTGGGATTAAAGGCATGCTCCACTATGCTGGACAATTTAAGATTTTTAATTTTTTTATTATGTGTGTGTGTGTGTGTGTGTGTGTATGTGTGTATTCTGTGTGGTCATAGGGATACATGTGTACATTTTTGCATGTGTGTATAGAGGCCAGAAAGACAACCTCGAGTGTCATCCTCAGGAATGTGCTCCACCTTTTTGTGAGACAGGGTCTCTCATTAGTCTAGAGTTTAAGAATTAGGTTAGACTGACTCACCATCATGCCCTAGGGATCTTCTTGCCTCTGCTGCTACAGCAGTAGAATAGAAACATGCCACCCTATCTGCCATTTCTAGATCAGTTCTGGGAACTGAATGGGCTCAGGTCCTCATGCTTGGGAAGCAAGCACTTTAACTGATCATGCTATCCCCCAACACACAACTAAATTTTTAATATGGAATTTTCACCTTAGACTCTCACCCTCAGTATTTTATCTTGTTCTTTCTGCACTTCTGAAAAAAGTATTCAGTGTAAAAAAAAAGATATTAACAAAAATATAGGCTGTTTATTAAAGAATAACTCAGCTGCCATTTTTGTCTCACACATTCCTGGGTAAATAATTAAGTGCCTTGTAATTAAACTATTTTATTTGAGAGTGTATAGCTATGTATATTTTTTTCTTATTAGAGAAAGTTTATTAATTTACTTACAATGAAAGCTTTGTGGTGGATTGACTTATTAGTATTTATTATGACCAAGTGTAAAAATGCAAGATTTGATGCAGTTTGGGCAAACATCAGTCCTAGTAAAAAAAAAAAAATTGCACATTATTTATCTTGGTAATTTAGAGTCATCCTAGTTATCAAAGAAAGGCAAAAGTTTGGAAATGTATAAGCTAAATTTCATGGAGAAATGTCACAGTATTAAGAATTCGGGTGCACTAGTGGCTAGTCTATAATGGTGAAAATCAAATGCCCTCCAATTGGGCTGGAGGCCCACTCCACGGGAAGGTATACATCTCTGATACTGAAAACTTAAAACAGGTAGTCATGAGCCCTAGAGGTGTAACATCTGCTGATGTCTGGATAAATGTATATACTGTGCTTATCAAACTGCCTAGTGAGCACATCTCTTAATATTCATACCCTTATATTAATGCTACTCTCACTTTTGGTAGAGAATCTTCTCTTTTCAGATGGCAGTGACCTTGGGACGACTCAGAATGTATCCTGGTGCTGGAAAGAAGTGACTTGAGTACCGAGTAACATCTCAAACACATCTTCCAAAGCTCAGGATCTAATGCAGAAGAGGTGGCAGAAAGAAAGTAAGATCCAAAGGAAGGGTAAGACTCCTTACAATGTTCTCCCTCCAGACATATAATGGCCTGGATATCCATGACCTCATAGTGCCTGACACTACCTACACAGGACCATCATAAGAGGAGGAAAAGATGATGACATCAAAGCAAAAGAGAGACTGATTGAGATGGGGTGGGTTATGATGGAGAATGGAATTTGAAAGGCGAAAATGGGGGGAGGGAGGGTATTACCATGGGATATTTTTTATAATCATGGAAAATGTTAATAAAAATTGAGGAAAAAAAAGAAAAAAAAAAGAATTCTGGGTTGGAGAGGTGGTTTAGTTAAGACGTGGGCCTATGAAGCCTAAGAACCCCAGTTTGATTCCTGAGTGCCCATGTAATCCAGATACCACATGCAACTGGAATTCATTTGCAGTGGTTAGAGGTCCTTGCATGCCCATTCTCTCTCTTCTCTTTCCTTTTATTTCTCTCTCTCAAATAAATAAATAAAATATAGTAATATTTTCAACTACTATTTCTTATACTTTCAATAGCAAAAGGCTTGTTTTTTTGCACAGAAGTTTCAAAGATAATATAAGAATTAATAATATGTACTCTGAAATCAGGCATGTACACTTGTAAGTTTCTTGTAGTGCCATTCACAGTATCCCGGGGTAGGAGAAGGACCTAAACCTAAAACAACTATCAATTCATGGTTACTTTTTTTTTTTTTTTGGTTTAGTAGAAGTAGCACATTGGAATTCTATTAAGCCCAAAGAGAATAAGTCTTTCCATGTGCCATAATGTGGGTAAAAGTTGAGGTTATTATATTAGATGAAATAAGCCAGGTATAAAAAGACAAATATCATCTTACTTGTATATGCAGCATACAATATTGAATGATGGTTTCTGGAGTGTTGGCTGTGAAGGGATGAGGAGAGGTTGATGTATGAGTACTAGCTATATAAGTAAAAGAAGTGCTAATGGATTATTATGAAATAAATCAAAATTCACAATTTTGTGGCAATTCCAACTCAGCAAAACCGTTTGCAAGTATAATAAGCAAATTAGGCAATTTCTAGAGTAATGAATGTAGAGTTCTGTGTCATAATTTTTGTTTTGATTATGAACCACTATTGGCTTTCTATTAATTTTGGTTAGGTTTTATTTGATAGTTTTTCTAATCTTTTTCTCAATAACTTTGAAGCCATATACTGATTGAACCACTTATTCATTATCGAATGTCACTGAACTGGGAGGTGTCGGTTTGGTTCTTTGCTAATCAATTACTTAGTAACTGTCTTTATTTAAATTGTCCTGATGCCTACTGAAAGTCTTACCCAATCCATCCACTTCCTAATTCAGTTTTCATTGTCCTTCATTATTTCCTCTGCTTCCAATTCCAGCTTATTTTTCAGATTCAGAAATGTGACAACACCTTCCTCCAATTCATTTATTTGTATTACAAGCATACATACTGCTAAAATTAATCTATGACCCGTGTATAAGAAACTTTAGCATTTAAGCAAAATAAGCCAACAACAACATCAACAATAGAAAAGAGTCAACAAAACAGAGTGTGCTCTGTGATGTGAAGCAGACACAAGGTGTTCAAAGTGCTTAACAGGCAGGAGGGGAGGAGTGCAGGGAGGGAAGGAAGGTGAGATCTGCCTGGAGATGCAGCTGCACGTTTCCCATTAATTTTAGTGGAAGACTCGGTGTGTACCTGAATATAGGATTTAGCCTGCAGCAATCTGTGAGGCTTTTAGCAAGTTAGTCTTGAAACTGAAATGAGTTTCATGATATGCAGAGATTAAAGATCAGTAGTACTAGAGATGAAATCTAGGCAGGGAATAATTCAGTATTATAGATGTGAGGAGGTTCTGAGGAAGGTCTATAGTTGACCAAAGTGTCAGTTTCATTGCATGATTTTTAACTTTATTTCATTTTATATAGAAGTAGTTCCCTAAAATGTGCTATCCATCAGCCACTTGGAGTAAAAATCAATGAATAAATTTAGAGCAAGGAAATATAATGAAAATTACTTTGAAGACAAGTAGAATGGAAAAAGCCTATTCTAAAAATATAAATGGGATAATACGTGTTTCTGAAATTTTACACTCACATCTTTGTACTAGAATACCTTAGAATGAAGAACTAAGAAGACCACCCCACCCAAGAAGCAAATTATGGTGACTATGAATATATGACTTCTAACATCACACAATAACAGCAATGAATAGGTCACTTTGGGGTTTCAAAGCAAACACAAAAGATAATCAAAGAAGGTTGTAAGCAAGAGCATCAATGAAGGAGCATTTGATAAAAGTCATCAGTCTCACCTGCCCCAGGATTAACTCTTCCACATACTGTTCTCTAACTTTTTTTTTTCTTTTTTTAAATTTTTTTGTTTATTTTTACTTATTTGAAAGTGACAGAGACAGAAAGAGGCAGATAGAGAGAGAGAGAATGGGCGCGCCAGGGCCTCCAGCCACTGCAAACAAACTCCAGACTCATGCGCCCCCTTGTGCATCTGGCTAACGTGGGTCCTGGGGAATCGAGCCTCGAACCAGGGTCTTTAGGCTTCACAGGCAAGCTCCTAACCGCTAAGCCATCTCTCCAGCCCTGTTCTCTAACTTTCTTACAACTATTACCTTCACAAGAATGCTGTGGCTCTCAGACTTCCTTTTGATCCATTCTCCCATGAAGCTATGAATTTACACAACCAGACTTGGTAGAGATGGTTTGCTGACTATTACAAAGCAGTTCCAGGAAAGCTAACAATGATTGATGAATCTAACAATGATTGATGAAAGATAATTTTGTATCTATTTTTAAAGAGCCCAATATGATGACTGATACCTATAATCCCAGCAGTCAAGAACTTGTGCAGGAAGATTGCAGTGAGTTTGGGGTCAGCTGTATACAGAGTGAGACACTGTCACCTAAAAATAAGATCCTGAAGGGGGAAAAAAAGACAAATATATTAAAAGTGTTTGCACACCAAATTTTAACATGCTGGTAGTCTCAGTTGCTAACTTTTGTAGTTATTTAATAACTAAGATATTATATTTACAAATAGTTCAGCTAAATGCTATCTGTAATCAAATTTTATCTTTTTTTTTTTTTTTTCGAGGTAGGGTCTCACTCTAGCCCAGGGTGACCTGGAAGTCACTATGGAGTCTCAGGGTGGCCTTGAACTCGCAGCAATCCTCCTACCTCTACCTCCCAGTGTTGGGATTAAATGCATGCGCCACCATGCCCAGCCTATCTATATTCTTATTCAATATATTTAGACCTTTTCAAGTTTAACATTGAGAAGATTGATGATTAACATTATTTTGGTTTCACTTTATTTCATCCCTGCACATGTTATATAACCATTCATCTAAATTTCAGTCCTATTGTTCCAATACTTGTCAAATTGTGGTCAAATTATGTAAAACTGAACACTTTTGGTCTGCCTGTGTTACTATAACAAAGCACTACAGACTGGGTAATTTGTAAATCCTAGCAATTTATTTCTCATAGACAGTGCTATCTGTGAAGTTCAAGAATTTTTGGTGTCTAGTACAGGTTGCTGTCTACCTCCAAGATGAAACCTTGCAGCTGGGTCCACCAAAAGGAAAGAATAGGGCAGAACTGGCACAAAGGCCTGAACTCCTTATACCAATACTTTTATAAAGGTCATCAAATTTCACTCATGAGAACAGGGACCTAATCTTTAAATTACTCCTGGACGCCACCACTGCAACACTTCTGCAGGTAGAACTTAGTTGCAACATGAATGTTCAGGCTGCCAAAAAAATCACAGCAGAGTAACATATTTTATCGTAATATTATTTTATAAGTTTTAATATTCACATTTTAGGTGGCTACTTACATATCTTTTCTGAATTTCTTTCTTTTCAATTTTTTATTCAATGTTCTCCAGTAAAACACAATAATTCTGGTTACACTCATGCTTGATAAAATAAAAATCTCTATAGACAGAGGGACAGAGCAGGATACAGAGTTGTGGAAAAATAAAAGCTACGAGTATTGCTAGTAACTCAATTTTAAAACAAATATTTTGACTCCCAAAACCTCTGAAAGCTTATCAATCAATTTTAATTGAATCCTATCTTAAGACTTCAGAATAAACATTTTTTTAGGTCAATTACCACCTCTGAAGACCTTCTTCAAACTTTTTTATTTGCTTATTAGTGAGAAAGAGAGAGAGAGAGAGAATGGGCATTCCAGGGGCTCTAGCCACTGCAAACAAACTTTAGATGCACACACTACCATGTGCATCTGGCTTATGTGGGCTCTGGGGAATCAAACCTGGGTCCTTAGGTTTTGCAGCAAAGTGCCTTAACCACTAAGCCATCTCTGCAGCCCATGTGAAGGCTTTTAAATGTGAATATGAATGTTATAATCCTAGAAAAAGTAAAAAAGAAAAAATTCAACTGATTCAAAAATAACATAAGCACAAGCAACATAAAGCTTTGGAAAACAAAACTTCAAAGTGTACAGACAAGTTGCTGTGTGGCTTTTGCTAGGGAGATGTAAATGAAAATCTGTTTACCCCAAAAAAATGCACCAATGGCAGAGCAAAGATATTTCATCCAATTCTATCTTGGTGAACCAATGGGTTTATTGGGGTTACTTACTACAGCAAGGAGTTTACAGAAACATTGGAGACTTTAAGACAGCTGAATCACCCAAAATTGCATAGGTGACAATGTGGTAGAAAAGAAGCTAAAAGTTGAAGTGATTCACTAAGTTACTATGAGTTAATAACCAAGGAGCTCAAGATATCTTTGTCAGCAGATAGAAAAATCCCAAAGAGGGAACTGTCCAGAAAGGGCCCAGAGTGACAATAAGGAGGAAAAACAGTTTAGGCTAAAATAAAGTAAAAAGAGTTCATTGTTAGGGTAGCCTGACTACTGCAAAGGTTGATATGCAAATTTCTACATCTTGTTTGTTCACTTGTCCCTCCCCTTGGCTATGAGAACTGTAAAATGGAAATAAAATCTCAGATGGGACCAGAGCTTCTTTGGAGGGCACTTGGGTAAATAAACTCCTCTACTTTCACTCATGCTGGCATTGGAGTAATCTTTGCAGACAATTTCTGCAACAACTTGTGAAAAGTGTTTCCTAGAGCTCCCTGCACAACTTGCAGGCAGCTGCATGGAAGTCTCTTTTCTCACAGCCATTGTTTTGGGCCTGTATAACCTTTGAGAGAGCTTTGTGAACTTCATAAATTTCAGAACTTCTGAAGTCTTTTGTCAAGAAATTCCCGAACCCTGTAATTTTCCTTAGCATCCTGAGTTATATGAACCACCTTCCTACCTCCAGGAGGAAATGCTTTAATTTAGATGAAATGACTATATAAGCTTTGGCTAGTAATCAGAGCTATAGTATCACTAAAGAAGAGAGTGCCCACCATCAAGATCTAGTAACCACTACACATTAGTCACTGATGAATTGGTAACCCAGACTTTTTTTTAGAGAAAATAATGTTGGCATATACTCAAAATCTCCTGCATGATGTGTTATGTAGAAAAATGATCTTTTGTAACACAATAGATACTCAAAACTTAAGGTGGATCTTAAGAAACTTCAAGAAGAATGATAGAAAGGGATGATGCTATGATATGGTATATTTGAGGAAAAACCTAAAAACCACTCGTATTTGGTTATTTTTTAGTTGATTTCAAAAACTACTAATTTTAAGGAGTGGTGTAAGGAAAGTGTAATAGAAAAGCAAAAGAGAACACTGGACTCGATCTGTACAGACAAGACTGTTTTATTGAGAGAAAACAGTGAGGGGCAACAGCTTCTCAAGGGATAAAGACTGAAGTATTGAACAAGGCTAGTGTGTAAGTTTATAAGGAGAATCCTAAGAAAAACAGACTGGACCAGGTGCAGTTGATAAGAAAATTGCAGCTGCTTGTTTCCTTGTTCAAAATAGGTTTCTTTAGCCAGGAATGTCTAAGGGAGGATACTCTGATGGTCTCTGGTCCTTCAAGGCCATCTAGGCTAAGGAGAGTACATCAATCAGGAAATGGTGCCAAACTTCCTTATTGACCGCAGCTTTAAGGATAGCTATTAACTCTTTAGTTCCCTTTACTTTTCAAGGAAGGCTATTAACCCTTCAGCCCAGGCTCTGGAAAAATTAAAGAAATTGGGGAGAACTGGGAGTGAGTGCGACATTTTGGGGAGGACTGCATGGGCTGGGACTGGGGACGAAGACTCATGTTCCAACTGCTTCAAGCTGGGGGTGGGGGATAGTAGATCTCCCAGGGTGTCCCACACAGTCGTTTGGCAGTTGGATGTTCAGGGGCTGATATTCAGTGGCCATGAAGAATTCAGTGACCTGCTGTGCAGTAAAGGCATGTATTCTGTCCAGGAGGGATTCAGTGAGGCATCTGAATATGCAAGGACTAAAAGAGAGGGTGAACATAATCATAACCAGGGGAATAAAGTACATGTCAGAGACAGGATAGGTTTAACTTGAAGGGAGTAGAGCTGTGAGATTTCTTAACTTATAGCAATAGATATCTTAGTTGGTCACAGAGAGAAGTCAGGTCACAGGTAGAGAAATAATATTATTGGCTCTGGATTGGTAACATTTACCTCTCCACAGTCATTGAAGTCTTAGTCACACAGGTGTATTTTTTGGGAGTTTTAACTTTTAGTTTTCCATTTGCCAAAATTTATTTTGCAGTTTATGTACATAGCAGGCTATTACCCCTTGTCGATCTTATGAACAGGCAAGGAGGCAGTTCTTCAGGAGAGTGATAGTTATCAGAGCCATTAGGAAAGAAATGCCTAGATCATGTCAAATCTATTAGCCATTATGATCTGGTTATTTATGTATGAGTTTTTTGCATGTGACATGACATTTACAGGTGACATGGACATTATATTTAAGGTAGAAAAAAAATAATGTAGGAGTTGGCTAAGGAAGAAGGAGTTGTTAACTTGGATGGGAAGTCAATTGGAATTTGTGGAAATATAAAGATTTGGTTTAGGTAAGGTAGGAAGTATAAGAGTTTAGTATTGTAGTAATATTCGAAATATCTTAAATTATTTTAAATTTAGATGATAGAGATTAAGAAATTAACTAATTCTGAAATTTAGTTTTAAAGGTTTTATTTTTGTGTGTGTGTTAAGTCTTTAATAGAGAAGGTTTATGGTCTTTACTTACTTGGTCCAAAGATTAAAAAGTCTTATCTTTAGGAGAACTAATGAAAGTATGTTAGGCTGAAAGGCTAAAACTTTGATTAGTCTTGATAATTTGTTATAATTAGTTGTTTATTTCATAAACATAATGAAATTATATTTTATAGACTTATACTGGTTATATAATGCAATGAAATATATTTTATACAACCAGACACAGAATTATTTATTAGAATAAGTGTGTAGCAAACATATAAAGGTCTAACCCAATAGGAAAACATATAAGAGTATAACATTAAGAAACCTATTGTTGTAAACAGGTGTCCCATGTTAACAAAATAAAGACTTAGTTTTGATTTTTATGTCACATTCAGATAGAGTTTAAAAAAATAAACAAAACTATTAAAATGTCTTGACCTTGTTAACTTTGATATTGATATGGGAAACTAAAGCTTACAGAACTGGCACCAGAGATGGAGTGGAGGATCAGTCTATATTTACATCAGCGTGAGTCCAGGGGAATCTCTTCCAAAGACTGAGAAAAATGGTTAATTAGTAGAGACATATCTGTAGCTGTGTTGTGGAGTTAAGAAGAAACATAAGATAATTTTAGTACTGGCCATAAGCTGTGATACAAACTATGGCCTTGAAACAGTACAAAAACTACAGCGTCAGTACAAAACACTATGTAGTATGGGACACAATTAGCATAAAAGTTTATTACAAGACATAACTTTGTGCCAGAGGCCTTTAACTTTTATCATAATATGAGGTATGAAATTATAAGTAAATTTATCACCTTATTATAGAGAATTGATTGAACTGTGTAAACAAATTAAGGCAAGAGAAATACAGAGAAACAGTTTTTTAGAAGGTAGTCACATATTATTCTTTGTGTTTTTTTTTTTCAAGTTAGGGTCTCACTGTAGCTCAGGCTGACCTGGAACTTATTATTCATTATCGAGGGTGGCCTCGAACTCATGGTGATCCTCCTACCTCTGCCTCCTGAGTGCTGGGATTAAAGGCATGTGCCACCATGCCTGGCTTCACATCTTATTCTTTAAATATGTAAAACTTATAAGTATAGGCAGAACATGTCAAGTAAGGCAGCATAAACTTTTGGAATTTGTATTTGGTAACATCTTTGATTAGTTTAGATAACTATATGGGTACCAATTACCCCACAAACTGGAAGCAGAACAGCAGCATTTAAGATCATTTTTGTAGAGCAGGGAACATGTCTTAAATACCAATATATCTATAAGCAATAAACTTAAGCAACAAGAAATGAGACAATTATTTAACTAGAACCTTACTTGAGACTGAGTATACATAGTTAAAGAATAAAGCTAAACTTTGTCATTGTTGAGCGAAATTAGTCTGATTTTTACATACATTAGAGACATTATGATAGACGCAAAGTAATTTTTTTCATCAATTACTTTTAATCATTGAACCCTGTTTAAATATTTTATTTCTATTTATTTATGTATTTGACAGAGAAAGAGGGAGGAAGAGAGAGGGAGAGAGAGAGAATGAATGGGCATGCCAGGGCTGCCAGCCACTGCAAATGAACTCCAGAAGCTTGCACATCTTTGTGCATCTGGCTAACATGAGACCTGGGGAATCAAACCTGGGCCCTTTGGCTTTGTAGGCAAATGCCTTAACCACCAAGCAATCCCTGCAGCCCCAACCATCTTTTAAGTTTAACATAGGCAATATTTATGGATGGTAAAATACATGAAGCCTAGACAAACTATATTAACATTGTCTGTATATTCCAGGCTTTCCTAGGACAGGAGGGACATTTTGTTTGTTTGTTAGATATAATAATCTTATTAAATAGAAGGAGGTTGACAAATAGAGGAACAAGTAAACTTGATTGAGAACTTTAAAGCCAATCTTTTACAACCATTATTATGACCAGATTAATATCAATGAGCTAGTTTTTAAGTTTGCCACCTGAATACCATAGCATTTTGTTACCAGCCAGGGCCATCCTTTGTTAGTCTGATATAAACCCTAGGTTAATAGTCATTTTATACATCTCAAAGAGTTTGTAATCTGATCAAGTACTTTAAGATTTAATCAACTTTGTCTTTAATCTTCCGTTTAGGCTTACTCATATCTTTATCTCCACACTTTCCTCATACCTTCATCTACATATTTTTACCTTGCAGTATATGTAACCACTTTGTAACGATCTTTTTTTTTTATCAAATATTTACCATCATTTAAAGTTTTCTATCCAGTTTATCTTCCTTAGTCAGTTCATCTCATGACTATCAACAAAAACTTTCTTACCATAAGATTTTTAATATTATCATTTTAGTTTTTCTAACATATGTTGTATGTTCTATTTTTAATGGTTAATAATTCTTTTTTTCCCAATTTTTATTAACATTTTCCATGATTATAAAAAATATCCCATGGTACTACCTTCCCTTCCCCCACTTTCCCCTTTGAAATTCCATTCTCCATCATATCCCCTCCCCATCTCAATCAGTCTCTCTTTTATTTTGATGTCATGATCTTTTCCTCCTCTTATACTGGTCTTGTGTAGGTAGTGTCAGGTACTATGAAGTCATGGATATCCAGGCCATTTTATGTCTGAAGGGAGGACATTGTAAGGAGTCCTACCCTTCCTCTGGTTCTCATATTCTTTCCACCACCTCTTCCGCATTAAACCCTGAGCCTTGGAAGGTGTGATCAAGATGTACTCCAGTCACTTCCTCCCAGCACTATGATACCTTCTGAGTCATCCCAAGCTCACTGCCATCTGAAAAGAGAAGATTCTCTACCCAAAGTGAGAGTAGTGTTAATATAAGGGTATTAATATTAAGAAAAGTGCTTACTGGGCAGTTTGATAAGCATAGTATATACATTTTTCCAGACATTAGCAGATGTTACACCCCTAGGGCTCATGACTACCCCTGGTTTAAGTTTTCAGTATCAGGGATGTATTCCCTCCCATGGAGCAGGCCTCCAGTCCAGTTGGAGGGCAGTTGGCTTCCACAATGAGAGATGTGCCACTACTGTACTCATTGGCTCATTTAGCCTGGCTGGCCAATTATAAGGCTTGCAGTGTCCACTGTTGAGAGTCTTCACTGGTGATTTCTCTTTCTCCCATTGAACTACATGTAGAATGGCTTCTTCCAGATTTCTCTCAGCTGGTCTACATGGAGGAGGTTATCAGCTCAGTTCCAGCAGGATTTCTCAGTGGCCTTGCCACCCAAGTATGTGGAGTCTTCAGCAACAGAGTCTTACCATCTATTCCTGGTGGGAAACCAAGGGCCTTGGCAATGGCCTATAATGTTTTGGGGGCACCAGGGACCTCCCTGACCAACAACTCACTGGAGGTATCCCATCCCTGGCACTGAAAATTTTCTAACAACGATCTATGGCTCCTGAGTGTTCCATTGTCCAAAACTGGAGGATTCCATATGATTTATTTGCATCCTCTTAGATTTTGATTAGCACTCCCTCCATCTTTCCTTTACTCAATCTCTTCCCCTGACCTCACTTTGGGCCTTTTCACCCCCGTTAATCTATTCTTCTACTTACATATATACAATATCAACCTATTAAGTACCCTCCTCCCTTCCTTTCTCTTCCCTTTATATCTCCTTTTTAACTCACTGGCCTCTGCTGCTGAGTTTTTCCCTTCTCACACAGAAGTCCAAATATCACTAGCTAGGATCCACATATGAGGGAAAACATGCGGCGCTTGCCTTTCTGGGCCTGGGTTAAATCACTTAGTATAATCCTTTCCAGATCCATCCATTTTCCTGAAAATTTCATAACTTTATTTTTCTTTAACGCTGAGTAGAACTCTATTGTATAAATGTGCCACATCTTCATTATCCACTCATCAGTTGAGGGACATCTAGACTGGTTCCATTTCCCAGGTATTATGAATTGAACAGCAATAAACATGGTACAGCATGTACTTCTAAGGAAATGGGATGAGTCTTAGGATATATGCCTAGGAGTGCTGTAGCTGGGTCATATTGTAGATCAATTTTTAGCTGTCTTAGGATCCTCCACACTGATTTCCACAATGGCTGGACCAGATTGCATTCCCACCAACAGTGTAGAAAGTTTCCTCTTTTTCCACATCCCTGCCAACATTTATGATCATTTGTTTTCATGATGGTATCCAGTCTGACAGGAGTGAGATGGAATCTCAATGTAGTTTTAATCTGCGTTTCCCTGATGACGAGGAATGTAGAACATTTTTTTTAGATGCTTATGCACCATTGGTATTTCTTCTATTGAGAACTCTCTATTTAGCTCCATAGCCCATTTTTTAATTGGGTTGTTTGATTTCTTATTATTTAGCTTTTTGAGTTCTTTGTATATCCTAGATATTAATCCTCTATCAGATATATAGCTGGCAAATATTTTTTCCCATTTTGTAGGTTGCCTCTCTGCTTTATTCACAGTGTCCTTTGCAGTACAAAATTTCTGTAATTTCATGAGGTCCTAGTGGTTAATCTGTGGTTTTATTGCCTGAGCAATTGGGGTTATATTCAGAAAGTCTTTGCCAAGAAGGGTTTCCCCTACTTTTTCCTCTAGCAATTTCAGAGTTTCAGGTCTGATGTTAAGGTCCTTAGTCCATTTGGACTTAATTCTTGTTCCTGGAGAGAGAGAAGTGTCTATTTTCATCCTTCTACAGATACATATCCAGTTTTCCCAGCACCATTTGCTGAAGAGGCTGTCTTTTCTCATATGAGTATTTTTGGCATTTTTATCAAATATCAGGTGGCTATAGCTACCTGGACTTATGTCTGTGTCCTCTATTCTGTTCCAATGATCTAAATACCTGCTTTTGTGCCAGTACCATGCTGTTTTTGTAACTATGGCTCTGTATTATAGGTTAAAATCAGGTATGTTGATACCACCTACCTTATTTTTGTTGCTCAGTATTATTTTACATATTTGAGGTTTTTTGTGATTCCAAATGAATTTTTGGATTGTGTATTCTATTTCCATGAAGAATGCCTTTGGAATTTTGATGGGGATTTCCTTAAATGTTTCAATTGCTTTTGGTAAGATTGCCATTTTCACAATATTGATTCTCCCAATCCAGGAACAAGGGATGTTTTTCCACTTCCTAGTATCTTCTGCAATTTCTCGCTTGAGTGTTTGATAGTATTCATTGTAGAGATTCTTTCCTTCCTTGGTTAGGTTTATTCCAAGGTACTTTATTTTCTTTGATGCAATTGTGAATGGGAGTGATTCTCTGATTTCATCCTTTGTGTGTTTGTTGTTAGCATATATGAAGGCTACTGATTTCTGTGTATTTATTTTGTATCCTGCTACATGGCTGTAGGTGTTTATCAGCTCTAACAGTTTGCTGGTAGAGTCTTTAGGGTCCTTTATATATAGAATCATGTCATCTGCAGATAATAATAACTTGATTTCTTCCTTTCCAATTTGTATCCCTTTTATGTGCATCTCTTGCCTTATTGCTATGGCTAAGACTTCCAGTACTATATTAAATAAAAGTGGGGACAGTGGACACCCTTGTCTTGCTCCTGATTTTAGTGGAAAAGCTTCCAGTTTTTCCCCATTTAGTAATATGTTGGCTGTAGGCTTGTCATAAATAGCCTTTATTATATTGAGATATGTTCCTTCTCTTCCCAGTCTCTTTAGGACTTTTATCATGAAGGGATGTTGGGTTTTTTCATATGCTTTTTCTGTGTCTAATGAGATGATCATGTGATTTTTGTCCTTCAATCCATTTATATAATGTATTACATTTAGCGATTTGCATATGTTGTATCATCCCTGCATCTCTGGGATAAAGCCTACTTGGTCAGGGTGAATGATCTTTCTGATATATTCTTGTATTCTGTTTGCCAATATTTGTTGAGAATTTTTGCATCTATGTTCATGAGGGAGATTGGTCTGTAATTTTCTTTTTTTGTTCTATCTTTGCCTGGTTTTGGTATCAGGGTGATGCTGGATTCATAGAAGGAATTTGGGAGGATTCCTTATTTTTCTATTTGATGGAAAAAGTTAAGAAGCAATGGTGTTAGTTCTTCCATGAATGTCTGGTAAAATTCAGCAGTGAATCCATATGGGCCTGGGCTTTTTTTAGTTGGGAGATTTTTGATAAGTGCTTGGATCTCCATGCTTCCTATAGGTCTATTTTAATGATTAATCTCATCTTGATTTAATTTAGGTAGGTCATATAAATCAAGGAAATCATCCATTTCTTTCAGAGTTTCATACTTAGTGGAGTATATGCTTTTATAATATGACCCTACGATTTTTTGAATTTCTCAGGCATCTGTTGTGATGTTACCTTTTTCATCTCTAATTTTATTAATTTGTGTCTCTTCTCTCTTTCTTTTGGTCAGATTTGCTAAGGAGTTATCAATCTTGTTTATCCTTTCAAAGAACCAACTCTTTGTTTCATTGATTCTTTGGTTTTTTTTTTTTTTTTTTTTGGTTTCTATTTCATTAATTTCTGCCTTAATCTTTGTTATTTGTTCCCATCTACTGATTTTTGTTTTGCCTTGTTCTTCTCTTTCCAAGGCTTTAAGGTGAAGCATTAGGTCATTTACTTGCAACCTTTCTAATTTCTTAATATAGGCACTTAGAGCTATAAACTTACCTCTTAGGACTGCCTTCATTGCGTCCCAGAGATTTTGGTATGTTGTGTTCTCATTATCGTTTGACTCTATAAATTTTTTGATTTCCGTCTTGATTTCTTCATTGGCCCATTCATCATTTAGTAGTGTGTTGTTTAATTTCCATGATTTTGTGTATGCTCTATAGCCTTCCTTGCTATTGAATTGTAGTTTGATTCCATTGTGGTCAGATAGAATGCAAGGAATTATTTCAGTTTTCATGTATTTCTTAAGATTTGCTTTGTGTCCTAATATATGGTCTATCTTAGAGAATGTTCCATGTGCTGCTGAAAAGAATGTATATTCTGCAGCATTTGGATGAAATATCCTATAGATATCTGTTAGGTCTATGTTCCCACTTGGTCCAGATGCCTCTCTGTTTATTTTTTCCTGGGATGACCTGTCAATTGATGAGAGTGGGGTGTTGAAGTCACCCACTACCACTGTGTTTGGTGTTATCTGTGATCTTAGATCTAATAGTGTTCGTTTGATGAATTTGGGGGCCCCCATGTTAGGTGCATATATGTTTAGGATTGTAATGTCTTCCTGGAGGGTGTCTTTATTCAATATAAAGTGACCTTCCTTATCTTTCTTAACTAATGCTTGACTGAAGTCTACCATGTCAGATATTAGGATAGCAACCCCTGATTGTTTTCTAGGTCCATTTGCTTGAAACACTCCTTTCCAACCTTTCACCCTAAGATAGTGTCCATCCTTTGTAGAAAGGTGGGTTTCTTGGAGGCAACAAGTTGAAGGATCCTGATTTTTTAACCCAGTCTGCAAACCTATGTCTTTTGGTTAAGGCATTGAGGACGTTGATATTAAGAGATAATATTGAAAGGTTTGTATTCATTTCTGCCGTATTTTTGTAGTCCTTCCGGTTTTACCTTTGCTCTCTTGTGTTAATTAGTATTTGAGTTTTGCTTGCTTTTTCCAGGTTCCTTATATGTGTGTTTTTCTTTTTCTTTGGCATGGAGGATTCTTTCAAGTATTTTCTGTAGAGGTGGTTTTGTCTTCAAGTAGTCCTTTAGCTTGCTTTTGTGGTGGAATGTCCTTATTTCTCCATCTATTTGAATAGATAGTTTTGCAGGATAAAGTTACCATGGTTGACAGTTGTTATCTTTCAGGACTTGGAATACATCACTCCATGCCCTTCTGGCTTTTAAAGTTTGTGTTGAGTAATCTGCTGTAATCCTGATAGGCTTGCCTTTGTAGGTAACTTGATTTTTTTTTTTTTCTCTAACTGCTTTCAATGCTTTTGTGTTTGGTTTGTGTGTTTGGTGGTTTGATTATAATATGGTGAGGAGAGGTTCTTTCCAGGTTTTGTCTGGCTGGTGTTCTAAAGGATTTCTGTATCTGCATTGGCACCTCTTTCCCAATTTGGGGGAAGTTTTCTTCTGTGATTTTCTTGAAGACACCTATTATGCCTTTGGAGTGAAATTCTTCTCCTTCTACTATGCCCTGAATATGTTTGATATTTTCATAGTATCCCGAATATCTTGAAATTCCCACTCATATTTTTCTATTAGTTTGTCTTTCTCTTTGTTGGACTGTACTAAATCTGCCACCTGGTCTTCTAGCTTAGATATTCTGTCCTCTCCTTCATCCATTCTACTGGTGAGATTTTCTACAGAGTTTTTTTTTTTTTTTTTTTTTCATTAAGTGTGTTCTTCATTGCTAGTAATTCTGACTGGTTTTTATTTATTATTTCCTTATTTATGCCTAGTATTGTCGTCTTTATTTCATTAAATTGGTGTCCAGTGTTTTCTTTGATTCCTTTGATTTTCTCTTTCAATCCTTTGTTTTCTTCTTTGACTTCTTTTGAAACATATTTATAATCATTCTTTTGAAATCTTTCTCACACATTTCCTCTAATTCGTTTTCAGTGGAGGTCATTTGTGATGCATTAATACTTTTTGATTTATATAGTCTTGATTTTTGGTGTTTCTTGTGTTATAATGTATATATTTTTGCATCCTGAATTATTTAATGATTGTATTTTCTAGTTAGCTGGGTATTAGTAGATGTATCAGTCAGTCTGATGCTATATAACTTCAGGTTAGGAGCTTAAGGCTTTAGGTGTTGCTGTCAATAGTCTTGGAGTATCTACAAAAGTGACCCTAGGTGTTGGGTTTGCCTGCTATGAGAGTATTCAAGTAGGCTGAGTGGAACCAAATACAGATAGATTCTGAAATTCAATTTAACAATGTACACTTTCAATGAAATACAGCTCAGAATATTTATCCAAGAGTAGATATTATGACAACCATATCCTCTAACTATCCCTTAGGGTGTGTGGTGCCCTACCCACAGCCTTAATCCTGACACTAAGGAGGTTAAGAGTTCTGATCTATTGAGGGTTCCAAGTCAGCTGGTGACGAGGTGAGACCCTTCCCTGGTGTAATCCCAGTTACCTCTGCTCCTGCCTGGGTCCTGCTGTCAGTTCAAGTTGGCATGGCTGGGTCCCTGGATGCTGTTCTGTTCGCTCAAGCCGGGCACTAGTGGTGGGGGAGGGGAGGCTGCTGATGCTGCTCTGTTCGCGGGCTATTCCACGTGTTCTTCTACCTTGTGATCTGCTCCTCTGTTGTTCACTGCCGTTCTCCCTTCATGTTTCTTGAGTTTGGGGAAAGCTCTGGTGTGAGTGGAAAATCCCCTCACCTGGCTTTTCCTCCAGCTCAAGCCGAGCCTGGCAGCTTTCTGGCCGCCGCTGCCACTGCCGTCCGTGGACCTGCTGGAGCTGCTTCTGCCAGTCTGTGTGGGCTCTGGATGCTCTGGATCTCTCCTACTTCTCCACTGCCGTTTCAATTTGCTATTCACCTCACTTTTTAGTAAAAGTGTGTATTTTGCTGCATGTTTTTATTTTTTTGGCTCCCCCCCCCCCCCCCCCCCCCCCGCTGCTTTGGCGTGGTACCTACGCTACCATCTTAACTGGCTTTTAATGGTTTTATAAACAGACTGTCTGTATTCTGACTGTATGTCTTCCCATTTCCCTTGGTCAGTAGTCCCCCTAGTCCCCCCCCCTTTTTTTAATATTTAGAAGGTCAGTTATATTGATTTTATATTTTTGATTTTATTGTACATTCAGATGAGGTTTAAATAAACAAATAAACTCATTAAAAATGAATCTTGATTTTGTTAAACATTTAGATTTTCTAGTAGTCAGAGTTTTAACCATAGGAAATATAGGTATAGCTCAATTTAACTTTGACTTGAGAAATGACAATATAAATAAATTAACCAACTTATCACAAATAGCAAAGTCTGAACTATATGAACAAATAAGGTGAGAAAAATATGAAGAATGAAAACTATTAAGTTAACCCATTTTATCATAGGCAACCCAAACATTTTTTCAGTTTAAGTCTCATAACCTTTTCATAATATTTTTATATCTTTTCAATAACATACCTTATAACAGTGTTTTACCTTATCAAGTCTTTTATGATCCAAAAAGACATTTTTTTTCTACAGAAGCAAGATTAGAATTTGGTATACAAATATGTCTATTATTGTAGTAAACATGCACAAGAATGTTGTCACAAACATAGGGGTTAATTATTTTAAATATATTATGAACCTAGTTTTAATAATTTATCATCATCTTAAAATACATGAGCATTAGAACATTTAATGACCATAAGAATTGGAACAATTAATAATCATAAATTTAGTAATACATAAGGACAGACTATGTGAAACATAGAACACATGACATGACTGGGTTGGCCAACATTAGACATAACAACATGAAACATGGAGAGACAGCCTTTTAATATTTTAGTTATATTTTAAATTGGCGAGGAGTTAATCCTAACAGGGCAACAGCCAGTGGTTTGAATTTTAAGTTGACTTTTTTTTTGTGTGTGGCTGGTAATGAATAGAAGGGGGAAATGGAAAAGAAAGGAAAAACCCTAGAAGCTGTTTAGTGATTTTAACTTTTAGCAAGGAGAGAAAAATTAGATATCCATTTGCAAAATAAGTTAAAGGGGCTCACTTAAGACAGGAGTGTCTTTAAGAGGGTAGGGTTTGTATTTGATTGAGAGATGGCTTGAAATTGGAGTGAGGGACCCTGGAAAGTCATAGCCAGATGGAAGAACTTTTTGTAAGAGGGAGAGTTTTAGAAGGGCCAGGATTTTAGAGGGTTTTGGTGACAGAGGAAAATTTGTTAGGTAGAATAAGAAGCACAAAGTGAAGGGTGGGAACTGAGGACAAAGAAGCCCTGAAGATAAGGAACCTCAGACCATTAGCCATGTCTTCCAAGGAAGTTATCAAGATCAATAAGAATATTAAAATCAAAAGTACCAATTTTAGGTCAGTGGTGGCCATTATCTAAGGAATATTGTGGACAAATTTGAATAGAAAGTCAGAGTAATTTGGCAGGCAGGAGCTTAGAAAGTTCAGCTCCTTTAAATTAACCTTGAGATATGCCAATGGAGTGTCTTTTGGAACAAATGATTTAGAGCCCATTTTGGAGGACAAAGGCTAGAGTGGCCAATTCCACTACCAGGGAGGTCTCCCAGGCTTAGGGAGAGCAAACAAAACCCAAGGTTTAGGAGTGAGTATCCTCACACTCATAAGGCTTGGAGTGCCCATTGGAACAACACGTGGGAAGCTCCTGGAGTCTGCGATCATTCACGGACCGAAAAGTGAGAAACTTTTAAGGTCTGAGACAAGGTATCTCTGCCACAGACTGAGAATGAATGCTTTGTCCTGAAGTTGTAATTTGATGAAGGTGTGGATGCAGTGGATCACATGATGTGAGGCCTCTAAGTCTGGAGTTCAAAAATCTGGTGGGAAAGGGTGAAAAGAAGGAGAAAAGGAAGAAGCCTCCAGGTATCAAGCTGGAAGACTGAAGGTTTCAGGTCACAGGTGGCTGTTTAGTTGAGAGTAGTGATCACAGTGAGTTTTTCTATTTCTGAGAGAGTGAAACATTGGCAGGAAGGTAGAGAGGAGAGAGGAAGGTGGGGTGGGGGGGCATGCAGCCCAAAAGCCCTGGAGGGGTATCCAAGTCACTGTACCAGAAATGTAAGGAAAGTGTAAGAAAAAAGCAAAAGAGAACACCGGATTTGATCTCCACAGAAAAGACTGTTTTATTGAGAGCAAACAGTGAGGGGCCTTGGCTTCCCAAGGGATGAAGACTGAAGCACTGAACCAAGCTAGGATGTAAGCTTATAAGGAGAATCCTAAGAAAAACAGACTGTACCAGGTGCAGTTGATAAGAAAATTGTCTCTGTGTCCTTGTTAATAATAGAGGCTTCTTCAGCCATAAGTATCTAAGGGACAATACTCAGGTGGTCTCTGGCCCTTCAAGGCCATCTAGGCTAAGGAGAGTACATCAATTAGGGAAGGGTGCCAAACTTCTTTATTGCCCACAAGTTTTTGCTATAGCTATTAACTCTTTAGTTCCCTTTAGTTTTCAGGGAAGGCTATTAACCCTTTATGTGGAAATTAGGGAGGAATACTGTGGCACTCTGGAATCTGGATTAACAAGGCCATTGTACTCATGAACACACACCAGATGTGGTTATCAGCACAAGATCTGTACATAACAGGAATACTCATCATTCTGCTCTAGATAGGGGAAGGACTTGAGAGGCCACTCCCCTCCATCCTTGTGGTAGTTTGAATAGATGGCTCTCCAATATATTCACTGTTTTATTAGTTTTTAGTTTGTATCTGCAGCCACCTGGCTGGAGGCAGTGTCACTGGGTGGATCTTAAGGTGTGGTGGTGGTTTGAGATTTCAATCAAAAAGTATGCAAAGTGTACCTAGCTGGAGTTCCTGAAGTATGCTGTGCTGTGTGGCTTTTGGCATTTGGCTTGTGCTTTTCTCTCTCTCTGCTTGGACCTGTGAAGGCAGGCCAGCTTCTTCTGCCATTATGAAACTTCTCCTGGATCTATAAGCTTCAATAAATATCCCTTCCTCCACAACTATGCCTGGTCTCTAAGTTCATCTCCGTGAACCTGAAGCTGTCTGCTACACTACTGTACTAATGTTGCTAGAGAAGTGGAATCTTTCTCTTCCTAGGCACTGTCACTAGGAAGATACAAGGAGCACAGTGACACTGAGGAGGATAAGTGAGGGAAATATGGGGCATATATGATCAAAATGTAAGAACTGATAATGTTAAAAATCCAATAATTTTATTTTTAAAATATTTATTTATTTATTTGCAGACACAGAGAGAAAGACAGAGAGGGAGAGTGACACACAGAGAGAATGGATGTGCCAGGGCCTCTTGCCACTGAAAATCAACTCTAGATGTATGTGCCACTTTGTGCATCTGGCTTGGCATGGGTACTGGGGAACTGAACTTGAGCTGTCAGCATTGCAAGCAAGGACCATAACTGCTAAGGCAACTCTCTAGTTCTTAAATACTAATTTTAAAGGCCATATAGGTAAGCAATGCATTATTACTCTCACATTAGCATAGCTATACACAGCACCAATTACTGATGTTGTCTGGCCAGGTCAAATTTTTCTGGGAAAGTGTCAAAATGATCAATGACAAATTAGTGACTCCTCGGGAAGGAAATAAAAAAGACAGTCATATGCTTTTCTAATTTGTTACTTTTCTTTATATGTATACAGCCCTGTAAATTTTCTAACCTTTAACTAATAGCAACTTCAGCATCAGAAAAGCAAAACAACGTAAATGTATTAAGTACCACAATGACACACCTAAATTATATAGCATTCTTCACATCCCTATATTAGATCTGTGCCTGTGAAACCTAAGCAAGATAGCTTATTTTAGGATAAGAGCCTCAACTTTTCAAGATATTGACTTAATGTCAATAAGGCTATGTCTTCCCTTGTCCCTCTGCCTCTAGAGATTTTGGATTTATCAAGCATGAGTGGTATCAGAACTATTAGTGTTAAATTGAAAAAATTTGAAAAAAAATTGACAAGAAAGAAATTCACAAAAGAAAGTATTGTTTCTAAAGAAAATGTAGGGATAGGGAAAGTACAGAGTGAGAAGGTTTAACTTAAACTTCAAAGATATTATATCTATCTATCTATCTATCTATCTATCTATCCTCTCTCTCTCTCAATATATATATTATTGCCAAAATATAATAAAAACAACAAAATAAATAAAGGTACTCTGCATGGATGGGTAATGCTACTCACAGAAGCAATGGACTATTAAATGAGAAGTATCAGGTTTTTGATGTCTCTGTGTATGAATTATTGGTCAAGGAGATCCAAAGGCATTTAAAATTAGACAATCTATTGCCATTGCTCTTGGTTGCCTGCCAATAACTGAATGGTAAAATCCTTTTGCCAAAGACACCACATTCTTTGGTTCCAGGTTGTAGAGAAATTAAGCTGGAACTGAACTGGAAGCTTCCTCTTTGCTCACTAGCTTCTATAGGGGCAGCAGATGCTATGCAAGCTACTGTGGAAGAAGGGTCATCCATCGTTTCACCCAGTGGTGGAGCCTGTGTGCTATAATCCTGACTTGCCAGGCAAAATGTGCCAAGTGGTGCAATATTGTGGATGACTTATGGGGTAACCAACTGCCTCTGGTTGGATGTGAGCCTTGCTACACAAGAGACAATCCATGTCTATTACTGTAAATAAGGTCAAAAGACCGTGGCTGATAAGGTCATAGATCCTAGGGGATACTACAACTGTTGTTTTGCTAAACTGATGCCATATCAGACTGTCCTCTAAATATTTATATTTATATACAGAAATAAGTGCTGCTCTCAGCTCTGGTCAGAAAAGTTACTATTTTTTTCCAGTGGGCAATGATTAATGCCTGCATTCTATGTCTGACTGACAACTGGTCAAAGTACTGAAAATAAGATACTATTGATATCACATCCTCCAAGGCTCAGGGTCCATTGCGGAAGAGGTGGCAGAAAGAATTTAAGAGCCAAAGGAAGGGTACGACTCCTTACAATGCAACTGTCCAGATAGAAATTGGCCTCAATATCTGTGGCCTCGCATTGCCTAGCAATACCGTCACAAGATCCTCATAATATGAAAAAAAAAAAAGACAATGACATTAACATAAAAGAGAGACTAACAGTGAGAGGGAGGGGATATAATGGAGTGTGGAGTTGTAAAGGGGAAAGTGGGGGGGATTATCATGGTTTATTGTCTAACTATAGATGCTGTCAATAAATTTTTTTTTAAGATGCTATTGAGAACTCTGTCTTATACAGGGCATCTTTATCACCCCCTCTAAATCTCAGATCAGGGAACAATTGGTGGTGGCTGGAGGATGGAGACTCATTTTCTTCTGTGGTGGTAACTGGTGGGAAGAAAGGGTTCATTGAGAATGGGCTAAGAGAATGTAATGAAGATTTAAATGAACAAAATATAATAAATAGATGTACAAATTTGTGAAAAGAACAAATTTTAAGAGATAAAGCATTGTTATTTGTGGTATTCATTGTTTATTTTTGAAAAGTAAATTCAAGATGCTGGGAAGATTGCTCAGTGATAAGAGCACTTGCTGCATAACTATGAGGACCTGAGTTCAATTCTAAGTACCCACAGCAAAGCTTGGCATAGCCACATACCTGTCTTGAGGAATAAAGGGACAGGAGAATCACTGAGGTTCCATGATCAACCAGTCTGACTGAAAATAGCAGCTCCAGGTTCAGTGAGAGACACAGTCTCAAAGAAACAAAGAAGAGTGGTAAAGGTGGGCACTTGTACTACTCTGGTCTCTGCATGTGTATGCACTGGACATACACATCTGCACACATCTCTGTACACTGTATACATAATGTGTATGTGCATGCATGCGCGCGCGTGCGCACACACACACACACACACACACACACACACTACGAGCACCACCACCAAAAATAACAACAAAGTCAAAATCCCCAAGGGGAAAAAAACACTTATTTTTATTTTTTTGTTGTTGTTGTTGAGTCTAAGACCTGATGATGTTTATACTTTGCTTTTCACAAACTTGTCTGATGACTGTGCTTTTACTGAGAAAACTAAAATTCCCATATCCATACAAAGCTTGAAAATACTCAACCTGAAAACCTGAAGCAAATCTGAGAGACTACGTAAGGTGATAAACTATTTAATAGGGTAGTGAAAGCATCTGTTATTATGCATTTGTCTCTGCTCTTTGGCTATGTCTCACCGTGTTTGAAAGGAAATTTCTTTCTTTAAAATGATGTGTGATTTAGATCTAATTTACTGTCAAGCTGCTTAATTTTAAAGAACTTAATTACTCTTTTCTAGCCAACATTATCCTGGGATTATTAGCATTCCTAAACTCATAAATTTCAAGATATGCTACCCATTGCCAAGGCTAATATTTTGTATTATCTAATATGTTATAATTCAGATACAATGAAGTAAATTTCAAAAAAGGAAATGAGAAAGCCTAGACACAAAAATAGTATGAAAACCATTTCTTTCTCATACTCATTACATGACCAAATTTTCTTCAAAATGAATGTGATTTATCATTCAGTTCTGATCATCCCTTTATTCTGAATCATATGTGTTATGCCTTAACTTTTAGGCATTTGAGTTAGTTGGTATCACACTGTTTTTTTCTTTTGTTCTTCTTTTATTTTAAGGCAGGCTGCCAGCTCAGGCTGATCTGGAACTCACTCTGTAGCCCAAGGCTGGTCTTAAATTCAAGGCAATTCTCCTACCTCAGCCTCCTGAGTGCTGGAACTTAAGGCATATGTCACCATGCTTGACTTACTCTGTCTTTTCCTAATAGCTGTGTAAAATACGATCAATACCTTTATCCTCAGTAAAAGGCTGGAATGTCTGAAATACTCAAATTACCATGCAGGAAATTCTTTTCTCAATAACTAAAGGAGTATTGTTAACTTTACATTTCTCATCTTTTAAAAATGATATTTATTTATTGGAGAGGGAGGGAGAGAGAGAGAAAGAGAGAGAAAGAAAGAGAATCAGTGTGCCAAAGCCTCCTGTCACTCAACTTAACTCCAGACTCATGTAGCACTTTATGCGTTTATCCAGTGGGTACTGGAAAATCAAAACCAGGTCATCAGACTTTGTAAGCAAGCACCTTTAACTACTGAGCCAACCCTCCAGCCAATACATATTTCTCATTTTTTCAGTCTAATAATCATGAAGCTAATAAATATTCAAAAATACTGAAAAATGAAAACTACACCTATAGTATGTGTTACTTTTGTTGTGATAAAATATCTGAGGGGACAAGAAAGTTGAGAAAAATACATTTTGGCTTATAGTTACAGATCTTGAAATACAAAACCACTTTTTCTTGGTGTTGTGGACTTGAATTGAAGATCATGGTGGGGAGTGAATAGAGAAACAACTTCTTCCTGGTGGCCAGGAAACAGCAGCAGGGAGAGAGTCCAGGGCTAAGATGTATCTTTCAAAAGTATGCCTGTGAAGTTAAATGTCAATTAGACTTGACAAAGGGCCTAACAATATAGGCTGAAAAAAAGAGAGAATCTTCAACAAATGGTGCTGAACGAACTGAATAGCTATATGCGTGAAATTGAAACTTGATCCACACATCTCACCATACACAACAATCAAGTCCAAATGACCAAAGCTTCAATATATGACTGGACTATGCTACAACTGGAAGAAAAAATAGGGGGAACTTTCCATGACATAGGAATGGGAAAAGACCTCCTGAACAAACCCCAGTAGCTCAGGAACTTAAAAAAATCACTCAACCACTGGGATATCATGAAGCTGAACTGTTTCACAGATAAACATATAATAAACAGAGCCAGCAGATTACCCAAAGAATGGGTAAAGTTTTTGCTGGCTATACAACTGACAGAGGCCTAGTTTCCAGAATCCACAAAGAACTCAAAAACCTAAACAATAAAAAGTTAAACAACCCACTCACAAAATGGAGCATAGAACTGGACAGGGAGGTCTCAGAGGAAGAAATACAAATGGCAAACACATACTTAAGAAAATGTTCATCATCCCTAATCATCAGGGAAATGCAAATTAAAACAACTATGAGATTCCACCTTACCCCAGTAAGGATAGCAAACATTAAAAAAAGAACTGAAAATAAATGCTGGCAAGGATGTGGAGAAATAAGGACCTTCAGTCACCGTTGGTGGGAATGTAAGATGTTACAGCCACATGGAAAGCGGTATGGAGACTCCTAAAAAAGTTGACTATAGAGTTACCAACAGACCCAGTTATGCCCTTACTGTGGGCATTTATCCTAAAAGCTCCATGTCTCAGTTAAGAGAGATTTTTCTCAACCATGTTTATAGCTGCTGAATTCATAATAGCTAGGAACTGGAATCAATCAGATGTGTATCATTAGACAAATGGATAACCAAGATGTGGTATATCTACACAGTGGAATTCTACACAGCAGTAAGGAAAAATGACACAATGAAATTTGAAGAAAAAATGGTCGAACCTGGAACATATCATTCTCAGTGAACCGACCCAATTACAGAAAGATAACTGTCATGTAGTCTCACTCATCTATGGCTCCTAACCTGAATCTACCTGAGATGCTGTCATACCTAATAAGCATCTTGAGGACCAGACAATAGAGTTGGTGGGGCGGTAGGGGAGAGTAAGGGTAGGGGGTGGGGGGACACAAAACTGGACCCAAATGACAATGGTACCATAAAATTCTACACCCTAAAAGACACACTAAATGGTCAAACCTTTATCAGTCTCTTAGAGGGAACACCTGAATTACAAAGCCCTGGAGAGAGTATGATGATGCCTGACCTTAATCTTCTCCTGTTTCTCTCTCCCTCTTCTCTCTCTTCTATCTCTTTTGTATTATTAATCTTTTTGTTCCTTTTCTTCTTGGGAGCTGACCTGTAACTCCCAGTACCAGCTTGTGGCTATCATCTACAATGAGCTCTTGATCAGAGAGACCTACAAGGTTTCTAAAAAGAAGACAGATTTCTCTCAGAGTACTTGATGACCCACCAAAGGTTAGTGGTAAGACCTTACTGCCAAAGACACCATATGCTGTTGGTACAGAACTTGGAGTGATCTGACTGGAATGTGGAAGATAGTCAGTCCCCAGACAGTTAGCTCATCTCGTGTCAGAAGGTGCTGCATGAGAAACTGGGGAAGAATGACCAACATCTGCCCAAGCAACTCATGGTCTAAGCTGCAGCAAACAACCTGATGTGATGCTCATACAAGTGCAATAATGGTGCATAGCTATGGTGGGAAACCAGCTGCTCTTGATTTTGCTAACTGATCTGCTCAGTGGAACGGAACCCATAGCTGGAGCTGGGAATCAATTCAGAACCATATCCAAAAATGAACCCACTCTCCATTATCAAGCTCCCACCAATTGTGGGTTACAAGAGGGCCTACACCTAGTAAAATCTCCCTAAAAAAAAAAAAAAAAAAAAAAGGTTATCTCATTTATCTGGTGCTAACTTTACTCTCTGTTGGAGTATTTGATTTTCTTCTTTAGATGGATGCAGTCTAAGGAGAGAACCAGCCCATAATGCCTCAAAAGGGCCCCAACTGAAACTAAGAGTATTTGGGGAAATGAGCACGAGTGCTGCTTCCTTGGCACACCTGGTACCAGCATAAGGGTGAAGGAGATAGACACAGAGAATACTCAACTCCTACCAAACCTGATATGCAGGGACACAGAGGCTCCCAAGACCTCATCACTGAAGCAGACCTAAAATGGACCCAACATGGCTCAGGGAAATTTGTGGAATATGCACTTGCAACCTGTACATTTGCAAGTAGAAAGAACACTGACCTAAGAATTAGTTGAAATCCATTTTGATTACATTTGAATATTTCAATTCTAATATATTGAGAATTTTTTATAGTGTTTCTGCCTTTGCAAGGAGTGGTTGTGTTAGCCTGTATATACATGAATACTGGAAAGTATGTGTAATCCTATTTCATTTTTTTAATTTAATTTTTTTTAAATTTTTATTTATTTATTTATTTGAGAGTGACAGACAGAGAGAGAAAGAGATAGATAGATAGATAGATAGATAGATAGATAGATAGATAGATAGATAGATAGATAAAGAGAGAGAGAGAATGGGCGTGCCAGGGCTTCCATCCACTGCAAACAAACTCCAGATGCGTGCGCCCCCTAGTGTATCTGGCTAACGTTGGTCCTGGGGAATCTAGCCTCCTACCGGGGTCAGTAGGCTTCACAGGCAAGCACTTAACCTCTCAGCCATCTCTCCAGCCCAATTTTTATTTATTTATTTATTTACTTGAGAGAGAAATAGGAAGAGAGTGGGGAGGAGAGAAGGAAAGAATTGGCATCCTATAGCCTCCAGCCACTGCAAACTCCAGACACATGTGCCACTTTGTGCATCTGGCTTATGTAAATCCTGGAGAATCGAATCATGATCCTTTGGCTTTGTAGGCAAGCATCTTAACTGCTAAGCCATCTGCCAGGCCACTCTATTTCTTTTAAAACATGTCAATTAAATACTTGGTTTAGCCAGGTGTGGTGGCGCACGCCTTTAATCCCAGCACCCGGTAGGCAGAGGTAGGAGGATTACTGTGAGTTTGAGGCCACCTTGAGACTCCATAGTAAATTCCAGGTCAACCTGGGCTAGAGTGAGACCCTAACTCGGAAAAAAAGAAAAAAAACTTGGTTTGAGTCATCACTCACTACCATTTTAATAAGGAGACTACTGGGAAATTTTGAAGACTATATTTGCTGTCACAGAATCTTACAGATGAAATATATATACACATATGAGCTTGTATACCTATCCAGAAAAATAGAAAACAGTGCTTCTTCAAGAAATAGTTATCTATGTCTAAGCACACACAGCTTGTTTGTTTGTTTGTTTTGATTTTTCAAGGTAGAGTCTCACTCTAGTACAGGCTGACCTGGAATCTACTGGCTAGTCTCTGGGTGGCCTTGAACTCATGGTGATCCTCCTACCTCTGCCTCCCAAGTGCTGAGATTAAAGGTGTGTGCCACCACACTTGATAGACACACACCATTTTAAAGTACAATATACAAGACAATGAATTATGTCTTGCTACATCAGGAGGTAACTTAATGATCCAGAATTCCTTAATTTTTTATTCCAGAAGAGCAAGGAAATGGAAATATAGTTGATCATATATATATATATATATCTATATATATATATATATATATATATATATATATATATATATCCAATAGTTTTGCTTTGTTTTGTTTTACTTGTTTTGTTTTGTAATGCTGTGGATGGATCCTGGGTATCACACATGCTAGGGAAGTTGTCTGTCACTGAGTAGCATACCCTGCCTAGTGAAGGAAAATTTGGAGCACCATTGCTGCATGTTAAGAATCAAGAAGTGCACTTAAGCTAGAGTCCTTAGAAAATGCTGCAAGGTAAGGCTTATGTGGCAATACCTTATCCAGGAGAACAAGGAAAGAAGGATGAACTGAAGGGGTATACAGCAGCATATGAGGGCAAGCAAATATAAGAGGATGGCATCATGCTTCTGATGCCTCCAGAGTGGCTTTTTCAGACACTGACAGTATATGTTAGAAAAGTCTAGCTAAGGGAAAAAGACGAAGAAAACAACTGCTGGTTTCCATCTCCCATATTTCAGAGTTGGCTTCTACAGGCGCTGACTCCCAGCACACCCATGTTAAATTGATTCAGGCTGAGCAACACGAAGTTCCACAAGTAGGAGGCTCAGGCAAAGAAGAGCAACACTAGAGCAGCAGCTGGGATCTGTATCAAGGATGCAGCAGTGATACAAGTCATTGCAAGAGACACTGTCACATAAGAGAACAAGAGCAAGGATATCTAGGAGGTATGAAAACTCAGAAAAGTCTCTGTTTCATTGGGATAACTGATTCACAGTACATTACTTTCTTTCAAAAAAGTAACTATAAATCACTTTTGAAAGGAAACAAAAACAGATAAGCAATATCTTGGTAGGTTTTAAGTGACTCTCATATATTCCAGATTTCTCAGTGGTCACAGATGGATGTCATCTCATATATCTTCATTGTCATTATTTTATAGGTCTCTGAGGATCATCATTTCCAATTTACTATCCTTCTGGTGGTCTGATCTTGTTTCCACATCCTTTTTACTGTCAATTTGGTTTTATTTCTTATGCTTTTTGGTAATTACCAAACTGAAAGTTAGCAAATCAGCAAACTTAGCAAATCAGCATAGCAAACTGGTAGGGAATGGAGACTCTTAGGTTAGCATGGCTTTGTTGAAAGGCTGGCTCTATCTCTAGAAGCTGTATGATCCTGGCCAAGTTATTTTCCTTGTCTATAAAATTACAAAATTAAGCCTACCAACCCTAAACTATTGTGGTGAGAAATACAAAGTGAAAATGCACCAAGAAACTTTTATTGTCAAGGATTGATTTTCTAAATGAACACCCCCATTTCCTCTATAGTCTCTCTCTCTCTCTCTCTCTCTCTCTCTCTCTCTCTCTTTCTCTCTCTCTTTCTCTCTCATAATTGCAAATTAGCTGTCATGTGAGTTTTGGGATTCTCTTGATTCTGCTTCCCGTTACTACATATGCATTGGGATTATGGATATGTGCACTGCCGTATCTAGCTTTCCATGGGTTCTGGGATTCAAACTCTGGTCATTAGGATTGCATAGCAAACATTTTTAACTATTGATCCATTCCACAGCCACCCAATCTCTTTTAATTTGGGACTTTCAAGGTTGTGGGGAAGAGTCCAGAATATATATTTACTGTGGTGGGAAAAAAAGGGAGAAAGTAGAAATGATTCTGAAAAGAAGATAAGTGGAATGTCCACAAAGCTGCATGTGCCACACAAATGACAAGCATAGTTGGAAAAGCTTTGGGAAAATGTTTGCTGTCAATGCTGTACATTGTGCTAAAATTTCTGTTAAATCAAGTTCAACAGACACTAATTATAGACTCAAATCAATTATTTCTATAGACTCAAATCAATTATTTCTCCGGATCCATGAGTAACTCACATTTAAATACTTATCAACACTAAATGAATATAACATGCCTACATACTTGAATACTTCTAATATTTATTTATTTAAATAGATATTGGGTCTAGTTTATTGATTTTGGCACTTGCTTGTTTTTTACCTTATTATGCAAAGGATTTGAGGCATATGAGGATTTTATTTATAATATTATATAATATACAAACTACATGAATTTGATCCCATATATTGATTATTAGAAAATATACATTAATTAAATTAGATATAGCAACATATGCCTGATATCCCAGCACTTGAGCAGCTGAGGCTACTGGATAGAGTCTAATCTAATGCCACCCTATGAACTCTGTAATGAGACCTTATATTTTTAAACTAAGGGTTCATTGGTAGAGTACTTGTCTAGCATAGTCAAAGTCCTGAACTCAATTCCCAGCACTAGGCCACTATATGTATTATATACATATATACATACACATATAGATATATGAACATTAATTTCAGTTAGTCTCATAGTAGCAAATCAGGAATTAAAAGAGTGATAACTTTCTTATCTATTTTCATACTTACACTTTAAAACTCTTAGTTACATTACCCAACATGAAATCCATTTGAAGCATCAATTTTGTCTTGGCATTACACTTGTATATTCAAAAAATCGAAAAACACAGTGAGTTCTTTGAAAATCATGCTTCTTTTCATTTTTCAAAATCTATGCTATGAACACTAAAAAGGATAATTTGGCATGGATTCAGTTTTTTACAAAGACAAATGTACATTCCAACTGTATTGCCAAATTGCATACATACAAGCTTCTAGGCAGCATTCACTTGCTATAAAACCAAGCACTATATCTCACTTTAACAAACTTTGAAAAAGCATTCCATAAAACTTTGCTTCCTGTAATTCCACCATCTGCTACATGGTTCACCATCACATAATGTTTGCCAGATATGCTTGTGAAATGGCTCAGTTGTATGCAACTAAGGTAGGACGAATTTACCCTGATTTACCAAGCATAAAAGGCTGTGCTTTCTATCTTGTGACTTCTTCACAATGTTTTTATTTTTCTAATTTCATGCTTTAAAGACTCATCTTCACATCAATAAACTACCTGCACCAATCAGACACTTTAATTGGCACAATTCAGTAATGAGTATGCCCTATTAAAGAGCTGTTTGATAAATACACTATAGAGGAGTGAGATATGATCACAAGGCATGAATATGTATCAAAATTGTCATAAACATATGTAGAAAACATCTAAAAGTGCTCTCTTGTATAATAAACGATGGCTGGACATTGTATTTCTGCATTATGAAAGGCATAACAAATTGTTCCTACAAACCTCATACTATCAATAAACCTTGAAAAAGGCTTACAGATATTTTTGTTAGTACCTGAATCATTTCTTAGGAAACTGCACAGTGAAACCATATTGCTTGTGATTTTTTTTTTTTTTTTTTTTTTTTTTTGTAAACCAAACAACGGCAAGCAAGCAGAACAGGAAATGATAACAGACTGTTCCTCCACTGCCTAACCAAGTATCTCATATTTAGGCAGTAGATTAAGTCATGGAAAATTAAAGCAGAAGCTTTCTCAGGGCATGTAGGAAATGCAAAATACTTGATTTGCAAAATTGTAAAGTGTAAAAGAGGAAAAATGGGTTGGGAAAGCAATCATGTTTAAGAACTCCCTGAAGAATCTAAATATCACTCCATTATATTTTTGAGGGATTGCCAGAGTTTGAAAATAACCCATTAAGTCTATCAGAATAACCAACAGGAGGGCAATCCAAATGATAAAACCATTCTAATGAATGCAGACAAAGATTAACAAGAATTAAGAGTGACAAGTAAAATCCATTTGAGAAGAGCTTTTAACTACTATAATCAGAAGAAGATTACTTACCTTGTCACTTAACAGCTGTGTGGCTCCTTTGCACGTAGACAAAGGATCCAGCAAAGTGTCACAGACAAATTTGTAAGACATACAAAATGGGGCCATTTGAGTGGCTCACAAACTGTTACTGCTTCAAAGTGAAGTATCCAAAACTTAGTTGTACCAAGTCCACAATTAACTATGTCTCAGTGGGCTAACACAGTTGAAGGCTACAATATAGCAAATTTTAAGAGTGATTAAAGCCTGGAAAATAACTATAATTCACTTCAACTCCAAGAATATTTATCAACCACTAGGAGTGATCGACTTGGGGAAAGAAGAGGAGTGTTTGTCTAAGATGATTCCAAAACTTTAGGTAAAGAAAACAGGCAAGATTTCTGCTTGAAGTTCTATAAAACTAAATTTCCAATAATATCTTTTGTGAGTCTTTCAGTGTGCACAGGAAATGGGAATAAACTACAAGTTCTAACATAGAAAACATCTCAATTTATAAATGTTCACTAACAAAGAAGTATTGATTTTTCAAGACAGCTTTGGTTTTGACAAATCTACTCTAAATGCAAAGAATGAATGCTGAAAAGGGTTACTTGATTTGAGAAGATTAATCTAAGAATAATTTAAGAAAAAGGAAAGTATGTGTAGAAGCAAGTTATACTGTGCTTTTTCAAAGTTGATATTTATTTTAATTACAATAAAAGTACAGATAAATGGTCATTTAGAGAAACTACTACACTAAACTTTATATACTATATATATATATATATATATATATATATACATATATATGTGTATATATAGTGATCAGAAAGTACTATTGACAATACTTTTGAATAATGATTAAAATCTGACATAAAATCATAATATTAAATGAAAACTATATAAATAATTAATACTTATTTTAGAGAAGACTTTTTTAAAATATAAAAATTTTGGACTGTCTAATCTTGTCTGACTTTATTTTATAGAAACATCTATTAGAACCAGAAGTGCTAAAACACATAGTCCCAATATTAATGGAATAAGCCTATCTGCTACTGTCATTGAGACCTGCTTCCCACGCATAGTACTGTTAAGGCTTGGCTACTGTGGAAACTCGTAGCAGAAAGATCCACCATAGCCTCGTATTAAATGAGTTAAGCCATGATTTGTGGACTCCTATGTAAACCTTCAACTGGTTTCCATTGTACCATGAATTCTCTTTTCGCATCCCAATTTCACCAGTTAATCCTCATAAAATTTGAGGTTTCTCTGGAAATCAGATCAACTTGTTTGGGTTTTACTATTCTTTTATTTACAATTCCATTCTGCTCCTAGAAACTGGCCACAGAAACTAACCATGCAAATCTCCAGGATCATGTTCACAACATGTTTAAGAGTAGGCACAGTTAAAGAACTACCTCTGTGTGTCCTACAACACAAGCTTCTCTCCGTGGGACACATCAGCTAGACAGGTTAGGCTATCCAGTCCACACTCTGTCTCATGTCATTTTCAGTCTATCACTGGTTTCTGTTACCTAACTGCTCTCTAAGATTTTATTATTTCACCCACTGAACGCCCAATACTGAGGCTATAATTATGGTACTACTCTGATTCTGACTTCAGGAAAATCATTTGGCCCTACTCATGTCTGAAAAGTGTTTCACATCTTTCCATCCTCTGTGATTTAACACAAAGACAAGCAGAAAAAGCAAGTTTCTTTTTTAAGTATGAACTTGATCCAAAAATTGTGGTTTTTAACTTCTGAAAACAAAGTTTAATGGATCACATGAATTATTTATTTTCATATTACTGTCAGTTATTTAAAAACTGTATAGCTTTTGCTAAGTTTGAAATACTTGTTGAGTGTGAGCAAGTTCTACTGAGCTGTAGAAGGTTAGCCACATATCCTTGAATACACTGACTATTGAAGATACTTTATAACTACCACTTTGGACAGTAGAAAATAAGCTTATCCATTTATTCTAGTCAAGGTTCTACGTTTCTTTATAATTGCTAAGCTACTGACAATAGCCACTGACAGACTCAGAAATAGGAAACTACATTTAAAAAGGTTGATAATCAATGAACTAAAATTATCTACCCATTTCATTATAAATCTTCACCATATTTTGCAGTGCTCATGATCTTTGTGAAAATCTGTACAATGAAGTAGTGAGCTTATTGTATGTGTACAAAGAAGTTTCATTCTCTACAACCACACTTGTCATTGGCAGAATTTCTTACTATGTGATAAGCTAGTGAAAATAAAATATTTTACTATATTTTCTCTACTAATGATATTGCTTCAAGAATTTACGTTAATAAGATTGAATTAAAAAATATTGAATTAAAATGCCTTTGATACCAGCACTCGGGAGGCAGAGGTAGGAGGGTCACTGTGAGCTCACGGCCAGCCTGAGACTTCATAGTGAATTCCAGGTCAGCCTGGGCTAGAGCAAGACCCTACTTTGTAAAAAAAAAAAAAAAAAAAAAAAGAGAGAGAGAGAGAGAGAGAGGTAATAGTAGACATCAGTCCTTAGTTGTCAATAGATGGCATTACTTATAAATTGAATATCAAGAGAATTTTCAATTGTGGCTAATTTACCAGAAAAACTAAAATTATCTTTATATATTTCATTTATTTTACTCCAAAGAATAATTTTCATTTTATGCAAATTAAACTACTAAAGGTATTTTTCCTTGAATATTTTGATAGCCCTATGCTTTTTCTAAATAAGACCTGCATATAATTTGGTCACTTCTACTTTATTTATAATCACTTAGTTCACCTATACAGTTAGCTTAGTAGGAAATAAATTATGGTAATATTTGAGAATTGGGAGCAATCCAAATGTCACCTCCACCTAAACGCCTCAACTTGCAATGTTTTGATGGATGAAAATTAAATGAAGAATTTTCTTTTGTTTTACTTCATGTTAGCAATGTAATGAATTCTGTAGTATAACTGTCCACTCTTTACTAGGAACATGATTAACAGTATTTCCCTTTTGAACTGTAGACTTAAAAGGAAAATAGTAAAGATAATAGTAGGCCAATAGGAGCATAAGAAAGAAAAAAAGTAATAAAAATATATACAAACTAAAGTAGGCTTAAGTCCAATTTGATTACTTCGTAAAACTGACTATAAGAAAGCCTAACTAAGCATTATATGTGAATAAAATATAGAGACTCTCTTGATTGTATTTTTATTTAAATTATCTATTTTGCATTTAATCATACTTCGTATACAAGTTTTGGAGTTAGAGTGGCTCTTAGTCTTCATTTTGCTCCTGCTTCATTTCACCAGTATTATCGCTAGTATTGCTAGGTAGAATTCATTAGTAACATGCAGAGTATTTAGATGGAACACCTTAAGACACTGTTATGTGCAAACATATTTTAGACAAAACTTCAGTGCATATATGGCAAAGGTAAAAATGGACAACTGGTATTAATTACATTGGCTGTAGCAGTTTCTGAACAGCAAAGGAAATACGCAATACAGTGAGAAGCAACTCACTGAATAAGAAAATATTGTGTATTATTCAGCCAATACAGGATTAAGATACATAATATATAAGGAAGTGAAATAATTTAAAAGATAAAAAAAAAAACAAAAAAACCCCAAAGGCATGTATGTGTGTACACTAAAATTGGAAATGTGCTCCATAGACTGAATAATATATTTCAAAATAAGATGTACAAAAGGTCAACAAGTATATGAAAAATGCTGAAATTTTCTAATTAGCAGAAAAAAAATGTAATTCTAAATAGCACTGGGTTGTCATCTTATCTCAATTAGAATGCTTATTAACAGAAAAGCAAAACTAACAAATGCTAATAAGTATGTGAAAAACAGAAACCCTTATATACTGTTACTTGGAATATAAAACATTAAAGATATTATGAAGCATATTATAAAGAAGCCTGAAAAAAAATTTAATTGAAAAAAAAAAACATGATTCAACAATCTCCCTACTAGGATTGAATATATCCAAAGGTAAATCAAAGCAGCATCTATTTGAACTTGCAGGTTTATTGCAGCACTATTAACCATAGTAAACATATAGAATCAATTTGGTGTCCATGTATGGATGCAAGTTTCTAAAAAATACAATAAATATATAAAGTCATATTATTAAGACATAAAGGTAATGAAATACTATCCCTTGAGACAGTATAGATGGAAATTTAGAACATTATTCTAAAGTAACTAACCTAAAAGCAGAAACATTAATACCGCATCATGACAGCCACTCAGAAGCTGAAAATGTAGAACTCATAAAAGTAGGAAGTAGAAGCATGGTTACTAGGTGCTGGGAAGAGTGGGAGATAGGGAACAGAAATTGGATAACAGATATCAAACTGCAGACAGAAGAAATAAGTTAATGATCTTTAATACAGTAGAGTGAATTTATATTTCAAAGTTGCTAGAAGAAAGGAGTTCAAAGTTTTCCCCACAAAGAACTGATATATATATCTGAGGAGACAGAAATTCTAATTATCTTGACTTGATCATTCTGCATTGAATGTATGCATTGATGGAAGCTTAAACCTATTAAATACACAGGAGAAAGGTCAGCTAATCTCTGTTGCTCTCAAGACCACTTAGCTAACTGTCCCTGTCTGTGAAAGTCTAGGTTTGCTATGTAGCAACTGAAGACTTGCTCTTTAAAGTATATGTAGGTTAAAGAATACAACAAAATTTTACGTTTCAGTTTACAGAAAATTACTCTTTCACTGAGGCTGAGGTAGGAGAATCACTGTGAGGTAGAGGCTAGCCTGAGGCTACATAGTGAATTCTAGGCTAGCCTAGACTAGAACAAGACCCTACCTCAAAAAAATAGCCATTAAATTATTTGTTCATGAATTTATGCAAATTAAATTTTAGCTTTAGAAAATGTTTCCCAGGCTGGAGAGATGGCTTAGCCATTAAGGAGCTTGCCTGTGTAGCCTGAGGATGCAGCAGTTTGATTCGCCAGTTCCTGCCTAAGCCAGACACAAGGTGGCACATGCGTCTGGAGTTCATTTGCAGTTGCTAGAGGCACTGGTGTGCCCATTCTCTCCCTCTCTCTCTCTCTCTCTCTCTGCCTCAAAAATAAATGAATAAATAAATAAATAAATAAATAAATAGATAGATAAATGTTTCCAAAATGTAAGATATGTGGATAATTCTTTATTATAAAGAAAAAGTCATTCTTTGACTTGCTACAAATTTTCTTTAAAGTCCATTGTGAGAAAATAGCATGTTACTTGAGCTCTCATCTCCTGTTTCTTGGGATTTCTAGATTGAGCATGCTGAAGCAGATTTGACCCAGCTCCCTAGAGAAGGCCACGCTTCCTGAATACATACACCCACCTGGCAGAGTGCTGGCTGGCATGATATCCCAAATGGTGACTTTATATCTTGGAACCATCATGAAAATATTTTATTTTGTTAAATAGATATATCTTCATAAACAAGTATGGATTTAAAACAAAAATAATTATGGATTAAAGTATAAAAAGCATAAATATGAGCCACAAAGGATCACAGCCAAATATCACTATAAGAAACATTTGGCCCTGTACTCCACCTGCCTTCATATTCTGAGTGAACACACTTAACCCTGATCTATTTTATAACATCATGGATTGAATACAATGGAAAATTTTCAGAAATTAAAATAATTTTTATAGGGCTGGAGAGATGGCTTAGTGAAACCTAAGAACCCAGGTTTGATTCCTCAGTATCTACATAGCCAGATACACAAGGTAGCACATGTATCAAGTTTGTTTGCAGTGGTTAGTGGCCTTGGCATGCCCATATTCTCTCTCTGTCAAATGAATAAATAAAAATTAAGATAATTTTTCTAGGGGTAGAGAAATGGCTCAATAGTTAAAGGGGCTTGCTTTCAAAGACTGATGGCTGGAGTTAGATTCCTCACTACATATGTGAAGCCAGATATGCAAAGTGGTACAAACTTATGGAGTTCATTTGCAGTGTCTGGAGGTTTTGGTAGACCCATACTCTTTCTCTTTCTATCTGCCTGTTTCTGTCTTTCACTTAAATAAATACATAAATAAGTATTTAAAAAAATAACAAATTTTCTAAGAGCTGTAACAGTGAAAAGAAAGGAAGATGAGAAACAACAAATCTTATCAGAATACCCAATTGCATCCTAAATTGTCATTTTACTCCTTTCCAGAAGATCAATTAGAACTGTAGGGACATTTGAAGGCAGTTGAAAACAGAAAGTGTGAGAAGGGAATAATTTTTTTTTTACATACAACCTTAACCAAACTAAAATGCTATTTTTATTCTTTATATTTCCCAATACCTAATTCAACTAATTGCAAAAATTTTAGGTTAGGTATCAGTTCGAGAGAAATGCCTAGCCTCACTGTTTTTGGTACATAGCTCTCATTGATGTGAATAAAATGTCATGGAAACATGCATGTGGTTAAAAACTGATAAGGGGGTTGGAGACATACCTTAGTGGTTAAGGCACTTCCCTGTGAAGCCTAGGGACCCATGTTCAACTCTTCAGATTGCAAAAAAGCCAGGCACACAAGGTAACACAAGTGTGCAAGGTTGCACATGTGCACAAGATGGCACACACATCTTGAGTTTGATTTCAGTGGCTAGAGGCCCTGGAATGCCAACTCTCTAGGACTAGGATTCAGGTTTGATTTCCCAGTAGCCACATAAGCCATATATACAAGGTGGTGCATGTGTCTGGAGTTCATTTCCAGTGGCTAGAGCCCCAGGCACACCCATTCTTTATCTCTCTCTCTCTCTCTCCTATCTATCTATCTATCTATCTATCTATCTATCTATCTATCTATCATCTATCTGTTTGACTGTCTCTCTCAAATAAATGAAAACATTTAAAATGAAATGAAATGAGAAAAATGATTCTGTTTACTCAGAAACATATGCCTAATAATGGTACCAAACTGACTGTATTTGCTGAATACAAAACTAACTAATAAAGAAAAAAAAAAAAAAGAAACATATGTCTTCCAAAGACAATGGCATGTTGATCTTTAAAAAAAATAGGGAGTAATTTAAAAGAATAACCCCCAATTTATAAAATTTGTTTTGTATTTTTGCTTGTGTGTGACATGTGATGCAGTGCATGCACATGTATGTGCCCAAACTGTGCCCTGTGAGCTTGCTTGTGGTGAGTATATACTCCCCTGAGGAAAATCGGATATTCCACTGTGTTGCTTTTCCTCCTGTTTGCATTTGAGCTGGAGTTTCTCACTAATCACAGAGCTTGTTGATTGCTGCACCAATATCTCTAACAACTCTTGAGTCCCCCTACAGAACTGGAGTTACATGTGCATGGCTATGCCCTGCTGTTTAATGTGGGTTGTGGAGATTCAAGTTTGAGTGGTCTCAGACCCCCTTAGGCCCCCATGTTTGGACAAGAAGTGCACTTGAGCACTGAACCGTCTCTCCAGCTCCATCAATTTCCAAAATGTTTAATTGAGTACAGCTACACTCATGGGAGATCAAACTTAGGATGTTTTCCCCACACACAGAATGCACTGATTAAATTATACCCCTCAGTGCTCATGTTATTGAAGCAATAACCTATTGGGAAGTACTGTAGTCTTCAACAGTTAGTTTGCCTGCTGTGGTGGTTTGATTGAGGTATTCCCCATAAACTTAGGTGCTCTGAATGCTACATTCCCAGCTGCTGGAGATTTGGAAATTAACGCCTCCTGGAGGGAGTGTATTGTTGGGGGTGGTCTTATGGTTGTTATAGCTAGTTTCCCCTTGCCAATGTTTGGCACACTCTCCTGTTCCTGTTGTCCACCTTATGTGGGCCAGGGGGTAATGTCCACCCTCTGCTCATGCCATCATTTTCCCTGCCATCATGGAGCTTCCCCTTTGAGCCTGTAAGCCAAAATAAACCTCCTTTTCCCCATAAGCTGCTCTTGGTTGGGTGATTTCTACCAGCAATGTGAACCTGACTGCAATACCTACAGGCCAAAATCACCTTACAGATGGGAAATCACTTAGATGTGAAGCCATTATAACTCATTCCCACTCAACTAGGACTGTACCAATTTCTTGTTAACTGATAAAAATCATGTCCTTTTGACTCTCAGTAGCTATACAAACTTTCACAGTAATGTCTTCTAAACATTTATCTTATAAGCCATGCATATTTATTTACAAACAAATTAAATTGTTTTAATAAATACTCTCCTAATTACCCTGCATAAATGTAAGAACAATAATCCAACAAAATGACATAAAATAAAGTTTCTGATGTGACATTTTAAAAATACTTTTAATGTGAATAATAATTTGGGTGTTTTCATTTATGTGGTAAAGTTACATAGTTTGCTTGATAAGGAGAGCTTTGGAGAAGTTGATATAATACTTTTTAATTCAAAACTATGGTTAGGAGCAAGCAGCATTCATAATGTCCATGTAAGGATATATTTTTTAGTAATCATGTATTCAAACTTACGAATCTTGAAATTTTACCTTTTGAACTTTTGTAAAACATAAGTGCCATAGAATGAGCTAGATACAGTGAAGTTTTCTCTCTTTTTCTAACTTAAGAAAAATCCATTTAATGAAAGCAACTCTCACAAAACAAAACCCAGTGTAAGTTAAGATTGTTTTAAGTTAAACTCATTAAATATAGTAAAATTTGTTAGTTTTGTAAGTATTTTTACATTTTATATACCTGAAGAATATCTACATTTTTCAAAATATTATCTTTCTTACTGTATTTTCCTCAATTCTTAAAATTCCAGGATATATTATCTTAATAAATTGCAAAACTTCCTCATCTCTAAACTTTTATTCTTCCCTACCTGTCTCAACTTCTCTAGCTTGAGATGAACCCCAAGCCTTCCCTGGAGCAGTCAAGCATGTTTAAGAAGTTCACCAAGGAGATTGATTACTGACTACAATAGCATTAAAGGAGTATACCCCAAGCTGTGGAACTAGGCCTTCAACATCATTGTTTCAAATATTCTTCATTCTGATCCTAGCTGAGTCCTCTTTCATGCCCTTTGGCTCTTCCGGTTATTTCATCTAATATTTTATGGAGATATTGGAGACATGAACTGAATGTATTCTCACTGACACTTCCCCCAAATAGTCTTTAATGATGAGCCCCAAAGCTCATCATTCTAGCAGTACTTGAAATTTAGGTTCCTGATATTCTCAGGAGCCTACCCTTGCCCCTTTTCCCTTGTATCTATACTGATATTCTGATATTCTGTCTTTTCCATTTCCAAAGGTGTGTCACACTCTACCACTTCTAATAATGACTCTGAGAGGTTGTCTCCTGAGAAGCATTCAGCAACAATTTCATTAATTATAATAATCACATCATGAAAGTTAGTTAAATAAGATTGTATTTATCATCAGTTTTTTTTTTCTTCTGGAGAGAGAGTACAGATCATTTTAATATCATTCTCTTGACTATGATATTTTCTACTCCAGTTGCATAAACAATTGTAATTTATTGGCTAACATTATGGAATACTCTAAGACATAGTTTTGTTGAGGCATTCCTGTATTCAGATATTTAACATTTGAAACTTAAACTCTCCCTTTACTCATTTATCATTTTTTTTATCTCATTCAGTATCTTCTTTGGGGGTTATTTCTCTTTCCTACTAAAGAAATTTGTACTTCACTTGTGATGGGCACTAGCAGTCCTCAAACATAATATTCCCTATAATAGCAGCACAAGTATGTGTTAATGCAAATCCCTGATGGTGGTTATTTAATCAACTCAGAATAGATCTCTATTACATGAACAAGGGATTTCTGGGAAAATCTCAAGCCATTATTTTGTCCTACTGAAACATTGAATGATGCCTTTATCCAGTGTACCAATGGTATATAGACTACCTACCCTTCATTCACACAGTACCTATGTTAATTAGCAGATGAAGTATTATGGTACTGGAAAACTTGTGGACAAATAACCTTAATTTTACTTAACAAAGGACACAAAGTACAAGAGTAGTGATGTTACCCATTTTTATATAGTATATTGTTAGATTTTTTTCAATTTACCATTAGTCATTATTAATCTCTTACCATCTCTAACTTACAAATTAAACTTTATCATAGATATATATAGGCAGAGAAAGAAACAGCATATATAGCTTTTCACAGTAGCAGTTTCAGGTACCTATTTTGGACTTTAGAATAATATATTGAAATGGTGTGTTAGGGGTTCAGGGAAGTGCTTTAATCTGGTGCCCCTCTGAGGAAAGTCCTTGAACCCCAAACCCTAGTTTCATTTCTACTTCTAACCAAAGAATTGAGAATAAAATAAAATAAGACTAAGAAGGATAATTATTAAATTATTATATTTGTTGAGGGTAGTACAGAACCAGGGGATGGAAAATGAATACATTGAAGTGGTCTAAAAGCCCACATGGTGGGCCTGGAAAAACTGTAAAAAGAGATTTAGAGAGGAAAGAAAAGAAAGAACAAAGAGCTCCTGCCATGTGGAAGGCAGGAGAGGGCAGAGAGCCTGTGTGGGAGTAGGGGCTAGGGAGTGCTCCCTTGTCTCAGCCCATCCAAGCCAAAATCAGAAGAAACTCACTAGAACCTGGAGGATGAGTGTTCAGGCAGCCCACAGAGAGGTTGTTCTCACCTCATAAATGTATTTATAACTGTATGGTGATGGGCCCTAACTTCTGGCTCAAGCGGCCAGAAAACAACTGATTGATTTAGGCTGTCTCGGGAAGAGGCTAGCCATGATGCCCAAGTTTCTGGGTCAGAATTTGACCAACCACAATGTTAGGACTAGATTTAAATCCTAGGAAAGTCCTTCCTCCCAGGAGGACCCAAATTTTTCTGTGGAAAAACATCTATAGGCAACAGATAAGGTGTTATATCTTCCTTTGATCTCTGCACAAAGTGGAGATTGCAAAAATAGGCCCAAAGACACTCTTGTTTGTAGAGACTCAATCACCCTAACTGCCTAAAAAAGCTTCCTGCTCCCTCACATAGCCACTTGGAGATAAAAGAAGCTTAGTAAAGAAATTAAATGAAAGTGATTAAACAAAAATCAATAGATTTAAGGATCTATAGATGAAAGTTGCTTTATAGATGAATTATATATAATGTCCAAGAAGGGATAATTATGTGGTATCAAATACCATATTTTATTAAGAATTCAACAAAATCAATACAAGAAAACTCAAACAATAGAGGAATTATAAGTTTATCAAAAGTTCTAAGCATTTTGAACCTAGCACCATGTCATATATAAAAAAATGTGAAGGTTATCTAATAAAGGAAATTAGCAAAATAAAGAAAATATTATTATTTTATATCAGCATATTTTAAAAAACCATTCAATAAATATGAAGCTAATTCTAATTAAAACTTTTATTAGAATAGAAATTGAATGAATTATTTTTCTACTGAAGAAACATATTGTGAGTATTATTTTCTTCATTCTGCAAAGATGAACACTTTCTATGTAGGAAATGAGTTATCTTATCAATTCATGCCTCTTCTAGACACAAACCCAGAACTCACTTTCCAAGCTGTAATCACTGGGGCCTATCAAACAGGATACAAATAAAGTTTCTGCCAACCAATGAGTAAAAGACTCAAAAGAGATCTTGGATAACCAACATAATTTATGAGGATCACTCATCTAAATAATATCTATCTATATTAGTTACTTTGCTCATTGCCATGATAAAATACCTGACAAAAGCTTCTTAAGGAATGAAAGGTTTCTTTTGGCCAACAGTTTGAGTGTATAGTCCTTTTAGGTGCAGCAGAATATGGTGGCAGGAGCTTGCAGTAACTGGTCACGTAACAGGCACACCAGGAAGCAGAAAGTGATGAATACTTGTGCTCACCAAGCTCTCCCCTTTTTATTCAGTTCAGGAATAGAGCCCATGGGAGACTGTTACACCCATTCAGGATATGTCTTCCCCACCTCTATTGACCAAATAGAGAAACTCCCTCACAGATAAACACAGAGTTTTCTCTCTTAGGTGATATTTTATTTTATATTTTTAGGTAGGGTCTTGCTCTGCCCAAGCTGACCTGAAATTCACTAGGTAGTCTCAGGCTGGCCTTGAACTCATAATGATGCTCTTGCTCAGCCTCATGAGTACTTACATTAATTTTCATTATTTAATCAGTGTTTAATAATATGTCAATAGTCCTCACTTCTACTTAGTTCTACATCATCTGATGAAAACTTATCTATAAACTTATTAAACAGGCTCTGATCACCCTGACCTGAACTTTCATAGTCCAAGATTATATATATATGGTGTGTAATTGTGTATGTGTATTTTGAGAAGATGAAACCAAAAGTTCTCAAATTTTCACTTCCCAAATTTCTTCTTTGAGTATTTTTTAAAAAAAGTTAAAACATTTTGTGAGCAGGTTGTTTGACTTTTTATTGTTTAGGTTTTTGAGTTCTTTGTAGATTCTAGAGATTAGACCTCTGTCAGTTGGATAATCAGCAAATATTTTCTCCCATTCTGTGGGTAATCTATTGGCTTTGCTTATTGTATGCTTGTTTGTAAAGAAACTGTTCAGCTTCAACTGGTCCCATTGTTTGAGTGACTGTTTAAGATAGTGAGCTACTGGGGTTTTGTTCAGGAAGTCTTTTTCCATTCCTATATCTTGGAAAGTTCTTCCTATATCTTCTTCCAGTAGGAGCCCGGTTTCTGGTCTTATATTGAGGTCTTTGATACACTTGGACCTGAGTGCAGTGCATGGTGAGATGTGTGGATGAAGTTTCAATTTCCTACATATGGTTATCCAGTTTGTCTAGCACCATTTGTTGAAGATGCTGTCTTTTTTCCAGCCTATATTGTTAGGGCCTTTGTCAAATATCAAGTAGCTATAGTTGCTTGACCCAAACTCCAGGTCCTCAATTCTATTCCATTGGTCTGTACTCCTGTTTTTATGCAAGTACCATGTGGTTTTTATTACTGTGGCTTTGTAATATAGCTTTAGATCAGGTATGGTGATGCCTCCAGAGGTATTTCTTTTGCTAAGGGTACGCTTGGATATCCGAAGCCTTCTGCCTTTCCATATGAAATTTGAGATGATTTTTTTCTATCTCTGTGAAGAACAATGTTGGGATTTTAATTGGAATTGTATTAAATCTGTATATTGCCTTTGGTGGGATTGCCATTTTCACAATGTTAATTCTGCCTATCCAGCAGCATGGGGTCTCTTTCCATTTTCTCAAGTCCTCCTCAATTTCTTTTCTGAGTGTTCTTATGTTTTCATTGTACAGATCTTTCACTTCCTTGGTTAATGTTATTCCAAAGTTTTTTTTTTTTGTTGCTATTGAAAATGGGACCATGTCCCTTATTTATTTATTTTTCTTTATTAGTTAGTTTTGTATTCAGCAAATACAGTCAGTTTGGTACCATTATTGGGCTCATCCATGACCTACCTCCTCCCCTTGGCCCCTCTTGTTAAGGTATACAGGTCATGCAATGTGGAGTTAGCCCACAGTTATGGGTAAGCTAAATGTCTCTGCATATCATGACCCAACATGTGGCTCTGACATTCTTTCCGCCCCCTCTTCCGCAAAATTTCCCTGAGCCATGTTGGGTTCATTTTTGGTCTGCTTCAGTGATGAGGTGTTGGGGGCCTCTGAATCTCTGGCTCTCTGATTTGGTAGGAGTTGAATTTTCTCTGTGCTGATCTCCTTCCCCCTTGTGCTGGTATCTGGTTCATCAGGAAAAGAGCCCCCTTGCTTGTTTCTCCAATTTTTCTTAGTTTCAGCCTGGGCCATTTTGAGGTATGATGGGGTGTCTCTCTCCTTAGGATCTACATCTATCTGAAAAAGAGAAGCAGATTCTCCAATGGAGAGTAAGTTAACATCAGGACAAATGAGCTAACCCTTTTTTTAAATAGAGAATTTAATAGGTGTAGGCCCTCTTGTAGCCCACAATTGATGGTAGCTTGATATTGGAGAGTGGCCTTATGTTTGGATATGGTTCCAAATTGTTTCCCAGCTCCAGCTATTGGTCTCATACCACTGAGGGGATCAGTTAGACGAATTAAGAGCAGTTGGTTCCCCACCATGGCTGTGTGCCACCACTGCACTTCTGTGGGCATCACAACAAGTTATTCGCTGCTAAGTAGGTTAGACCATGCCTTGCTTCGACTGATATTGGTCATTTTCCCCCAGTCGCCCATGTAGCACCTTCTGGCACTAGACGCGCTGACTGTCTGGGGACTGACTCTCTTCCAACTTCCAGCCATGCCATTCTAATTTGCATGTCAATCACATAAGGTGTCTTCAGCAGTAGGGTCTTACCACTAGCCTTTGGTGGGTCATCAAGTACTCTTACAGAAATCTGTCTGTCTTTTAGGAAACCTTGTAGGTCTCTCTGATCAAAAGCTCATTGTGGATGATAGCCCCATGCTGGTTCTGGGAGTTACAGGTCAGGGCCTTATTTCTTTCACTGTATCTTTATCATTTGCATATGGAAAGGCTACTGATTTTTGTACATTAATTTTGTATCCTGCTACTTTGCTATAGGAGTTAATCACCTTCAGGAGTTTTGGGATGGAGTCTCTCACGTCTCTTATGTATACAATCATTTCATCAGCGAAGAGAGCTAACTTAACTTCTTCCTTTCCAAATTGTATCCCTTTTATTTCTTTCTTTTGTCTTATTGCTTGAGCTAGGACTTCCAGTACTATATTGAAGAGCAGAGGTGTGAGTGGACAAGCCTGTTATGATTGTCACACAAGTTCAATAGTGGTGCACAGTCATGGTGGGAAACCAACTGCTCTTGATTTGGCTAACTGATCCCCTCAGTGAAACGGGACCCATAGCTGGAGCTGGGAAACAAATCAGAACCGTATCCAAACATGAGCATGCTCTCCATTATCAAGCTACCACCATTCATGGGCTATAAGAGGGCCCACACCTATTAACTCCTCTATAAAAAAATAAGGGTTATCTCATTTGTCTGGTGCTAACTTTACTCTCCATTGGAGAACTGCTTCTCATTTTCAGATAGATGCACATCCTATGCAGAGAACCACCCCATCATACCTCAAAAGGGCCCCAGCTGAAACTAAGAATAAATGGCGAAACAAGCAAGGGTGCTGTATTTTTGGTGAACCAGGTACCAGCACAAGGGTGAAGGAGATTGACACAGAGGACAATCAAGTCCTACCAAATCAGATATCCAGAAACCCAGAGGCCCCCAACACCTCCTTACTGAAGCAGAACAAAAATGAACCCAACATGGCTCAGTGAAATTTTGCAGAAGAGGGGCAGAAAGAATGTCAGAGCCACATGTTGGGTCATGATGCACAGAGAAATTTCTCCTACCCATAACTGTGGGCTAACTGCACAATGCATGACCCATGTACCTCAATAAGGAGGGGGCAGTGGGATGGGGCAGGGCATGGATGAGCCCAATAATGGTACCAACTTGTCTGTATTCACTGAGTACAGAACAAATTAATATAAATAAATAAATGAAATAAAAAATAAAAAATTAATACTGTGCAAAATAATGCAAATTAATCTCTAGAATTCCCCTAAAACAGATTTATTCTGCATCAAATTGTTCATGTAGACCTAAGCCACTTTTCGAATGTTCCCCTATCTTTGCGGAGCTCTCTTCATTTATTGTGTAATATTTATTTAAATGATATTTAAATATTACAATGCATTTCACTGAAGTTAGAAAGAGCCTTATAGAGAAATTCTCACTGGGAAAGTTCTACATGTCTTTAGTGTATCAGATAAATATCTCAGTTATTAAAAGAATAATATTTCAAGTATAGTTCTGATCTTGTTTTTACTGAAAATGTACTTCTTTCATAAATAACCTGCTGGGAAGTAGAACCAGCCTTGATTTCTAAAATTTCAAGTGCTGGCTTGCCAGTCATTTCACCCATGGGAAAGGAAATGGTTAGTGTCAGAAAACAAGAACAATGTAAATACCAGTGTTCCCTACTGTCGTGTAGGTAGGCATCTCTCTCTCTTGCTGAGTGACCTTATTTTTATTCCTATTTCAGAATGAACCGCTTTAAAGGCAGGACCATAGAAATCATTGTCATGTAAGTGGGCTGAAGGGAGCTGAAATTCAGTCCTCTTCCATGGCCAAACTCCAGAGCAAGGCTTCTATGAACCAGGCAGAGGTCAGCTTCTCATCCCCTTAGGCTAGGTTCCAACCCTGGAAACTGGCCAGTGTTAAGATGCAGGTGGGCAACAATGATTCACAAGGGAGAAGAAAGGGTACTTCACAGTAGGAATCTAGGTTATGTTGGGGAAGACAAATTAAATGTGTGTGTGTGTGTGTGTGTGTGTACTTGCACTTACATGTGTGATGTGTATTGATTTCCTCTAAATACTCTTAAGTTTTCTAATAATTGCACAGTCTGCCCTAGTAGTACATGCCTATAATCTCACTCTGGAAGCTGAGGAAGGAAAATGGGGTAAGTCTGAGTATAGTCTAACGCTCTTATCATATCACAGGAGCATCACAAGGATGTCTAAATCCCCCTTGTACTACCTGAGCTCATTTGAGTAGACCTGGCCACAATATCATTCTTATGTTTCCCAACATTGGCAAGCCTTCCAAAAATATGACAGTTTTTGTGAGAACTACTTTAAAAACGAACTGTGATATCAGAAATCATTTCTTTCTGTATACACCCTCTGTAGGAAACCTCTAGAACACTTTTCACTATTTCTCATAGAACAAAAATCTAAAACAATATTGTTCATCCATATTGTTGATGTTTCTTATCTAAATGTCTGGGAATTATACTTTGGCAATAAGTATCAAGGAATATAAGTTACTTATGCACTTTAGAGAAAAATATTTGCTCCATATGTAGGAAAATAAATTTAATAATAATCATTAATATTTTCAAGCATTAAATTTATGGCAGGCATACTGCTGGTTTTGGCGCATTTAGCTACCTAATCTTGAAAGAGGACTTTATTATCATCTTCCTTTTCAGAAGATGATTTGGAAGTGTTGTGAAAAATAACTTTTCAAGTTCTTTCAAGTATTAAGAATATCTGGGTTAAGTTTACTGAATTCTAATATTTGTGTTTTTAAGCCTAATTAGTATGCAATACCTGAAAATGTTATTATAAACTTACATAGCAAATTGTTTCCATTAGTATAAGAGATAAAACATAGCATATAACTTCAAATACAGCATATCCCGAAATGGAATACTGTATAGCTATAATGATGACCATAAACTATACAGAGTAACATTCAAATTGTGTATTGTATATCAGAGTTTTAAAAGTACAGAATCTTATATGTGATGCAATTACAAATCTGAAGAAGAAATTGCAAAAATCACATTAAAGAGAATGCATGAAAGACTGATATTGTTTGGAGGACTATACCATGCATGGCATTTTTTATTTTTTGAAAAATTCTCTAATTATCCTTAATGATCTTGTAATATTTCTCTGTGTGATTCTTAATTTCACATACACAGTCTCTCTTGAGACACTTGAGATTTTAATAACACATGATATTTCCTCACATGGAGAGGACCTTGACCTTGAAGCCTTTATACCCCATCAAACTCTGTCTGTTTAACTGAATCCTTTTAGCAAGAGGAATGTAAAGAATTTCCTAAGTTACCTTGACCACAGTCATTTCAAAGGTATGTTCCCTGTGTTCTTTCTTTCCTAAGCATTCCTTAAGCCACATTTTTCATAAAAAGGCAAATCCTGGAGACTCTCAATATTTTATCTTTTGCCAACAGAGGTTATAGTAAAGTCTAAGCTCTTTTTTATTTTAAAGGTACTCGCTCATCCTCTCTGCTGTACAATCACAAGCTATGCTCAAAAAGTTCATGGCAGGATCCTTAAACACAGGACATGCACAGTCTTTTCATTGTCTTTTCACGGCCTCTTCTTGTGGGGTAGCATCTCAGCACAGTTGCCAGCCTTGAGGCTTTCTCAGAATTTCTAGATGCTCATATTATGTTAACTATTTTATCAAAAAATACACACATGCATATATATGTGTGTGTATCTATCTATCTATCTATCTATCTATCTATCTATCTATCTACCTATATATATATTCATATTCCAGATAGCTTTTGAATTAATCTATTTACATAGGGTTAGATATTGAAATTCACATTCACTGTACAGATATAAAGGCAGCACAGCACACATTTTATGATTAGACCAGATAGACCTATTACACTTCAGTACTATATAATATTTAGTCCATAGCAGTAGTATTTGCTCTTGTAGGTTTTTTTCTCTACATTCCTAATTGTGGGTACAACAAATGCCTTGTTTAAGACAAGATTTCGAGAAATGTGTGAATACCATTTTTCAATACCAACTGTTTCATTTCAACAAATGCAGGCTACCTCAGAAATATTATTGGTTTTGTTTTAGATCATTAAAACAAAATCCCAATAAAGTACGTCACATGTTTTTATCATTCCCCAGTGTATACAAAAATTATCTTTACCTGAATCTATAGGCTATTAACTGCAGAAAAGCATCATGTAAATCAATAAACATCCTTAACTTAAACTACAGGTGTCTCACATAAGAGAGCAACTTTTTAAGTGAATATGTATTATCACTTTTGTATTGTTTCTAGCATTTTAAACTCTTGCTTTTTTCCCAGATAAAACTTGATGTATATTACTTAGGCTCCTTATTACATTAAGTTTAAAGTAACTTATGAAATTACTGAAAAAGGAAGATAAAATCTTACAATAAATAAAACAATTCAGAAGAAAAAAAATAATTTACTAACAAAAATATTGGCAATCCCATGAGCTTTTAGCAACTATCTTCATTTTGTTCCTAGAAGCTCATGATTTAATGCTGACGGCTGCTGAGGGAATGAGATTTCAGTTGTTGAAGGTTAGGTGCGTATGGCAAGCTCTTGAAATGAGATAAGAATGAAATCTGCCATATTGATTAACTCATTTCATGAAAGTTCTCTGTCACAATCAATGCTATTCTTAGTATTACCCACCATAAAGTTGCTTCAAATCTGAAATTATACTTTTAAATAATTATTCCAAACCTTTCACTATTATTTCAGTAATGTTCACGTCTTCACTGGGGGTAGTTTCTATCTCAGGAGACAACTTTCCTTGCCTATTCATGAGGAGCAATTTGGAATATGCTATAGATTTAACATATAGTATAATAATTCCACAACATCTTGTGGCTATATCACTAATTGTGGTTCTCTTGCTTTTCTCCACACTGGCAGCTCCTTCCTACTGAAGTTTTATGTTCCCCAAACTTATCCCCAAGGTTGAAATCCACATCTTACAAGCTTCTGTTAATGCTGAAATTCTTACTCCCTTCCATGAATCATATTTTATTTAATTATATATTTACTTACTTATTTGAGAGAGAGAGAGAGAGAGAGAGAGAGACTGAGAGAGAGAGGCAGATAGAAAATGGATATGCAGGGCCTCTAGCCATTGCACATGAACTCCAAATGCATGCACCACCTTATGCATCTGGCTTAAGTGGATACTGGGGAAATTAAACCTTGGTGCTTAGGCTTCACAGGCAAGTGCCATGACTGCTAAGAAATCTCTCCACACCCCCCTTTTTTGAATCATGATTTTTAAAATTACACGTGTAAAAGTCATCCATTTTCAGAAGGGTTTAAATTTCCTTTACCTGAATCCATCCATCTGTGGAACCAATGACTAGGGCATCTATAGATTCATGAAATGTATTTTTTGAAAGAGAGACATGATATTCAAAATTATTCCTTGATCCATGGGCTACAGGAAGAATATCATGTTAATGGCATGAAAACAACATTGGTCTCAATGCACATCTCCATCAGACCTCTTGGGTATCCAGGGGGATGGCCCACGAGTAGCAGAGTTCCAAATGGAATCTTTTATATTTTTAAGCAGTAGGTCTTAACAGTGGGTATAGGCTGTTTAGAATAGCTCTTCAGAATTCAAAAGTTAAGTGAATATTGACTTTGATTTAAAGTCTCCAGCTATATTAGCACCTGATAAGAGAATCAATCTGTCCTTGAAGCTTCAAATTCAGTAATTGACTTTTCCTCACTAGCTATCAAAGTCCTAGATTATATTTTCCTCTAAAGCGCTATACTATGTTGTTTGGTAGAGGCATCTTCTTCAGTGATCTAAGCCCTATCTTTGCAATGTTTTCCTAAAGCTTTGACATTAGCACTTGCTACTTTCTTTTTATGAAATGTACACAGTTTCTTTTCTTACATTTCAGGAGTCAAAGTATACAACCAGGTGTTTTTTTCTTGGAAACTTTGTCATCTGAGTCTTCATGAAACTATAGAGAGTTGGACCTTGCACTGGCTTATCCTTTATGTTTGGTTTGATCTTCTATATAGTTTTAGTGAAATTTCTCCACATTGGCACTAAGGATGTTTCACTTTCAAATATAGCAGTGACTGCTGTAATAGTGTTGGCTAATGAACATGAGGCCTATGTTTTAGCCTATCTTTGGCATATCTACTTCAATAAGCATAATTCTTTCTAACTTTTGATTTAAAGTGAAAGATGTGTGACTCTCCCTTTCACTTAAACACTTAAGGGTCATCATATACTTATTACATAGCTAAATTTCTATATCAAATATCTATCTCAGGGAAGAGGTAGCTGTCAAGAGAGAGCAGGTGCAATAGGTCAGTGCAACAGTTAGAACACACACACACATTTTCTCTATTTTATATATTTTTATTTTTATTTATTTATTTAAGGGAGAGAGAGATAATGGGATGGCCAGGGACTCTAGCCACTGCAACTGAACTCTAGATGCATGCACTACTATGTGCATCTGGCTTATGTGGGTACTGGGCAATTGAACTGTATCCTATGGCTTTGCAGTCAAGCACCTTAACAGCTAAGGCATCTCTCTAGCCTGAACACATGCATTTTCTAATAACTACAGTCTTGTGCCTATATGGTGTATGGTTCCCCCAAACCATTCCGAAGATCATTATGAAAGACATACAAATAAGGAAAAGTCAGCAATACTGTAAAACTGCCAGTGAGTGACACAGGGGCATGAAGTAAGTGCCACTGTTGGAAAAATGGCACAAGAAGTTTTGTTTAACAAGGGGTTAACATCAAGCTTCAATTTGTGTAATGTGCAATAGCTGTGAAGTACAATAAAATCAAGTGCAATAAACCAAGATAGGCCATGTTTTATGTCTTATGAGCTTCATACTTTTCCAGAAGAATCAGTGTATGAAAATATTTGTAAATCAGTAAACAACCTAAGGCCAGCACTTTATTTTGCTCTTAATGACATGTTTTTTATTTCATAGAAGGAAAGACAACACATTACTTAACAGGTTATTACGTAATAAAATAATATCATACTTCAGTAACATATACTATAATTAAATGTCTACAATCATATAGAGTCATGGGATGGACATATGTTGCTATTCCTTTATAGAAGAAAACTCATTTTTGTAGCTTTCATTGTTCTATGTTTCCTTATTGCAGATTCAATGTGACCAGCTACCTTATACTACTATGATAATATTTTCCTTTCATGATGGATGGTACCCTAAAACTATGTGCCAAAATAAACTCCTAATTCCTTAAAACAAAGAAGAGAAAAATAATCCCTCCTGTGACACCAAACCCTGTCCTAACTGTCCTAACAGTTTTCTAACAGTAGTTTTGAAAGTTCAAATGGGCATTGATAAAAACACCTTGTATATTTTCTACTACAAAGTAGTTAATATAAATATGAATATAGAACTCTTACTTACTATCATTTGAGAACATCATAATTTATACAGGATTAAACTTGGTGTATGGGTTATCTCAGTAATTTTTTTTTACTTTATTTTTTAACATAAATTATCTAAAAAGGTAAAAAGTTCAGTAATGTGCCTAATGTCAGATAGTCTGGGTTCAAACCTTGGGGCTTCAGGTCCCTGTGATTGGCTCCTGGTGATAAGAAGATTTAATGAATTAGAATTTACCAAATAGAATACATATGAGCCTACTAAGGTAATAAGCATTAATTCCAACAGAATGGCATTCTTCCAACTCTCACTGATTCAGAAAGGGACAACTTTAGTCAGTATGCTAAAAGTGTTGCCATGGGTTTTGGGTGTGTCAGTGCAGCAAGGCTAAGCTTGAGAAAAAAGAGAGGGCAGCAGCCACTATGGAGTATATACATGCCATCTTTCAGTAACCCATAAACATTACCCAGTAATACAAAGTGTGTATGTTCTTTGACACGAAAAGGTTAGCTGGCCCATCCTCAATGGTTATAATCTCTCAAACAATTTGCAGGTGAGTGGCCAGCAGTTTAGGTCCAAACATTTTATTTTTTCTGTGCCATAATCCTCTACTCACACCAGTTCATTTCTACACAAAGCAACCCTGAACAACTTCTCAGGACCCAGGCATAACAGCAAGCTTCCCACACAAACTGCTAGCGTAGTCCAGGCAAAGCACTTTCTCACCCTCATGAGTCAAGCCTCACAGTCCATAGTTCTTACTGCATTCAGACCTTGCACCTCAGACCAGAATAGTCAATCAAGCTGTAGTTACAGCACTACACGGCATCCCTTAGGCCAAGGTTTCAAATACTTCCACATTCCTCTTGAAAAAGGCCAAAGTGGGGGTTGTCTAGCAGCAACCCCACTCATGGTACTACTTTGCTGTTGCAGCCAGGTTCACATTGCTGGCAGAGATAGCCCAACCAAGAGGAGCTTCTGGGAAAAGGAGTTTTATTTTGTCTTACAGGCTTGAGGGGAAGCTCCACAATGGCACGGGAAAACAATGGCATGAACAGAGGGTGGACACCATGCCCTGGCTAACATAAGGTAGATAATAGCAACAGGAGAATGTGCCAAACACTGGCAAGAGGAAACTGGCTATAAAACCCATAAGCCCACCCCCAACAATACACTCCCTCCAGGAGGCATTAATTCCCAAATCTCCATCAGCTGGGAACCTAGCTTCAGAACACCTAAGTTTATGGGGTACATATGAATCAAACCACCACATCCTGGATGGGCTTGAGATAAACAGACATGCCCATGAAAGGGCCTTGGCTTATCCCAGACAGTTGGCCTGCTTTTTTTAAACTTTGTTTTACAGAGACAGAGAGAGAAAAGGAGAGAAATAATTGGCCAGTCAGGGCCTCAGCCACTGCAATCAAACTCCAGACACATTTGCCACCTAGTGGGCATGTATGACATTGCGCTTGGATCACCTTTGTGCATCTGGCTTTTGTGGGATCTGTAGAGTCAAACAGGCTTCACAGACAAATGCCTTAACTGCTAAGCCATCTCTCCAGCCCTTAGTCTGCAATCATTTTCTTACCCTAGACCTTCCCTTTTTCACTACTTGATGTATAGCTTTCTTATTTGATTAATCAACATTTATGCACAATTACAAATTACTATATATATATATATATATATATATATATATATATATATGTCCCTATGTAGGTAGGTTGTTAAGTTATATAGTTAGATTGATAGATAATTGATAAATAACATGCTTCAGTTTTTGAACTCTGGCTAGAATTATTGCTGTCAGTATCAAATCTGTGGGTGTTTATATAATTATATACATAGGTGATAAGATAAACATTTTGCATAAGAATAGAATTGCACAATTAAATATTATCATGCAAATCAGAATAATGATGTTGTCTCTTTTATTATGACCTGAGTGGCCTAGCTTTAACACTATTTTCTCTAAAATATTTGACTTCATACCCTTTAACTGTCTCTATATTTGACAAAATTTTGGTAAGATCACTTTGTATAAACAGAATTTTTAAAAAACAGTATCCAGTTTATCTTCTATGCTTGATTGAAATTTAGCTTTTATAAAGATACATATATATATATATATATGTATGTATGTATGTATGTATAATCTGTGTGTATGTGCTTTGGATTTTCAAGGTAGGGTCTCACTCTAATTCAAGCTGACCTGGAATTCACTCTATAATCTCAGGGTGGCCTTGAACTCACAGTGATCCTCCTACTTCTGCCTCCCAAGTGCTGGGATTAAAGGCATGTGCCACTACACCCAGTATAAAGATACTTTTAGTCAGTATTAATGAAAACTAAATTCTTCACTTATGATTTTAATAGTTTTTAGTTATAATATTTTTAGCAGACTGGTAATTTGTTCTTTGGTACAGAACTTTGAAGACACCATGTTGGATACATTAACATACAAAGTAAAACTACTCATATACTACCTCTCAACACCTCTTATCAGGAAACATCCTAAAAATGCACAGCTGTGATTGCAAATAGCATATGCAAATCTCATTAACACCAAACCAAATATTTCTTCAACATTAATTCCCTTTAATGAAGTTTGGCAAAAAGAGTTAAAAGAGATGGTCATCACCAATAATTGCATGTTAAATTTGTCTATAAATTGTATATAGCATATGACCAACTTGAAATTGTCTAGATAATGGCTTTCTGATAACATTGCTGGTTATAAAACAAATACCAATTAATTAGGAGGCTAAATAACTAACTGGTAGAGGAATACCTTTATTATGATGAGATAGCTGATCAGAAAATGACAGCTATGGAAATTGACCTAATATATCATGCAGTTTACCTAGGAGTTGGATAATCACAAATAAAAGCTGATAAAAAAGCATGCTGTACTTCTCGATTTTGCTTTTGCTTCCAGCCTAAATTTCAGAAGAGCAAGACAAAAGGATTCACTGTTATACAGCTTTGTATTATCAGAGCCTTGCAGAACATCTATTGTAAAGTACGCTTCCAAATGTCCAACTAAAATGACCTCTATGGTGATAAGTTTAAAAAAAAAGATAACTTAGCTTGCCAATTTTGAATTACTACCTGTAATAGAAAGGCACACTACTGTGGCAGTTAAAAATAATAACAATTGTGAATATATATATGTATATACACACACTTATGTGTGTGTTCAAGTGAGTCTGGAAAATGAACACATGAATTGATTGTATATAATTAGCAGAAAATAATAATCAGGTGATATCAGCAGTATGTTTTTGTGGTACCTCCAGCTACTGTAGTCACTGATTTGGTGGATAGTAACTGAATACCTACTCTGTACAAAGCTCTACGAGAGGTATCAAAAAGCAAACTAATAATGTATAGTGCTGTCTTTGAAGATATAACAAAAATACTAAAAATACTAAACATATAAGCAAGAAATAACAAAATATAAAGGGATGGATTGCCAAGGATGATAGTGAGGAACACCTCTTGTTGGATGGTGAAGGGTATGTTTTAATCAGGGAAGTGTTCATAGATAAGATTATGATTTATCTCTTAAGGATAAGAAGGAAATAGATGCCGGGAGTGTTGGCACAAGACTTTAATCCCAGCACTTGGGAGGCAGAGGTAGGATGATTGCTGTGAGTTCAAGGCCACCCTGAATTCCAGGTCAGCCTGGGCTAGAGTGAAACCCCTACCTTGAAAAAAAAAGTTAGAAATAACTAACTCGATATTGCCTAATGCAAGAGTTGGGAGGGCATGTAGAGAGTGAGAGTTCATAACACTCAGCTATGGGCAGGAGCCCAAAGCAAGTGGCTTCTGGAGAAGTAGTCATAGAACAGATTATAAGCCTTTTACTTCACATCTGTGAGCTGAAATGTTCTTTAATGGAAGGAGGTATTATGGCTACAGACACTCAAAGAACTGAATGTTTGGAATAAATAAAAATAACCTACTTGAGTAATAGTATACATATAAAACACAAAAGAAGAAAGAATTGTGAAGGGAGATAAGATGGTGAATTTGTTTGAGGACATAATGGGATTAGGTGTTTTTGAGACAACCTGCTAGAGATGTACAAACAGACATGGTAGCAGAAAGGAAACATGTTCGGATAGTAGTAAATATACTAGAATGAGATCAGTACAAAGCCTAGTAATAAGGATACCTGGATGACACTATTTTCAGATACTTTCTATATCCTCTACATTTTATACAGTTCTTATTTGAATCTTTACAATGCTTTATGAAAAGGAACTGAATGCAGCATGAAGGTATTCTTTTGACAATCCATAAGACGTCACACAGCTGGCATGTGGCCTGGCCAGAACTGTCTTGCTCCAAAGTGTTTGTTCTTATTTAATAGTAACTGAATAGTTACTGAATAGTAACTCTGAGAAATTTATGTGTTATTACGAGAAGACATGGACTGTTTTGGATATGTGAATTTCAGAGTTATAAAAGATATAGGTGGTAGTTAAATATTTAAACATAAAAAAGATTATACTCTGTTTCCTAATATTATTACATGCATGCATACACAAGCATGGACAAGAGATTTCATTAGTATAGTTTCAATATACTCAAGTGAAACAAATGAATTTGTTCAAAAAAGAATTATTAAGACTAAAAGGGTCTATTCAATGCAGGAATTCTAAGGGGATAAATTTGACTTTTTCCTGTGTGCTTAACTTTATTTGTACCTTTACATACTCCCAGAACAAGTCCAATTCTACATTTTTCATCATTAAAATAATTGGTAAAATCTAACACTTTAAAATGATTACCTCATGCTATGAGTGTTGAGATTTAGTAAAAACCTCACTACATGCTTCAGAGAGCAGAGTATTTTATAGTTAAAATAATCATCAAATGTGTGAAAAATCAAATCCATTAAGTTCCTTTCTGCTAATCTTTTTATAGTGGTATCAATATAAAATTATGCTACACCATAAAAGATTTTACTGAAGCTTTTGCTAAAATTTCTGTTCTATGATCTTTAAACAATTAAAAAGCTATGCAAGTAGACACCTGATAAGAGCAATTATGAAGCTATAATTGAAATCATTAAACTCTACCATATCAAGGCCATGTCAAACTATCCTCATTTTTCAACATATGGTTTTATTTGAAGTTCTTTACTAAAAAAAATAATAATAATAATAAAAAGAAAAAAAACTTGCTTGCCTAATAATATAGGGAACATGTGTTACTACCACTTGATGAGTGAGTAAGCATCCCGAAAAAACTAGGAAACAGCTGTTGAGATAGGATGCTACAGTGATGTTAATTTAGACCCCCTGGATTGAAACTTTCTCCCCCTGTGTGGACTGCAGCTCTTCCCTCCGTGTCTGGAGTAGAGGGACTGGCAAATGTTCCAGCTGTTCCATTCACTTGCACGTAATGCATGTCATTATCTAGACTGATATTTTATAAAAACACTTCTCTCTCTTGCATTTGTTTATGCTCAAATTGGGATCCCTTGGCTCAATCCTCCATTCAAACCTTTGTTTCTTGGCTGGAGAGATGGCTTAGCACTTGCCTGCAAAGCCTAACAACCCGAGTTGGATTACTCAGTACCCACCTAAAGCAAGATGTATAAACAGGTGCATACATCTGGAGTTAGTTTGCAGTGGCTGGAGGCCTTGGCACACCCATTCTCTATGTCTGTCTTTCTTCTTTCTATCTCTCTGCTTGCAAATAAATAAATGAATTAGTTAATTAATTAATTAAAATATTTTTTAAAATTGTTTCTCAAATGCATGTAATAGATTCCTCAATCTTGGGAAAATATCAGGAAAGTTTAGACTGATGATTTAATAGTTTAGGATTAAATGCAGAGTTGATTCATATGACAAACAAAATTGCCCACTTGTCCTGTAATCCTATACAAAAGACTCACACTCTCTTTGCTTCCTTCCATGGATTTGTATCATCTATTCTTCTCTACCTTCTTTCACATCTATCCTTGTCTTCTCCATTCTTATTTCTCAATCTCCAATTATTAAAGTAAAAGCTCATGAAAGCAGTGGCAAAGCTAATTTCATTTACATTTCTCTTCCCAGTAGTGTGTCCAGTACTTTAATACATTAATGAACTCTTTTATAAAGTAAATGAAGCTCTAGTATGATAGCATAATAGAATGACTATAATTGATAGTAATTTGCTACATAATTCAAAATAACTACAAGACATTTATTGTTTCTAATACATATAAATGATAAACACTGGTGGTTATACATATGGTAATAACCTCACTTGAGTATTACATATTATATACATGTATTGAAAGATCACACTGTACCCCATGAATGTGCTCAAGTATGTGTGTATATGTTGTATGTATGTATGTATGCGTGCATGTATGCATTTATTTATACAGTTTTTTTAAATTTTTTGTTCATTATTTATTTATTTATTGATTTGAGAGCGACAGACAGAGAGAGAAAGAGGCAGATAGATAGAGAGAGAGAGAGAGAGAGAGAATGGGTGTGCCAGGGCCACCAGCCACTGCAAAAGAACTGCAGATGCGTGCGCCCCCTTGTGCATCTGGCTAACGTGGGTCCTGGGGAATCGAGCCTCAAACCAGGGTCCTTAGGCTTCACAGGCAAGCACTTAACCACTAAGCCATCTCTCCACCCCTATACAGTTTTTTTTTAGATACTTTGTATGTGTACATCATATGTTGGTACCATCATTTCCTTTTCTTTCTGCCCTCATTCCACTGAGGCCCTCTTGGTGGGATTGCTGGCATTCTCTGTGGGGTTGTGGCTGAGTTGTGAGAGGAGCAGACATTGTAGGAGTGGGAGCTATGCCTCTGAATATTCTGTCCCACTCTGTGGCTATTACAACCATTCCACACCCTCTTCTTCAAAATTCCGTGAGCCTTGGTGGGTGTGTTTTAAGTCCACTTTAGTGTGAAGCTTTCTGCAGCTTCTGCATTTTTGCTTTGGTAAGTTTTGAACATCAGTGTTTATCTCCATCACCCTGGTGCAGGTTGTGTAATTAACTATCTATCTATCTATCTATCTATCTATCTATCTATATATATATATGGTTTTATTAAATGGGGATTGTTCTTCCTTGTTTCTTTGGTTCTTAAAGTGACTGTAATCCTATTTCAGGAACTCTGGCTGGGTCTGTACAATACGTTTCATGTCCTTCCTGGCTTTTCACTTGCTCCCTCATTGCTATGTGCTCAGAAGTACAGTTAGAACAAAAGCTAGGCAAATCTGGAAGGATGGTTTTCTTGACTTTGAACACGACAAGGAGAATCACATATGGTGCACAACTCTGGGTGTGTCTATAAGGATTTTTCGAGAGCAGTTTAGCTAAAGAATGAAGATGCACCATGAATGCGGGTAACACCAAACCACAAGATGGGGTCTCATGACTGAATAAAAGGACAAGGTAAGATGAGGAGCACTGCTTATCTCTCTCTACTTTCTGACTGTGGAAGTAATGAAACAAGCTACCTCCCACTTTCTCCACTTTCCCTTTCCCCACTGTGATGATGACCCTCAGAGTATGACCCACAATAAACTTGTCCTTCCTTAGCCTAGTTTCTGCCAGATATTTCCTCATAGCAGTGAGAAAAGTAACTTATATGCTTGGTCAGTTTAACTTCATTTTGATAGCTTAATAGTATAACTTATTTCATTTCAGTATTTTGTTAGTTGTTTCTCTGAAACTTGGCTGCTATGGTACTTTATCTGGAGACATTTTATTCTACTTCAGCTTCATATTGAAGATGCACCATGCAAAAAATATCTGGGAATGGAGAGAGGAGGAATTTTCTCTGCTATATTAGTGGACTATTAATTTTTATCATTTACAGCCTCTCCTAACCTTGAATCAAAGCTGAAAGAAGACACCTGCTGTATGTTTTCCCTTAACCCACTCTGCCACTCTATTGATTTTACTTCCATCATACACTGCTGTACTCCATATTTAATGTCTGCAGGAGTATTACCCTTATAGCCTAAAAAACTGCCTCTGGCTTCCAATTTACTGGGCCCTTTTAGGCCCACCTCTAACTTCACCTGCCCTACAAGGGAGGAATCAATTGGAGGCAAGAATTTACAATATGTAATAGCCCACAACCTCATTTATAACCTTTATGATACACTCAGGGGACCCATGAGTTTCTTATTCAGTTGACTGGAGTGTTGCCTTGCATGAGAGACCCTCTTTGGGCAGTAGGAAAGGTACCAAGAGTAAGGGGAAGGAAAAGCCAGAATCTCTTAGGTTTTTTTTCTTTTTTTTTTCTCATGACCCACACACACAAGGATTAGGAAGCTATAGTAATCTTTATGCTAAAGTGATTCTTTTCCCCTAGTTAATCGTTCTGTCAACTTTGACACTTTGCAGCTACCATTTCTCCACATACCAGCCACACTGCAAGGTAGGTGTCAGTGTCGTCAGGTGCTGCCATGTTTTCTTACTTCTCTTTTTTCTTTCTATGCTACATTTTCCTCAGCAGTGTTGTTGTCAGGAAAATTCTTTGGAAAGTTAATCTTAACAAAGCAGAAAAGCATCTTGAGAACCAGACAATAGGGTGGGTGGGGAGGGAGAGGAGGGCAAGGGAGAGGGTAGGGGCACAAATCTGGACCCACACGGCAATGGTACCATAAAATTCTACATTCTAAAAGGCAGACCAAATGGTTGAACCTTCACCAGGCCCTTAGAGGGAACACCTGAGTCACAAGGCACTGGAGAGGGTATGATGAATTCTAACCTTAATCTTCTACAGCTTCTCTCTCTCCCTTTCTCTGTCTCTCTGTCTCCCTCCCTCCCTCTTCTCTCTAACTCTTTTATATTACTTATCTTTTTCTACCTTCTCTTCATGGGCAGTGACCTGTAACTCTCATTACCAGCAGGTGGCTATCGTCCACAGTAAGTTTTGATCAGAGATACCTACAAGGTTTCGTAAAAGAAAGACAGATTTCTGTCAGAGTACTTGATGACCCACCAAAGGTTAGTGGTAAGACCCTACTGCTGAAGATACCATATGCAGTTGACATGTAACATGGAGTGACATGGCTGGAAGCTGGAAGAAAGTCAGTCCCCAGAGAGTCAATGTGTCTAGTGCCAGAAGGTGCTACATGTGTGACTGGGGGAAAATGACCAATATGTGTCCAAGCAACTCATGGTCTAACCTACTTAGCAGCAAATAACCTTTCATGATGCTCACACAAGTGCAATAGTGGCACACAGCCATGGTGGGAAACCAACTGCTATTTATTTGGCTAAATGATCTGCTCAGTGGAATGGAACCCATAGTTGGAGCTGCGAAGCAAGTCAGAACTGTATCCAAAAATGAACCTGCTCTCCATTATCAAGCTCCCACCAATTGTGGGCTACAAGAGGGCCTACACCTATTAAATTCTATCTAAAAAAAAAAAAAATAAGGCTTATCCCATATTTCTGGTGCTAACTTTACTCTCCATTGTAGAATCTGCCTCTCTTTTTCAGATAGACACAGATCCTAAGGAGAGAACCACCCCATCATACTTCAAAACGGCCCCAGCTAAAACTAAGAATAATTGGTGAAACAAGCAAGGGTGCTGTTTTCTTGGTGAACCTGTTACCAGCACAAGGGTGAAGGAGATAGACACAGAGAACAATGAATTCCTACCAAATCAGATATCCAGAGAAACAGAGGCTCCCAACACCTCATTACTGAAGCAAACCTAAAATGAACACAACATGGCTCAGGGAAATTTGCGGAATAGAGGACGGAAAGAATGTCAGAGCCACATGTTGGGTAATGATACACAGAGACATTTCCTCCTACCCATAACTGAGGGTTAACTCCACGATGTGTGATCCATATGCCTCAACAAGGAGGGGCTGGGGGGGATATGGAGGAGGCTAACAATGGTACCAACCTGACTGTATTCGCTGAATACAAAACTAATTAATAAAAATGAAAAAAGAAAACACAATTTACCTTCCTAAGATTCATGGTATAATTTACCATGAAGTAAGTAGATCACATTGTACCCTTCCAATCTAACTTTAATTTTGGTTTCCAAACAATCTATATCTCTTTCAAGACTAAAAGCAATGAAAGTACACATGAACACTAAGGGAAATCTTAAAAATTTCCTGAAATGCATTAGCCATCCTATTTATATAACAAATATCTTGTTTGTCTCTGATGGTCTACATCATTAATCTAGGTGAGTACATGTGCCAGGGAAGGGAGCTGGGTTTGCCGTGTCATCCACTGCCCAGCAACCACTGGTTATGACTGCTTCATATCAGGCTTAGCAGCAAAGCCTCAGAGCTTTTGCAGCAGTTGCTACTTTTTAGAGCAATCCCGGCATAGGCAGGAAAGACTAAAGTCTTATTTACTGCTGGGGGATAGGTCAAGTTAAAGGGATTTAACTTTCAACCATTTTTTTTCCCCTAAAGTGCCAATGTTTGTTCCAGTTCAGTGATGGATTTAAAAGAGTACCTGTATGTTCAAGATAATTTCTAAAACAAAAGTACAATGCTCACTGCCAAGCATATGATATTGTTCTTTAAAAACAGTTTTTTGAACTTAGTAACACATTAATAAAAAGTAAATACAGGGCTGGAGAGATGGCTTAGCAGTTAGGCGCTTGCCTGCGAAGCCTAAGGACCCCAGTTCGAGGCCCAAGACCCACATTAGCCAAATGCACAAGGGGGCACATGCATCTGGTGTTCATTTGCAGTGGCTGGAGGCTCTGGCGTGCCCATTCTCTCTCTCTCTCTCTCTCTCTCTCTATCTGCCTTTTTCTCTCTCTGTCTGTCACTCTCAAATAAATAAATAAAAATTTAAAAAATGAAAAATTAATACAATATAAAAAGCAGAAAACTATTATGCTATGGTCCATGCATCTACTAATTCAGCAATTACATATGGAACATGTATTATATGTGGGGCACTGTACTGGTAACTGATTGGTTTTGTCTCATGGGAATATGAATGGTTTCATTCTTATAGTGTAAGCATATGTAAGGCTAACATTGATTTCCTGAAAGGCAAGATAAATTCCAGAGGGAAAACACAGATGGAGAAGTTCAAGCATATGTAGACAACTTACTAAGGAAGAAGTTAGCTATCAAAAGAGCCATATCCTTCAGGAAAGGGGTCTCAGAATTCTACATAAAACTTGGTGGGCAAAATAGCAGTTCTAAGTCAAAGAATCACATTTTAAGTGGACACAAGCCTCCAGTTGTGAAAAAGGAATTGAACAAGGCAAAAAGAGGTTAAAGCCATATGTGAGTATTGAAATTGGACAGTAAATGGCAAATATCATTTCATCATAGACAGACCTATTACCTTGGTTCTCCCTATTTGTGGCAGGGCTATCATGAAATGCCCAGTCACCAGCTAACATCCAATTGTGTTGGCACCTCAATTTATATAGTCAATTCTCATATTACTATCTTCAATACAAGAGGGTCAGTTAACAGGCTTCAGAATTGTTTTTGAGTCACTAAGAGCATCCAGTTTGTTATGAGAGAAAGAGAGAGAGAGAGAGAGAGAGAGAGAGAAGGGGGAGGAGGCAGAAGGAGGGAGATGGGAGGAGGAAAAGAGGGAGGGAGAGAGAATAAAGAAGAGAGAATTCACTTAACAATGGTTTTCTGACATAGAGAGAGAAATAGAGAGATTGAATGAGGACAGGAAGAACTGAAGGATATTTCTGTAACAATGAAACAGAGAAAGCTGTTGACTATAGCAAAAATAGAAAATGGAAAAAGTTATACTACCAGTTAAAACTAATAACATTTATGCAAAATTCTTTGATGCTTGATCCAAAGTTCAAATGCAAATTTAGTTTACTTTATAACATCAATATTTTTCTTAATATTGACTTCAGCAGAAATTCAAAATGATTACCTCAAGAAAGTATTGAGCCAAAATAGTTTTAGTATTCAATGTAAGTTGCCTGTGTATATGATTTTCTAGATACTTGAGTAAAATACAGGACTGTGAGTACCTGAGGTCAAGATGACAAGTAATTTAGCAGAGTTCAGCAACAAGTCTCCAAGTGTCTGTCAAATGAGAAATTATTACTAGTTGTTATAAATATAAAGAAGAGATGATGTGATAAGGATATAGTTTTGAGAAAAGTAATGCCACTTGTTCTTTCACTTGACAGACTAATTTTCTGACAACCAACATTATAGAAATAACAAGTAGTGTATCTTTACAAAATTCTGTAGGAAATTAATACTATTCAATTTTAAAAAACTGTTCAGTCAAATTTAATGATTTGTTTCAAGAAAATTATATCATATATATATATATACATATATATATATATATACATATATATATATATATATATATATATATATATATATATATATATATATATCAGAGAGACTGGGGGAAAGAAAGTAGATTAGTAGGAGAGGAGGGGAAAGGTAGGCTGAAGATGAGGGAGAAGTTTTGTTTATGAAACCCAGAACTACATACATTGAATAGATGGAGAGAGAGAGAAACAGAGAAACAGAGAGAGAGTGTGTGTGTGTGTGTATGGCAAGACATTCAGCTGCTGCAAACAAACTCCAGATGCATGTGGTTTAAGTGGGTCCTGGGTAAAAGAACCTGGGTCCTTTGGCTTTGTAGGCAAGCATCTTAACTGCAAAGCCATCTCTCCAGCCCTAAAAGTTTTTTTTTTTTTTTTTTTTGGTTTTTCGAGGTAGGGTCTCACTCTAGCCCAGGCTGACCTGGAATTCACTATGGAGTCTCAGGGTGGCCTCGAACTCACGGTGGTCCTCCTACCTCTGCCTCCCGAGTGCTGGGATTAAAGGTGTGCGCCACCACGCCCGGCTTTCCTAAAAGTTTTATAATAGATTTGTATATGCTTTGTCATAGTCAATGATAAATTATTGTTTAAGCATCATTTTTGCATTTGTGACAAGTCTAAGTTTTTCTTAGCTTTTTTGATATTTTAGGCACATGGTTTGAGAGATTTTTTTCAAGTTGTTGAAAGCTCCCAAAAAATATCAAGATATAAGTGGATCTGTATAATTCAAATAGTTTTTATTCATATGTGAGTTACATATTCAATGAGATCCTAGCTTTTTCTGGTAACAACTAAATTAAGTAGTAGCCATATTTATTCATCTGCTGACACTTGTATCATTACATTACTTTGATTAAAATTGCTTTCTGTTGGGTAACTACAACATTGAGTATTAAAACTGGAAGTTAATTGGATATGCTGGTAACTGTTTAATAGGATAGTAGGTGACAGGGGAATAGAAGTGTCATCTGATTTGTTTTTTATAAATACACTATAGCAATTCCAAAGTTCCAAATATTTAAACAAATTCAAGCCACCTCCAATGCATCTCTGAAGAGCACCCTAAAAGCATTACTATGAGTCATGGTAATTAAAATATGGCAATTCTGTTTCTCGGAACTTGGGGCTAGTGAGAAAATTCCATTCTTCTCAATGTCTTCCATATGATCTGTCAAAGTCCCTGTACTAGCAAAGATGATCCTGTATTCTCATCATATATGTCATACCTTATGGAGTCTCAGCATGTAGCCAGATAATTATTAAGTGCTTGCATGATGAGATAATCAATGATATGCTAATGAAAAATATTTTGTATAAATTAAGGAGGCAGCACTTAGGAAATCTCACAACAAATACATTTAGCTATTTACTAATGAACTAAATTGTGTTTCTAACTTGTATTGTGTATACAAATATAGTGTATAGAACACCCCTCAAACATAGGGCAAGGCAATTTGTCTTACAAATTTCATGTTTAAGATCCCATCTTGCTTTCTTGAATATGCACCTTTAGTCTGTCCTAAACATGACATTGGTTTATTTCATCAAATCTGTAATAATCAAAAAATCTCTAGCCAACCCCCAAGAGGGAGTAATTATGAGAAGAATTTAGAGAATGGTGAAACACGTGCTACAACCAGTCGTGATATTTTAATTAAATTTGACAGTCTATATTAGCCTCTCTTATTTTATGTAACCATTTTGTTATTTTACCAATTTTTTGTATTGAACCCTTCCTCCTATTATAAGTCCATCCTTCAATCTAGTAGTTAGAGCATAGTCTAATTAGATTATCTTCTCAAAGTAACCAAATTAACTACTTATCTTTACTATTTTAACTATAGTATATTTTCATTTGTAATAATAATTAATAATATGTAGCAAGTATTAGTCACTCTTTTTGGTCTGATAACATAATTTATCCTTAAAACATATGGTAAACCAGTTAGGCAATGCTAATTTTTCCCCTTATTATTTAATAAAAGTTTGAAGAAATTAAGTAAATTCAAAATTTTACAACTAGTAAATATCACTGCCAAGACCTTTATTCAGATCTACAATTGATAACTAATGTTATTGTCCCCCATGCCAGGGTATTAAACTTCTCTTCCTATAAATAAAAAAGGCTGATACTCAGCGTTATGGATGCTTACACTATCAAATGTCATTTGCTTTTCTAGTAGCCCTTCCTCATGATCCCCGTGACTTCCAGCATATTACAAAGCTCAGGCATGAAATTCTACAATGATCAAGTTCCCATTATTACAGAATCAGCATGAATGTTAGTGCTGACCTGATAAGAGGAGAGAAATACATGAAAGTGCCATCCAAAGCATGGAATTAATCACAGATTTAACATGACTTTATTATCTTCAAAGACAGCATAAATTCGACTATATTCAAGTGATACTCCTCCAGAAAATAGTTATTGCAAAAAAATTCAAAATTTAATTTCATTAATTTAGTTACATTAGCTTGCACTTAGCATATCTTTACATAATATGAAAATAGATGGCTATGCTCCAAGATGATGTTACTTTTAAGCTAAGAATATTGTTATAAGAAAAACATTATGGGGAGAGAACCACCCCATCATACCTCAAAAGGGCCCCGGCTGAAACCAAGAAAAATTGGAGAAACAAGCAAGGGGGCTGTTTTCCTGATGAACCGGATACCAGCACAAGGGGGAAGGAGATCAGCACAGAGAAAAATCAACTCCTACCAAATCAGAGAGCCAGAGCCTCAGAGGCCCCCAACACCTCATCACTGAAGCAGACCAAAAATGAACCCAACATGGCTCAGGGAAATTTTGCGGAAGAGGGGGCGGAAAGAATGTCAGAGTTACATGTTGGGTCATGATATGCAGAGACATTTAGCTTATCCATAACTGTGGGCTAACTCCACAATGCATGACCCATATACCTCAACTAGGAGGGGTCAAGGGGAGGGGGTAGGTCATGGATGAGCCTAATAATGGTACCAAACTGACTGTATTTGCTGAATACAGAGCTGACTAATAAAGAAAAAAGAAAAAAAAACATTATGTCAATATAATCAGACAATAAGCAGTAATTTATTTATGTTACATATTTTGAGACTATTTTCATCAGGATCATTCTCCAGGAGTTCTGGAAAAGCCAGCAAATAGCAAGCAGAATATCCCCAACATTTGGGAGCACTGCAACTATCTCAAAATTTTCATTCCTTTTCTGGAATTTGTTGAATAATAAAAATCAATTTTTTGTCAGTAAATCTTGGTGTTTTAACAAAAAAAAAATAATTGTAGTATTTCCACTAAGATTTATTAACACTTTTTTTTGGATATAGTCATTGTAAATTTTATTTAATCTCTTTTTTGTTTGACAGTTACATAGAGGAAGGTTGATTTTTTTTTTATTAATTAGTTTTGTACTCAGCAAATACAGTCAATTTGGTACCATCGTTAGGCTCATCCATGTACTACCCCCTTCCCCTGGCCTCTCCTTGTTGAGGTATATGGATCATGCATTCTGGAGTTAGCCCACAGTTATGGGAAGGATGTCTCTGCATATCATGACCCAACATGTGGCTCTGACATTCTTTCCGCCCCTCTTCCGCAGAATTTCCCTGAGCCATGTTGGGTTCATTTTTGGTCTGCTTCAGTGATGAGGTGTTGGGGGCCTCTGGGTCTCTGGATCTCTGATTTGGTAGGAGTTGATTTTTTTCTGTGTTGATCTCCTTCACCTTTGTGCTGGTACCCGGTTCACCAAAAAAAAAAAACAGCACTCTTGCTTGTTTCGCTAATTGTTCTTAGTTTCAGCCGGGGCCCTTTTGAGGTATGATGGGGTGGCTCTCTCCTTAGGATGTATGTCTATCTGAAAAGGAGAAGCAGATTCTCCAATGGAGAGTAAGTTAGCACCAGACAAATGAGATAACCCTTACTTTTTTAATAGAGAATTTTAAAATGACTGCTGCTCTCAGACATCATAACTCACAACCCCATGGAAAATACAAACAATCCCGCTGAGGATTACCCTCAGTAGAATAGGGGAAGGGAGAATGGAATGGTACCAACATATGATGCATCCATACAAAGTTTCTACTTGATAATAAACATAAAATGCTTAAGCCAAAAATAGACCCTTTGGCTGGAGAGATGGTTTAGCTGTTAAAGTGCTTGCCTGCAAAGCCAAACAACCCAAGTTTGATTTTCCAATGCCCTTGTAAGCCAGAAGCACAAGTGATGCATGTATCTGAAGTCATTTGTAGCAGCTGGAAGCCCTGGCATGTCCTCTCTCTCTCTCTCTTTCAAATAGATAAGTAAAAATAAAATATTAAAAAATAGACCCTCAAAGTCATTTTCAATAGTATTAAGATTGTGACTATAATGGATCTGACTACTTTAGAGAGATATATTTAGCTATCTAGCATTACTAATATCCAACTATCTCATGTTTCAAACAATCATATTGGTGAAAAACAAGTAAAAAGAAAATAGAAGAGAAGGGCCTAATGTAGTCCAATCAATACAACATTTGTATTCAAAATTTAAGTTACAAAACTTTTTGGGTTTTATGTTTTGAAATGCATAGTATAGCAATAGCCCCATGTCTTAAATACAGGTAGCAGTGTTGTGTTTTACATGACTTTTTCTTCTAGGGTTGTAAATAAGAGTTCCTTTCCCCATTTAGCAGTAGCTCTGAATTGAATGATACAATGAACTTCATTCATATCTGAAGGTCAACACTAATCTCTAGATAGTGCCATCTACTCTAGCCATGTGACTTTCTTTTCTGGAATCACTAGTTGATATATTAACTTTACAGTTTAATAATGGCAACATGGGCAAGTGCTAATGTATTTCATGACTCAATTTATACTAAATAAATAGGAGAGTTATTTGGTACATTTGATGAGAAAATTGAAGTTCTGTTTCATAGCCAGAGAAAATACATTTTTCAGATGAGAGTTTTTTTTAAAAACAGAGCTGAAAGGAAACTATTACCTTGGGGGATTATTATATGATTGGGATATATATATATATATATCCCCCAAGGCAATACACACACACACACACACACACACACACACACACATATACACATTATATACATTAGAGTTATATATATGAGTTTATATGTAACTATATATAATTTTAAGAGAGAGGGACAGACAGAGAGACAAACAGAAGAAAGAATTGGAGCACCAAAACCTCCTGCCACTGCAAATAAACTACATGCATGCACCACTTTTGTGCATCTGGCTTTTCATGGGTACAAAGGAATCACCCAGGCTTTATCTGAGCCATTTCTCCAGCCCCAACCTTGGTTATATTTATATATAAGTAAATAAAACACAATGCCTAAATAAAAGCTATTATTCAATAATTTATTTTCTTTTGTTTTGAATTTGTTATTTAAGGATCTCTGAATAAAATTATGCTAATTCTTATTTGTTTTTCTACAGAAATAAAATAATTTTTAGGATAACATTTTGGTATTTTGTCAGAGTGACCAGAAGACATTTTAACTTATTTGTAAAATATTTTTATAAATCACTTGACTTACTTTAGATCTAGATGACATAAAATCAATATACACAGAATTCTACTCATCCATATCCCCAACCTAATTTTCCTTTCAGTGAAAAAAGTCATTCTTCACTCTTACCAATCTATAACCTGGATTCCATTTTAGGATGTTTTAAAAACATAAGTTTGGTTATGTTGCCTCTGAAATGTCAATGATTTCATATTATTTTTAAAACAAAGAAACTTTCAATAGCACTGATAGTGTGCTAGTACAGAGCTTATCAGCCTCCTCGTCTTTACTGCACCTCTTCTTAATGCATTTCTGCCCACTAGGCTCTAAAGATGATCATGTTTGTCATAAGCTTCCCCAAATCAACCCTTTGCATGCAGTGTGTCTTCTTTCTAAAGGTTTTTCCTCCCGTTCTCTATTTAATTAATATCTAATAATTTCTCATTTTAGTCGAGTCAGTAACAATTTATGTAAATATTTTAAGTTTCCAGTACAAGTCACATGTTTCTGTTTTAAAATCTCAGTTTTAAGCCATTTACCTTCCAAGAACTCAAGGCACGTATAATTTTGCATTTATTTATATGATTATTTAATTTGTGTCAAAACTTCTCAATAGACTAAGCTCAAGATATATAAAACTGAATCTTCTTTTCACACCTACCAAGTACTTTTCAAAGTACTAGTACAAAGCAGGCTCTCAACAAATACTTGTAGAATTGTTTTGTAACCACATCCACAGTTGAGTAATGTAAGTAGTAGTATATGGATATCTGTATTTTGTGCTATTTTCTTTTTAGTGAAGCATTAGTTAACTAGGCTTTAATATGTGTAAATACTGCACATAGTTATAAAATCTGCTCAGGGTAATTAATTATTTTTCAAAATTCAAACATAAAAAGGCCTTTAATTAAGAGATGGCATTCAGGCAAAATTTAAGGACTCAGTCTTCGATAAACATGTTATAACAACTATTTTAATAAAAAATGAAGCCATTAAATTGCAACAGGGATAATTTTAATAGGCATGAAATTATTGGTTTCTTAAATAGCTCATGTTGTTTAAACTAGCATTAGAATGCAAGCTCAAACAAAAGTTCTTTACATTTGTTACATATAGTATAAAATAATTGCAACAAGTTATCACTCTAAATAAGGTCTGATTTATCGTGTTGCGTCCCTTGAAATGAAACGGCTCATTAAGAATGGAACATTAAGGCATGACATACACTGCAGAAATTTAATACTCTCCTTAATATATGCTGATAATAGATGTTTTCAATGGCATTTTTACTCATTAGTAAATAGAGTGCTTTCCAAAATTTCATTAATTTATTTTCTTAGAACTGATTTCTCAAATATTACATTTTTCAGAATATGCCACATGATATATTCAGATATCTTTATCTTATTTTTTTACTTGATGGGGTTTGAACCCAGGACTTCAAAACTTTGGGCACGATGTCTACCACTGAGTTTCAACACCAACTCCATATTTACCTTCATATGTGGTTGTCTTAACTCCATAGCTCCTTTGCTAGAAATAACATTTTCATTTTCTTCATCTGCTCCTTCCAGACTACCTGAGACACTTATCTTGCCCTATCATTTTTTATCTCTCAAAATTTCCTTTTTTCTGCTTTATTATCTAAAGAACACAAAAAAATGAACTACTCAGAGAAAGTTGGCCCACAGGGAAGGAGATACAAGGCTATTACCTTTGTAAAATAAATACAGAAATAACTAAATAAATAATAGAAAATAATCCCTTCTATGCTGGACCTGGGAAGATTTCTAAATGGTTAAAGATACTTACTTGCAAAGCCTGCTGGCCAGGGTTTGATTCCCAAGCCACCCATGTAAACCAAATACAAACAAAGTGACACAAGTATTTAGTTTCATTCGCAGAGGCAAGAGGCTTTGACATATATATAAATGCACACTCAAAGACACACATGTGCAAATAAAAATACTACTTAAAAATAAAAAGATGGCAAATTGAATATGACAGTATGTAACCTAAATCATAACTCAGAACAAAAGGATTTTATTTTGTTTAAGCATATTAAGACATTGTATAATATCTCCCAAGATAATATCTGTTGATGCAGAGAAAGGGTTTGTCAATTCCAAAAGGCATTTTCAAGGCATTCTCATTAATATCTCTCAGCCAAGTAAGAAAAAATGAATGCTTCCTCAACCTGATGAAGAACATTTATAGAAACCTGTAGCCAGCATCACACTAAATGTTAAGAAATTTGATGCTTTACCTTTGACATAAAGAAGGTTGTCCACTCTCATCTCTGTATCTGAGCATCATCTTAGAAGCCCTAACTAATATAATAAGATCCAAAACAAAAGTACATAAATTGAGAAGAAATAATTAACTATTTGTGGCCAGAATTCATAGCTGGTACTGAGAACCAAGTCAGAAGCCTATGGCTTGGAAATTCAAAGACTCTAGAGGGAAACTCCATGTTTCTTTAGCCAAAATGACAGGTTATGACCATTAGACAGTCTTACAAATGTCTACATATGTACTTTTTGATCCATGCTTCTTTTTTAACTCTTGGTTAGATAATCTGCCTTTACAGATAGTAGCAAATACCAAGGAGACCCAAGGCACATCAATACAATAAGTAATGAAAGTCGGCTGCCTAGGAAAAGACAAGTTATCTCTACCACATCTTCCAGGCCCCAGAGGAAGTGGTGGATTAGATGAGTGCTGATATCCCTTCTAGTCTGAGAACAGCCTCCAGGGAGATGGTGGTAGACAATAAAAAGACTCAAAACTCATCAAAGGAGAAAATCAGAGGCTGTTGAGAGCTCAATACAAAGGAAGCTTATACCATGCCCTCCAAGGCTCAGGGAACATTACAGAAGAGTGGACAGAAAGCTCTGAAGAGCATGTGTTGAGAAGGTATATTCTGAGGCATTGTCTTCCCCACTCCTGCAACAGAAGCTAACAGGTACATTCATTACCCTAGAGTGAATACCAATAACCCCACTAAAGGAGGAACCTCAGTGAAATGGAGGTAAAGAAGAAGAAGCATAAGAGTGTATAACCTGATGGAAATATGACCAATATGCAATATGTTTATAGGACAAATTTCTCAATAGAAAGTAAAACAATTAATTCTTATTTGGATGAGTAAAAAACAAATTATAGTATTTGTTTCCAGATGTTGTACTCATCTGTGAAGAAAATCTAATAAAAATGTCAAAGATACTCCTGGAACTGATATAGTCCAAAATTATTACAATATGAGTTACATTTTACATGTTACAAATAAAACATGAATTTGAGACTAATATGTAAAACTCTTTAGATTTAAATCCAACACAAACATGAAAACAATATGAGGAAAACTACTTAAATAACAAAAGTTAAGAAATAGATCCAGGGATGGCTTAGTGGTAAAGGCGTTTGCCTGCAAAGCAAAAGTACCCAGGTTTGATTCCCCCAGAACCCACATTAGCCAGATTCATAAGGGGTGCATGCATCTGGAGTTTGTTTGCAGTGGCTGGAGGCCTTGGCACACCCATTCTTCTCTCTCTCCCTCTTTCTCTCTGTCAAATAAACAAATAAATACATAAAAATAAAATATTTTTAAAAAAGAAATAGATCCAAGATTAAATAAATTTAGATATATACCATAACTATAGACAGAAAGACCCAACATTGTAAAATCTATTCTCTCTGATCGAACTACAGATTCTGGGCAATCTCAGTCAAATCCAGTGTTAATTTGTGGATACCACAAAATTGATTCTAAAGTTTAGAAAGCAAACAAAAGACTCAGATATTTAAGCAGGCATACTGAATCTGTGTTGCTTATGTTTACCACAGTGTGGAAGAAGTGAGTCAGCAATAAAGGCAGGAGACTATCAGAGAAGCCAGAGACCATGAAGCAGAAAGGATAAGACAGCTCAAGGTTGAGATTTGGCTGGGTCTAAGAGAATGAAAGGTGAGAAAGACTTTAGGATGACTCTGAGGTTTGTACCTGAGCATTTGGTTACATAGGACAACACACCCAACTGAGCAAAATAGGAAAAAGGCTAAATCATGTGAGTTGAATTGGGATGAGGGCAAGATAAATTCCAATTTCTGAGAAATCTGTGAGAATGTCCTGACAGATACAGGATATAGCCATTTGTTGTTTTAATTTTTATTAATATCATTGCTTCTGATATACCTTACATATGCAAGGAAGCTAGTCTTACTACAAAGAGGTCCCTGACTCAGTATGGAGAAAGTCTAAAGCATCGCATTTAAAACTACAGTACTTTCAATTACTAAATGTTGTTGTTTCTGTGTTTAGTAAACAGCTCCCCTTAGCCAGTTCAGCATATAGAGCAAAACAGAATTGCTTTTAACTATAAATGGCATAGAACTTTTAAATATAAACAACAGCACATTTATTAAAGTGTTCCCATACAGATTGATGGATTCAAAGTGCTCATTTGCAAAAGTTAATTCAGAAGTCCTATGAATAGTTTTCAGTGGGTTTTTTATGAACCATGATACTTTATAGACGATATTATGTTTCTCAATGGCATTGTTCCAGGTGCTTTCATAACTAAATGTACTCCATAATAGATTCAGAAAATGTTCCATTCAAGTAAAACTAACAATCATTGAATGTTTTTAAATAAGATTAGGAATTGGCTATATTCTTAGTGTTTTATGCAATGAAGGTCGATGACATGCCATGATATAAAGACTATTGTGTTTAACTGTATAAAATTCATAGTGAAGTAATTTCTACTTCAGGTTTCTAACATTTGGGATTAAGTGGTATAGCTGAGGCCTGAATATCTATAAACTTACTCAATTTTAGGTCAATAAATTCAATTTTTCTTGTTTACCCTATTAGTATGCCTCAGAGAATCCTAGCATTAATCAGTAGAAATGTCAGACAACCATGAGTTGATTTAAAAGTCATTTTATTTTTAAAGGAGCATCTCAAGTTTCTGTTTTCAGCATTCTAAGTTTGATTTATTTGATTGCTGTCCTTGATTTCCACATTAGCTTTACACAGACAATTCCTGTGCAAGGATAGTCAATAAAAAGGACATATTTTATGAAACAGGATGTACATGTGAATATGCTATCAACTGTTTTAAAATTGAATTGTTTATTACAATTGGCTTGAGCTTTATGCTATGTACATTTTGTTATCTATAGTCTGAAGTTTGCAAGCCTGCTACCATCTTATATCCATAATATTGATATAGTATATTCTGCTCTATGGAATGTTTTGTGCTATTTCTGCATAGGAAATCAGAGTGGATACTTATTAAAACTGTTTGAGTTCCAAAACTGCTACCATTTCATGGTGTGAAAACTAACTTTAGGAATCATTATGAATTCAAACTTTTAAATAAGGCTGAGTCACAGTAGTGAAAAATCTGACTTGGTCAAGAGTCAACATTTTATGTTACTTCTTTCTCAATCTCTGAACCAAGACTGAGTAGTTATCACATTTTGTCCAAAGTCAGACAACTTTAACCATATTCTATACAGCAAATAACCATCATTAGAAACCGTAAAAAGTTTTATTTCACTTCCCAAATTTAGACTTTGAATAAAGCTGGCTTAAACACTGTTACATTATTTGAAGATTATTATATTAGCATCACTCACATTATTATTATCACTATCATATATAGAATTGAATATTACAAAGATTAACTTGAGCAAACCACACATCTTGTAAATATTAAAGATGAAACTGAGATTGAGCTCCTCTATATGTTTCCAGAGTCACATTATATTTTCTTTGTCAACAATGGCTTCCAGGTTTACTTTATCTGAACTAGAAAAGAATAACATGTTTAACAACTTTGTATGATCTTTGTCATGATTTAACTCTAGGAAGAATCTGTCTGAAAGAAAGAGAAAGAAAGAAAAGAAATAAAAGACAAAAAAAGAATGTCAGCTCAGGCCATCTAAGAAAGAATTACAAACCCCCATAAGTGACTATTTTGCTTTGGTTTCTAAGAAATGAAGGGGACCAAATTCTGCTGTGTTCTTTACTTTGTTAAGTGTTTAAGTGAAGTAATATATCTAGTCTTGGGGCCCACATCAGACAAGCTTATGTAGAAGAGTGCTTCAAATTCAAATAATTATAAATAAGTATATAAACATATATTTGATGGGAAATATCTCCATGTGTTATTCTTCCTCACATATAACTGGGAGTTGAATGCAGCAAGAATAAGAACATCACAACATTTGAATATGCCAAATAGTCTTTAAATGGATGTATTTGTCACATTTTTAGAATCTTCCAAACATTCTTTTTGGCTCAATACATTCCTGAACCAGGACCATGCTACCTTAATAGAGGGTCTGGATTTTGAACGGATTGCTAATTGATAAAGGAATTACTCCCAGATAAGAAGCACTAATAAAAAATGTAACACTGAAAGCCTTTCTTGGAGTGTATACTTCACTCCCAGCTTCAATTTTAAACATGTGTGTCTAAGTCAACCCATTTCTTCCATCATGTGTGAGACATACACACACATCTCCATTATTGCCAAAATAATGGTACCTTAAAAAATGTAAGCCAGGCGTGGTGGGGCACACCTTTAATTCCAGCACTCAGGAGGCAGAGGTAGGAGAATTGCCATGAGTTCGAGGCCACCCCGAGACTACATAATAAATTCCAGGTCAGCTAAAGTGAAACCTTACTTCAAAAAAAAAAAATTAACACTGTGTTATTCTACTAATACGATTGGCTTGTATAACATGTGGGGAGGCTTCTGACAACAATGAAGTGAAATTAAGCTGTCTGAATTGTTAGTGAAGAGCCTATAAAGAGAGCTTTTCTTTTTCCTTTTGGATTGCCTGTGATATTGTTGCACACACAGAATACTCTCACATGCATGATTACAAGTGTAGTCATGTTTTTTCTTTCTTTTTGAAGAGGTGATGCTTTTCCAATACACTGATATAATGAAATGTAAGTGCTATCACATTTAGATATTTTAAAAACTACACTTGACCAACATCTGTCCAAGTAACTTATGGTCTAAGCTACTCAGCAGCAAACAACCTGATGTGATGCTCACCCAAGTACAATAGTGGCACAAGCCATGGTGGGTAACCAACTGCTCTTGAATTGTCTAGCAGATCTTCTCAGTGGAATAGAACCCAGAGCTGGAACTGGAAACATGTCAGAACCATATTCAAAAATTGAGTCTACTCTCCAATATAAAGCTCCCACAAATCTTGGGTTACAACAGGGCCTACACCTATTAAATTCCCACTAAAATAATAATGGTTGTCCCATTTATCCAGTGATGACTTCACTCTCTGTTGAAGAATCTGCTTCTCTTTTTCAGATGGACCCAGAACCTGAGGAGAGATTCAGTCCATCGTACCTCACAAGGGCCCTAGCTGAAACCATAGAGTAATTGGGGAAATGAGCAAGAGTGCTGCTTCCTTGGTGAACCTGGTACCAGCACAAGGGTGAAGGACATAGACACAGAGAACACTCAGCACCTACCAAACCAGATATCCAGAGACACAGAGGTTCCCAAGAATGAACCCAACATGGCTCAGGGAAATTCATGGAGGAGGGGGTGGAAAGATTGTTAGAGCCACATGTTGGGACATTATGTACAGACACCTTGCCTCTTCCCCATAACTGATAGCTATGTCCACAATGTATGACCCACAATCCCCAATGAGGAGGGTCCCTTTGGAGGGGGGAATACAGGGAAGAGGCTAACTATGATACTAACATGGCTGTTTATACAGAGTGTGTACATAACTAATAAAGAAAAAATAATAATATTAATAATAATATTAATAAAAATAATAAAATTTAAAAAATTAAAGTACACTTGAAATATTATGTACAAGTTTGGGGTCAACATAGGAGTCTATCAAAATGGAAGGATAAACAAAATGTGCTATGATATAACTATTCAGTATTATATCTGTAAAAGAAATCATCTGCAACTTTATGACAACATTTTTAGAAGTGGTAGGACAAATGCCACATATTCTGACTCATGGGAAATCTAAAATATTGAACTCAAATCATAAAACTGTTATTTCCGAGGCTGGGATGGAGTTGTGGAGTTGAGAGGTAATAGTCAATATGTACAAAACATCAATGAGACAGGAAGACATTTTTGTCATTAAGTTCTATTTTATAAATGGTGAACTCAGTAAATAATTAACTGTGCACCTCAGAATCTTAAAGGGAATAAATTCAAATATTTTCACTACAAAAAGTGATTAGTATTTCAAATGATGTATATGTTAATTACTTTGACTTAACTATTCTTCCCTGTACTCATAAGTCATAATATTACTTTGACTGCCATAAATGTATTCATCCAACTCTAAATTGTGAACTTAAAATTTTAAAAAAGTAGCTGGACATGGTGTTGCCCAAAATTAATCCCAGTACTTGGGAGGCAGAGGTAGGAGGATCACCGTGAGTTCAAGGCCATCCTAAGACTACATATTGAATTTGAGGTCAGCCTAGGCTAAAGTGAGATCCTACCTCAAAAAAAAATTAAAAATAAAATAAAAAATAAAGGTTTCTACATTTCCATTTGGGAATTCCATCAAGTTCATAAGTTGGTTCTACACACTGTCCCTCTTGTTTTCAAATTGACCTTCCCCCTCAACACAGCCTAATTTGTTAAGTTAGCAAGCTGCAAACTGGCTTCTGATCATAGATATATTTGCATTGTTTTTAATATTCAACTTCATGGATATTGTCATGTGACCTCCTTTTAAATTTAAATATCTTTATTGAAGTTAAGCTTATATCATAATTTTTAAAGTGTTCTGAAGCTGAAATGAAGGAATGCAAAGTTATAGGATGCATTCTACAAAAGAAGAAATCAAATATTTCCTAGAATTGCATATTGAAGCTGACTTCTCTCTTTTCTCATATTCTAATCTCATTCTCCAATCTCTACCATCTTTTCCCTCCTCCCATCCTTCCTCCTTCTCCTGATTATGAAATACATTCTAAAGAATTTTCAGGGCCCACATCCTCAGAACTAAAGTCTTGAGCATTTGAAAAGTTTTCTGATCTTTGAAGTACACATATTCCTATGGCACATAACTTGAGGGCAAAAATAAAACTACTGAAAATGTTACAAAAGATTATCTCATCCTATCAAATTAAGAGCTTCAGGTCTATTTCAACTCATACTAAAACGGGTATATGATTTTGGCCTGGAACCTAGCTAATATATTATTCATCCTCTAAAAAGGAAACTTTTGAAACAAATTATATCACAGTGTTTTTTCCTCCAAGCCACTGATCAGGTTGTAAGGGTCGGGGGGTGAGGGGAGAAACAATTGCAGAAACATCATAAGCATTCACCAACACGGATATAAATCTATTTCAGATAACTCCATTTGGTTTATGTGCCTCAGCCCTGTAGCAACACTGATTTTTGAAAACATTGTCTATTACCTAAAATATAAATTCATCTTAGACACCCTACTTAAGGAGTAATTTCTTAGTTTGGAATCCAATATTTGCTTCATATAAGTTAATTAATATATAACTGTGGCAAAATTTTAACAGACATAGATGTTATTTAGATTATTCCAATTGTCTCTTTATAAGCTTGAAGTTATAATATGCTTTTGGTGTAAAGAACCATGAGATTATCTACTCAACTGTCCTATTGTCATTTGGGGAAAACAGAACCCCATGAAGATTCAATGCCTTTTTTATATACCACAAATTTTGATGGCAAAGCCAAGAAAAAATGAAAGATATATGATTTTTATCTCATTTATACTACTAAAGTAACACAGATTTGGATTATCTGTATCAAATAACAAATTAGGTTCAACAAAATTTTATTTATGCCCTATCCTGTGACAATCTTTAGTACTTAAAAGAGAATAAAATGTGCCCCATTTGTAAGTAGCTGAAAGTCTACTAGTGAAGGCAATTATACATGCGTACAGTCATGAAGGTATAAAGGCTGTCTTAGCAGAATACTGTGCAGGATGACCCTGGGAGTAATGGTGAAGAATTAAATCTAAGTGTAATAGAAGGTGGAGAGGCCTGCAGAAATGTGTGAACAGTCTCTTCAATGAAAAACCACTGTGTGACAAGTAATGAAAGTTAATGGAAGGGCATCCCAAGAAAAGCCCACTGGATACACAAAGGAACACTAGAGAGAATCCAAGTGATTCAGTTAGCAGCTACAGTTTTGGCTGGAATATAATATTGCAGGTAGAGAGGGAGGCAAGATCATCTTACATGTGGCCCTTTGTCATAGTTTAAACAAACATGGGAGCCAATCTGGAACAATTAAGCAAGAGTAAGACAGCAAATTAAGGCTAGAATTATATAAATAACATAGAAAAAAGACAAGGAAAATGGAAAAGAGTTTCTTCTCAAATTTACCTGAAGGATGATGTTAGACTAAGTAAGGTAGAGTAATTAACAGATTAGAGTCAGAGAATGTAAGGTTGCTAGGGGAGGCAGAAGTAAGAAACCAATGAGAACTAAACAGAAAAGCATGAGATAAACAGATACATTTAATTGCCCATATTTTCATCTTGTTTCCTTTGCCATAATCAACCACAATGCTATTTAGCTAATAAATTAATGTTCTCCAATCTAATAACCTGAATCAGGATGAGGAAAATGACTTGGTATGCCAGTCTCCAATCATCAGCAGCAGCAATGTTTTGGGCCCTTTTAAAAGATCATATTCCTCTGGTCTTTAAAAACATACTCAAAACTTTGAATAAGCAAATCAAGCTCTTTATGTATTACTGATGTTTCCCATGGTACCTATTTTCCCTGCACTTCCTACTCAGCAGTAGAATGTTAGAATTTGGTCTTAGAATATGTTATTGATTAAAGTTTTGTGTCTTTCTTTGGCCCCATGGATTTTCATTGATTTATCACAGTGACCCCTCTCATCAGAAGAATATGTTTGACTTCTGTACCTCCTTGTCCCGAGAGCTCAATTTACTCCTTTGTAGCACAGTCATGACTAATGCTTGCAGCTGTTAACTTGTAGGCAAAATCCAGATATTTCTAGTTTTTTTTAATCTGAAATAATTCCTTTTGTATATTAGATATTTCATATCAATTAGAGCCTTATATTTTTTGTACTGAATTACTGCTCCTATTATGCAGGCAAAATCAGAACATTACTAACATAGTACCCCTGAAAAACTTTAGGATCAACACCTGTTTCAAGCTTCTAAACTAACTAACTAACTAAATAAATAAATAAGAATAAATAAAGTGAAGGTTATGGAGTTTAGTTAAAACAGAAATTATATAGTGAGGTGTACAAATTCTGTTAATAAGGTGCTTTGCCTTGTTATTTTAAGTGCAGTTATCATAAGGTAAATTCAATCATGAAAATGATAACAGTCCCACTCATGAATCTGGTGGCAGCATTGAACCAATATACCAACATTTATCTCTTTCATGTAAAATATATTCATTCATCACTACAAACTCGTGATTCATGTGCCATTATAATGATTTTGCAGACTGTCAATTTGTAGAACCAGAAAATTAAGTGTACTTTTCAAGAATACTGGGCTAAATATTGAGTCTTGTCCCAAAGAATGTGGGGTATGTGTGTGTGTGGTGTGTGTGTACACGCATGTGTGTGTTGTGTTATGTTTTTCTTTAATGCCATATTTCATTTCAAAAGATCCATTCTCTTTTAATGTCAGAGCTTTCAAAAACAGATTCATCTCTTATTTTATCATTTTCCATTCATTTGTTCACCAAGCACTTACATGTGCTGGTTCCATACCAAACCCATACTTAGGTTTTGAAAACATAAAGATAATTTTGATAAATAATTAGCATTGTAGGTGGCAATCAGTTCCTGAAATTAGTGACAGAATACAGTTAAATATAATAGTAACAATAGCATTGATAATAACTACTATTATGAGGCTGGACCAAATGGAATAAATATTTAGGAGATTAGAAGCAAGGAAACTAGTACCAGTGGGGGAGAGAAAAACAGGAGACAAACGAGACCAAAACAGGAATTGATGCATTTAAATTTTGCCATGCTTCCCTTTAAGGTACTTTATATGTATGATATCATTTAATCCATAATACATCCTTGGGTATTGCTGCTATCCATTTTGACACATTAAAAACTTGAATTACAAAGAGCAAAAGCAATCAGTCACAAATCATTGTAAACCAGAAAAAGGAAGCACCGTTTAAATCTTTTCAACAATTATGCCATGCCTACTATATGGGCATGCTCTGCTTGATAATTAGACAAAGCCCAGAGAGTAAGGCACATGAATTTACCATAAGAATAAAGTTTCTCTTACTGAGTAAAATAGAAAGGAGCATTCAAATCCACAAAAAGCTCTGCAGGCAAAGATACCAGCAACAATGCACACTCGACAGTTGCAACCAATGAAGGAAATGGATCTCCATGGTTTCCTAATTCACTGTCTTTTATAGCCTCCCAGAAATCCTGCTTCTATTGCCTGAGCTTCCGCCCTACTGTTATTTTCATGCTTTCTTGTCATCCTGAAACCTCAGATATACAACTTAATTGCTAAATCTTTTTTTTTTTTTCAAAAAACAATTTTACTTATTTATTTGAGAGAGAAACAGAAAGAGGCAGATAGAGAGAGAATGTGCATGGCAGGGCCTGCAGCCACTGCAAACAAACCCCAGACACAAGTGCCACTATGAGGCTTTATGTGGGTACTGGGGAACCAAACTTCGGTCCTTAGTCTTTGCAGGCAAGTGCCTTAACTGCTAAGCCATCTCTCCAGCCCCCTTGTTCAACCTTATTACAAGACTTTGCTTTGTATTTTGCATGACATGATCAAATTACTGTTTCTGCCTCAAATTCCTACCAATATATGGATTAAGATTAAACTTCAGAATACTCATATAAGGGTATTATTTTTACTTGTATTTTTCTTATCATATGTTGGTTTTTTTATAAATAAAATTGCTAAAATGAAAATAAAAAAGTCATATAATCTTGTTTTAAAGATCACTTCTGGGCTGGAGAGATGGCTTAGCAGTTAAGTGCTTGCCTGTGAAGCCTAAGGACCCCGGTTTGCGGCTCAACTCCCCAGGACCCACATTAGCCATATGCACAAGGGGGCATAAGCATCTGGAGTTCTTTTGCAGTGGCTGGAGGTCCTGGCGTGCCCATTCTCTCTCTATCTGCCTCTTTCTCTCTCTGTCTGTCACTCTCAAATACATAAATAAAAATGAACAAAAAAATTTTAGAAAAAGATCACTTCTTAGTTCACAGGATATGATAGGAATCAGGAGTTGAGTAAATGAGTAAGGAAGATTTGTTGATCAAACAGGAACAAATAAATTCCATAAGTAATAGTCAAAGGATCAGAGACTGGTCTAATACATCAGTCCCTCTCTGCAGTTAGCCAAAAAAGTTGACTAAACAATGAATTTTACCTAGTAAAGGAAGTCAATCACTGAATGTATAAGCTTTATGGCAAGTATATAAGGGTTTGTGAGAAGGACAGTCATCTGATCCAAAGATGAGACAAAATTGCACCTGGCCTATATCTATCGCTAGAATGTCTTTCGCATATTTGCACAGGGGAGGGAAGAAGGGCATCTTACTATTTAAAAACAGATACTTCCAGGCAGGCATAGTAGCACATGCTTTAAATACCAGCACATGGGAGGCAGATGTACCAGGATCACTGTGAGATCAAGGCAAGTTTGGGACTACATAGTGAATTCCATATCAGTCCGGGTTAGGGTGAAACCCTACTTTGGAAAAATTATTTAAAAAAAACAACAGATACTTCCATGACATACTGAGTTTTCCCATTGCAGACCCACATGCATCAGTGAGGACACATTGTAGAAATGTCCTGTCTTTCTATAGCTAAGACAGAGAAGATAATAGATAGATAGGTATGTGTACGTATGCATGCATATATGTATGTGTGTGTATATGTATGCATGTATAGATAGATAGATATAGGTAGATACACAGATGTTACATAGATAACTGGAATGAGAGAGAAATAGAGATAAAATATAGAGATAGGGAAATAAATGATAAGACAGAGGATAATAAGGAAGGAGAAGAAGAAAGAAAACGTAGCATACATCATATTTTGACTACCTACATTAATAAAAGACATTCTACATATATGGTGGATTGGATGCCAATGGTACAAAATTTATTTATTCCTATGTAGAGCAGGAAGAAGTGCTGAGGTAAATTTCATGTCTGTTACCAGTACTATTCTTACAACCTTCCTTCCTTTACATTTGTTTGCTATTATGATGGCTACTTTAAGATCAGTTTCTTCCTTGGCAAAGAATCATATATGGTACAATTGTCTCAGAATTCTAGCTCTAAAGATTCAAATTCCTGTTTCACATAGCTTTAATGGACTGTTACACTCCTTTTCCCAGCATTTAAATATGTTCAGCCCTTATCTTACAAGCAGTGACTTGTTTCTTACACAACCCAACAGACACTTGTCAGTCAGTGTTTTACTTTAATCTATCATTCCTTGATATGTTCCTTATTACTTTCTTACTGACTCACCTTTTGTTATTTAAACTGAGAACTCTTTATTCTTATTAATATCTCAAATACTGAGCATTCTTAATAATTTCATTCTAAACTACATTTCCCTCATTCTCTAAATTGTTCTATATCCCATCTACTTCTGTAGGGCATCATAATATCAAAGGTCCCTGAATATGCATCAGCAGTTGTGTTCTCTTTTCTAATATCCAGAATTTCATATTCATTTCCTAAGTGAACTACTCCACTTATATTCCCACCATTTCTTCACCTCAAAATTTCTATATCATAAATTCATTCATAATAGTTTTTCATCTTTTCCTGAGATTTTTTTTTCTCTTCATAAATAACATCATTTGGATAAACCAGTTTCTGAGCCCACAGCTGAGGCAATGTATTTCCTTTGTCATTCTCCTTTATCTCAAGATCATCCCAGACATCAAGTTCTGATATTTCTGCCTCTAAAATATTAATCTAATCCATGTTTTTCTCTCCATTCCCTATGGCCTCCTTAGATCAGACCACTATAATCTTATCTGTTTGTTTGGTTTTCTTTTTCATTTGAGAGAGAAAGAGAGAGGGATGCAGATATATATAAAGAGAATGGGTGCCAGGGCCTTTAGTGACTGCAAATGAACTCCAGATGTTTGTGCTACCTTGCTTATCTGGCTTTATGTGGGCACTGAGGAATCAAACCTAGATCCCTTGGCTCTGCATGCAAGAAACCCAATTACTAAGCCATTTTTCCAGCCCCACTATAATCATTTTACAGTCATTAAATTTGTCCACATCTTGCCTTCCCACTTTAAGTGTGATCTCTAACAGGAAGCATAAAAATATTTTTAAATGAAAATATAACTATATATCAATTTACAAGGCTTCCTTCCAGGTACTCCTGAGGTCCATAAAACCAATTATCTCAGTTCTTCATTCATTACATGCTATGTTTCATGTTAACATTTTTAAAAAGGATAAGATACCCTCTCTCTATGAATGACTTTGTTATATGAATAAAAATGCTACAAATGACTTACATGGGCCTTATCCCATGTAAACCAGGATCCATTGGTTTTGCAGGTAAATGCCTTAACCACTAAGTCTACTCTCTAGCCCCAGTGTGGCTTTTCCCAGCTTTCTGTCAGTTGGTCTACATGGAGGAGGTTTTCAGCTCAGCTCCAGCAGGATTTCTCAATGACCTTGCAGCCCAAGTATGTGAAGTCTTCAGCAATATGGTATTATCATCTATTTCTGGTGGGAAAGCAAGGGTCTTGGTAATGGTCTGTAATGTTTTGGGGGTATTAGGGACCTCCCTGGCCAGCAACTCACTGGAAGGTACCCCATCCCTGGCACTAAAAGTTTTCTAGTAACAATCTATGGCTACTGAGTGTTTCATTGTCCAAAAAAGCAAACTCCTTTTGAAAGAATTGAGTGGAGAAGGAACCTGCTTTACAAGACTAGATTTATTTCGTCTCTGAAATAAGAATATGGCTGTGCCCTCCACACCTGGTATTGGTTTCAGAAGCATAGAAAATGTGTGGAGTGGTTGTGAGTTGCACCCAGTTCTAGGAGTCACTGCTGAGATGCAGCATGAGGCAGGGCCTGATGTCATGATAGGCTGAAAGAGCCTTTGAAAGATTGACTGTGGTTTGCATGAAGACCTGAAGATGTTTTCGATGTACCAGAACTATGCAAAAGCTACCATAGAGCACACTGTTGGCCTGGGATGAAAGTGTTCCCTAGCTACTCTGCACAACTGGACCCAAATGGTACCATAAAATTCTACATCCTAAAAGATGGACTACATGGTTGAAACTTCATCAGGTCCTTAGAGCGAACACCTGAATTCCAGGGCCATGGAGAGGGTATGATGAAGACTGGCCTTAATCTTCTTCTGTTTCTCTCTCTCTCTCTCTCTCTCTCTCTCTCTCTCTCTCTCCCTCTCTCCCTCTCTTCTATCTCTTTTATATTACTTATCTTTTTCTTCCTTCTTTTCCTTGGTGCTGGCCTGTAACTCCCAGTACCAGCATGTGGTTAGCATCCACAATGAGCTGTTGATCAAAGAGACCTACAAGGTTTCCAAAATGAAGACAGACTTCTGTCAGAGTACTTGATGACCCACCAAATGTTAGTGGTTAGACCCTACTGCCAAAGACACCATATGCTGTTGGTATGGAACATGGAATGATCTGGCTAGAATCTGTAAGACAGTCAAACCCCAGACAGTTAGCTTGTCTAGTACAAGAAGGTACTACATGAGCGACTGGAGAAAATGACCAAAGTCTGTCCAAGCAACTCATGTTCTAAGCTACTCAGCAGCAACAGCCTGACGTGATGCTCATAGAATTGCAATGGTGCCACAAAGCCATGGTTGGTAACCAAATGCTCTTGATTTGTCTACCTGATCCATTCAGTTGAATGAGACCCATAGCTGGAGCTGGGGGAGAAAATCAGAACCATGTCCAAACAATGAGCCTGCTCTCCATTATTTTATTTAGTTTTTTCAGTTTTTCAAGGTATGGTATCACTGTACCCAGGCTAACCTGGAATTCACTATGTAGTCTCATGTTGGCCTCTTACTCATGGTGATCCTCCTACCTTTGCCTCCTAAGTGCTGGGATTGAAGCCACGTACCACCACATCTGGCTCCCTCTCTCCATTATTAAGCTCCTACCAATCATGGCCTACAAGAGAGCCTACACCTATTAAATTCTCTCTAAAATAATAATGGTTGTCCCATTTATCTGGAGCTGACTTCACTCTCCATTGGAGAATTTGTTTCTCTCATTCAGATGGATGCAGATCCTGAGGAGAGAATCAGACCATTGCACCATACCAGGGGCCCAGCTGGAACCAAGTGTAATTGGGGAAATAAGCAAGGGCATTGCTTTCTTGGTGAACCTGGTACCAGCACAAAGGAGAAGAAAATACACACAGAGAATACTCAACTCCTTCCAAACCAGATATCTAGTGACACAGAGGCTCCCAAGACCTCATCACTGAAGTTGACATAAAATGGACCCAACATGGCTCAGGGAACTTGGCGGAAGAGGGAGTAGAAAGATTGTTAGGGACACATATTGGGACATTATGCACAGAGACATTGCCTCCTACCCATAACTGATGGTTAACCCCACAGTGCACAACCCACATTCCCCAACAAGGAGGGTCCCTGCAGAGGGTGGAGGACAGGGAGGAGGCTAATGATGGTACCAATATGGCTGTATACACACCATGTATATAACTAATGAAAATGTATTTCACACAATAAAAAAGAAAATATCATGAGAGAGATTTAAGAAAGAGCATAGACATCAAAATACAAAATTTTATGGAAGAAACATGTCCTAAAGTAAGACTTTAAAAGGTATACATTTTTTTTTCTTTATTAGTTAGTTTTGTATTCATCACATACAGTCAGTTTGGTACCATTATTAGGCTCATATGTGACATACCCCGTCCCCTTGGGCCCTCTTTGTTGAGGTATACAGGTCATGTATTGTGGAGGTAGCCCACAGTAATGGGTAAGCTAAATGTCTCTGCATATCATGACCCAACATGTGGCTCTGACATTCTTTCCGCCCCCTCTTCCGCAAAATTTCCCTGAGCCATGTTGCGATCATTTTTGGTCTGCTTCAGTGATGAGGTGTTGGGGGCCTCTGAATCTCTGGCTCTCTGATTTGGTAGGAGTTGAATTTTCTCTGTGATGATCTCCTTCCCCCTTGTGCTGGTATCTGGTTCATCAGCAAAAGAGCCCCCTTGCTTGTTTCTCTAATTTTTCTTAGTTTCAGCCGGGGCCATTTTGAGATATGATGGAGTGGCTCTCTCCTTAGGATCTACATCTATCTGAAAAAGAGAAGCAGATTCTCCAACGGAGAGTAAGTTACCACCAGGACAAATGAGATAACCTTCTACTTTTTTTATAGAGAATTTAATAGGTGTAGGGCCCCTTGTAGCCCACAATTGATGGTAGCTTGATATTGGAGAGAGGGCTTAAGTTTGGATATGGTTCTGAATTGTTTCCCAGCTCCAGCTATGGGTGCTATACCAGTGAGGGGATCAGTTACCCAGACTGAGAGCAGTTGGTTCCCCACCATGGCTGTGTGCCACCACTGCACTTGTGTGGGCATCACAACAAGTTATTTGCTGCTAAATAGGTTAGACCATGCATTGCTTCGACAGATATTGGTCATTTTCCCTCAGTCACCCATGTAGCACCCTCTGGCACTAGACGCTCTGACTGTCTGGGGATTAACTCTCTTCCAGCTTCCAGCCATGCCATTCTAATTTGAATGTCAATCACACAAGTAGTCTTCAGCAGTAGGGTCTTACCACTTGCCTTTGGTGGGTCATCAAGTACTCTGACAGAAATCTGTCTGTCTTTTAGGAAACCTTGTAGGTCTCTCTGATCAAAAGCTCATTGTGGATGATAGCCTTATGCTGGTTCTGGGAGTTACAAGTTAGTGCCCACTAAGAAAATGAGGCAAAAGATAACTAATATACAAGAGTTAGAGATAAGAGAGAGAGAGAGACAGAGGGAGAGGGGAAGTGAGGGAGGGAAGATGTAGAAGATTAAGGTTAGTCTTGATCTTACCCTTTCCAGTGTCTTGTGGTTCAGGTGTTCCCTGTAAGGGCCTGGTGAAGGTTCAGCCATTTGGTCTGTCTTTTAGTAAGTAGAAAATTATGGTACCATTGCCGTTTGTGTCTAGATTTGTGTTTCCCACCCCTTTGATGCCCTCCACCCCTCCCCTTCCATCCTAGTGTCTAGTCTAGGAGATGCTTGCTGGGTATGTAAGGTATCTTGGGAAGATTAAGGTTAGGTGCTGTAGATGAGTGAGACTATGTGGTGATTTTTTTTCTGTGACTAGGTAAGTTCACTGAGAATGATCTGTTCCAGGTTCAACCATTTTTCCTCAAATTTCATTGTGTCATTTTTTCTTACTGCTGTATAGAATTCCATTGTGTAGATATACCACATCTTAGTTATCCATTCTTTTAGTGATGGACATCTGGGGTGATTCCAGCACATAGCTATTATAAGTTGAGCCGCTATAAACATGGTTGAGCAAATCTCTCTAGCCTGTGGTTTTCAGGTTTTAGGGTAGATGCCCAGTAAGGGAATAACTGGGTGTGTTGGTATCTCTATACTCAGCTTTTTCAGAAGTCTCCATATTACTTTCCAAAGTGGTTGTACCATGCTACATTCCCACCAACAGTGGATGAGTGTTCCTACTTCTCCACATCCTTGCCATCATTTATTTTTATTTGATTTTTTGATGTTTGCTATCCTTATTGGGGTAAGGTGGAATCTCATAGTTGTTTTAATTTGCATTTCTCTGATGATTAGGGATGATGAACATTTTTTAAGTGTATGTTTGCTGTTTATATTTCTTCCTCTGTGAACTGCCTGTTCAGCTCTTTGCCCCATTTTGTGAGTGGGGTGTTTGACTTCTTACTGTTTAGATTTTTGAGTTCTTTGTAGATTCTAGAGATTAGGCCTCTGTCATTTGGATAACCCGCAAATATTTTCTCCCATTCTGTGGGTAATCTATTAGCATTGCTTGTTGTATGCTTGTCTGTAAAGAAACTCTTCAGCTTCATGTGATCCCATTGGTTGAGTGATGGTTTAAATTCATGAGCTACTGGTGTTTTGTTCAGGAAGTCTTTTTCCATTCTGATATCATGGAAAGTACTTCCTAAATTTTCTTCCAGTAGTATTCGAGTTTCTTGTCTTATATTGAGGTCTTTGATCCATTTGGACTTGAGTGTACTGCATGGTGAAATGTGTGGATCAAGTTTCAGTTTCCTGCATATGGTTATCCAGTTTGTCCAGTACCATTTGTTGAAGATGCTGTCTTTTTTTCCAGCCTATATTGTTTGGGCCTTTATCGAATATCAAGTAGCTATATTTGCTTGACACAAAGTCCAGGTCCTCAAGTCTATTCCATTGATCTATACTTCTGTATTTATGCCAGTACCATGTTGTTTTTATTACTATGGCTTTGTAATATAGCTTTAGATCAGGTATGGTGATGCCTCAAGAGGTATTTCTTTTGCTGAGGATATGTATGGAAATGTGAGGCCTTCTGCCTTTCCATATGAAATTTGAGATCATTTTTTCTGTCTCTGTGAAGAACAGTGTAGGGATTTTAATTGGAATTGCATTAAATCTGTATATTGCCTTTGGTAGGATTGTCATCTTCACAATGTTAATTCTGCCTATCCAGGAACATGGGAGGTCTTTCCATTTTCTCAAGTCCGTCTCAATTTCTTTTTTGAGTGTTTTTATGTTTTCCTTGGATAGATCTTTCACTTCCTTGGTTAACTTTATTCCAAGGTATTTTTTTTTGTTGCAATTGAAAATGGGACTATATCCCTTATTTATTTCTCAGTATCTTTGCAATTTGCATAAAGTAAGGCTACTGATTTTTGGGCATTGGTTTTGTATCCTGCTACTTTGCTATAGGAGTTAATCACCTTCAGGAGTTTTGGGATGGAGTCTCTCGGTTTTCTTACATATATAATCATTTCATCAGTGAATAAAGCTAACTTAACTTCTTCCTTTCCAAATTGTATCCCTTTTATTTCCTTCTCCTGTCTTATTGCTTGAGCTAGGACTTACAGTACTATATTGAAAAGCAGAGGTGAGTGTGGAGAACCCTGTCTTGTTCCTGATTTTAATGGGAATTCCTCCAGTCTCTCTCCATTAAGTATTATTTGAGCCTTCAGAGCTTCATATATTGCATTTATTAGGTTAAGATATGAACCAACCATGCCAATTCTCTCCAATATTTTGAACATGAAGTGATGTTGAATCTTGTCAAAGGCCTTTCCTGCATCTATCGAAATGATCATGTGGTTTTTATGTTTAACCTTGTTTATGTGGTGTATTACATTGACAGATTTCCATATGTTGAATCACCCCTGTGTTTCTGGAATGAATCCCACTTGGTCAAGTTGGATAATGCTTTTGATGTGCTGTTGGATTCAGTTTGTGAGGATTTTGTTTGGGATCTTTGCATCTAAATCCATCAGGGAAATAGGCCGGTAGTTTTCTTTTCCTGTGGCATCTCTGCCTGGTTTTGGAATTAGGGTGATGCTAGCTTCATAAAAGGAGTTGGGTAGCTTTTCCTGTTCACCAATTGTTTTGCACATTTTCAAAAGATTGGTTTGAGTTCTTCCATGAAGGTTTGATAGAATTCAGCTGAGAAGCCATCTGGTCCTGGACTCTTCTTTTTTTGGAGGTTTTTCATTACTTTCTAAATCTCCATGAGTGTGATGGGTTCATTGTGGTGATTAATCTGCTCTGAGTTTAGCTTTGATAGATGGTATGTGTCCAGGAATTTATCCATCTCCTGCACATTATCCAGTTTTCTGAAGTAGAGGTTTTTGAAATAAGTCCTGATGATTCTCCCAATTTCACTTATGTCTGTTGTGATCTCTCCTTTTTCATTTTGAAGTTTGTTAATTTGAAGCTTCTCCTTTTTTTGCTTGTTCAGATTGGCCAGGGGTTTGTCAATCTTGTTTATTTTTTCAAAGAACCAGCCCTTTGTTTTGTCAATTGTGTTAATTGTTTCCTTCGTTTCCAGTTCATTGATTTCTGCTCATTTTAATTATTTCTTTCCTTCTGGAGCTCTTTGGGTTGGATTTTTCTTGTTTTTCAAGTGCGTTTAAGTGGGTGGTTAGGACATCGGTTTGGGACCTTTCTGTCTTTTTTATGAAGGCATTGAGTGCTATGGAATTTTCCCCTGAGGACCGCCTTCATTGCGTGCCATAAGTTTTGGTACGATGTGTTCTCATTGTCGTTCAATTCCAGAAATTTTGCAATTTCATTTTTTATTTCATCCACTATCCATTTATTGTTTAAAAGTGTGCTGTTCAGTTTCCCGGTGCCATTGGGATTCTTAGTGGGTCTTTTGTTGTTGATTTCTAGCAATATAGAATTGTGATCCGATATCATGCAGGGAATTATGTCAATCTTCCTAAATATGTGGAGGCAGTCTTTGTGACCCAGTATATGGTCTATTTTAGAGAATGTTTCATGGGCTGCTGAGAAGAATGTGTAGTCTATGGATTTGGGATGGAAGGTTCTGTAGATGTCCTTTAGGTCTAAGTGATCTATGGTTTTGTTGAGCTCTCTTACTTCTCTGTTGCGTTTCTGTTTGGATGATCTGTCTATTACTGATAATGGTGTATTGAAGTCCCCAGCTATGATGGTGTTTGTGGTTATTCCTGTTTTATTGTCAAGTAGGTTTTTTTTTTTTTATTTTTTTTATAAACTGTGGTGCCCCTGTTTTTGGAGCATACAGATTTATGATTGTAATATCCTCTTGATGGATAGTTCCCTTGATAAGTAGGAAGTGGCCTTCTTTGTCTTTTTTGATTATTTTTGGTTTGAAGTCTATTTTGTCCGATATTAATATAGCTACACCTGCTTGCTTCTTATTCCCATTTGCTTGGAATACTGTTTTCCACCCTTTCACCCTGAGGATATATCTGTCTTTAATGGTGAGGTGGGTTTCTTGAAGGCAACAGATTGAGGGGTCTAATTTTTTGATCCATCCTGTTAGCTTGTGTCTCTTGATGGGTGAATAAAGCCATTAATATTTAGGGTAATGACTGTGAGATTTGATTTGATCCCTGCCATATTGTGATGGTAAATGTGGGTTGGTGTTTTCATGGGCGTTGATGTTTTTTGTGCCTACTCTGAGTTTGGTTGTTGTGATCTGCTTCTGGTATGCAATTGTGTTTGATTATTTTTTTCTTCTCTGTGGAGAATTTGCTGAAATACTCACTGTAGGTTTGGTTTTTGTTTTCATATAATTGTAAAGCTGAATTTTGTTGTGGAATGTTTTCCTTTCACCATCTATTATGAGGGATACTTTTGCTGGGTAGAATAGTTTGGTTTGGAAGCCATAGGTTCTTAGACTTTGCAGTGTTTCATTCCTGGCCCTTCTAGCTTTCAGGGTTTCCATTGAGAAGTCTGAAGTAATTCTGATGGGGTTACCTTTGAAGGTGGTGTGCTGTTTTTCCCTAGCTGCTTTTAGGATTTTCTCTTTTCTGTCAATGTTTAGAGTCTTAATGATAATATGTCTTGGAGAGTTTCTCCTTTGATCCAGTCTGTTTGGAGTTCTATTCACTTCTTGTATCTTGATGGGCCTTTCTTTTAAGAGTCTGGGGAAGTTTTCTTCAATTATTTTGTTATATAAGTTCTCCATGCCTTTGGACTGAATTTCTTCTCCTTCTGGTTTTCCCATGATACTGATATTAGGACATTTATGTGTATCCCTTAATTCCTTCATGTTCCGTTCACAGGAGCTTTTGAACTTACTGAAATTTTTGAACTCTTGAACTGTTTCTTCCATCTTGTTTTCCAGATGAGAGTTTCTATTCTCCACTTGGCTGACTCTATTCTTGAGAGCTTCTAGCGAGTTTTGGACTTGTTCAATTAAGTTTGCATTGTCTACTACTTTCCTATGTATAATGTTCATCCCTCTGTCAAGCTCCCTTTTCACTTCATTTTCTGATTTTCTTGATGATTCTTGGAGTTCATCCTTGCATTTCTCTATGTCTTAATTTAGCATGGCCAGCTGATTTTTAATGTATTCTTTTTTTCACTCTCCCTCAAATCTCTTAACTCTCTTTGAAATCCTTCCAATTTCTTATCTAATCCTTCCAATTTGTTATCTATTAGTTCTAGTTTAGTGATGGCAGCATCCACACGATTATCGGCCCTTTGTTGCTTTCTTGCAAGTTCTACCAGTAGGTTGGTCAGGGTTGCATTGCTTATTGCTTCAATTTGGTGTTCTGGTCCTATTGGTTCTTCTATGTTTTGGTTAGATGTATTCACTGTGGGACTGGGTGATCTACCTGGATTTTCTTGCATTTGATTTTTCATGTTATTTCTTTTGTGCTGTGTTCTGCCCATGACAGTGTATGGGCAGGTAGGTAGGCATATCATCCTGGGCTCAAGAACAATGGGAATCTTATGCAGCCTGGGGCAGTTACCAAGCAGCCTGGACTTTGACTCTCACTTGCCAAAGCCGCCTATCTACTGCCTGGCAGGGGTGCCAAAGTTGCCTGAGTTCTCAAGCGGTAATGTGCCAAAGCTGCCTGCATTCGAGCTAGGAGTGGCACTGAGGCACCAAGCACTGAAGCAGCCCAAACTCTGGCTGGGAACGCTGGGATCCGGAAGCAGTCTGTGCTCCCCCACCACAGGACAATGGCAGGACAGCCGTCGTGTTGGACAGGTAGGGAATGGCACCTGAGCTGGCGCAAGCGAGAGACACAGTCTGAGCTTGTGTGGCACCTGCTGTGGGACTGGGCTCTCTCAGTAAGTGGGTGAGTGGAAGAAAGTGTGGAACAGTCTAAGCTTCCGCACGCAGGGAACAATTGGCGCCTGGTGGCAGCAGTGCGGGTGCAGGCGTAGCAGCAACCGCAGTGGCGGTGCTGTGAACACGGTGGTTATTTGGGGAGAGGGGTGGGCTACCCGCCTGCGAGGGGATCAGTGATTCCCTGTTCCCCCGCCTCTGTGCCCTCCCAGATTTCTCTCCCCCAAAAGCCACCATGTACCTTTAATATCTTGCCTTTCTTTCCCCGGGATTTGCAGCACAGCTAGGCAGTTGCTATCTTGGCCAGAAGTCCTTTAAAAGGTATAAATTTTATATGACGTTTTGACAGCCTCAGACTTTGGTTTGAAATGCATAATAATTTTACCATCTCTTAATGGTAGACTAGAAATCCAGCCTGTAAAAGCCATAGCTTCATAATATGTAGTCCTTTACAGAAGATATATACTTTTATTGTTTGGGGTAGAAAAATAAAGGAATAACATTAATAAGAATTTTGCCTTTCTAGGACACAGTGAAAAAGTCCTTATTAAGTGCTTTTTGTGGAGACTGTGTTTGGTGAGAAACAGATTGCCCTGTTAGTGTTGTCAAGTCTCCAGGCCTTTAGCTGCTCCACAACACAATAGGAATGTTTTTGCCAAGTATTAAATGAAAGAAAGATGTAAAAATGAGTATCTCTAAACTGAGTATCACTCATTTTTAAAGTGACATACAAATACATTTACCACAACTCACTTTATGCCATTCTGGGGACTTCCTACTTAATCATAGGACAATGAAGTATTGAATGTAAATTCACACAAGCATCCCTCCATTGCAAGATTATCTGAGCCAGTGTAGGGTATGAAGAAGAGGAGTTTAAAGCAGGGGTAGCATAATTAGCTCTATTGCACACTCAGAAAATAATATATGTCATCAGTCAAGAAAAGAAGGCAAATGACCTACATACAGAGAGCCAGTCAAGTGCATTGAGTAGCTTGGTGATGTCTCTCTCCATGTTATGCTTCCTGTGGTATCTCTGATAACAGGATTGCTTATAAAGTAACTTTCTTCTTTCTTCTACCACATATAAAGGAAGAAGTGACATAGAAATAACTTAAAAATAAAAAAAAATGTTCTGGTTATACCATCCAAACACATGCAAGTTTTCTTTCATTTATATTTTATTAACATAATAAATAATATAATTATTAGTCACTTTAATTTTGGTTACACTTTATTTTTAGAGTACTAGCTAGCTGATATAAAGTAGGAAATCAACTAAAAATCATTCTTCCCAAGCATAAAATTAGTAAGGTTTTAAATGTGATTTTTATCATGTTCTCATCACCTGTGTTTGAAAAGATGGAATATAAGGGAGCTTTAAAAATGGACTATTGGAGCTGGAGAGATGGCTCAGAGGTTAAAGGTGCTTGTTTGCAAAGCCTGAAGGGCTGGGTTCAATTGCCCAGTACCTGAATAAAGCTACCCAAAGTGGTGCATGCATATCAATAGGCCCTGACATGCCTATTCTCATCCTCTCTCCCTCCCGGCCTCTTTTTCTGTCTCTCTATATCTGTTTATTAATAAAAATATTTCAAAAAGTAAAAACAAACAATTGATGTTTTCTACCATTCATGATAAAGCATAACATTACCAAAACATTTTAAATATAGAAAGTTAAGCAGTTAATAAAGAATAGTCTAATAGATTATACAATACATAAGAAGAAAACAAAATTGACTTCTGGATAAGATGGTGGCATAGGAGCCATGCCAAAGCAGTCTAGGATGGGATGTAAGCACAGTCCCAGCAAAATACAATGTTCTTCTGAAAAGTGAAGGAGTATAGGTTATTCTTTCACACAGCAGAGAAGCCAGAGAGACCGACCAAGATAAACCAGAAAGGAAGAAAATGGCTTGATCTACATGGTCCATGCACCCAGCCATTACTGCCCCATCAGGCACTCCAAGCAGTGGCAGCAGCAGAGGAAAAAAAGGAGGGGATTTTTCACTTTCATCAGCCTCCCTGCAAAGTTAAGAAATCAAAAATAAAGACAGCTGAGATAAACCAAAGAGCTACTGAAAGGGATACAGGTAGAACTTTGTGAGGAACTGCAGAAGTCATAACTCCCCCATTCCCCATCATTACAACTGGAAACCACTGGCATTCATTCCCAAGTGGAAGCATAGCCAGCAGAGCTGATCAGAGGGTCCAGCTCCACAGCACAACATGGAGGGATCAAGATGGGTACTCAGCATTGGTGAGATTGGAAGCCACCCCAAAAGTTAATGAGGCTGACTGACAAAAAAAAAAAAAAAAAAAAGAAAAGAAAAGAAAAAGAAAAAAAACAGTACATAGGCCTGCATTGGAAGAGCTAATCTCTCTTTCCTTGTCAGGGCAAGTTATGGGTTATATATTCTTGGTTGGCTTTACCATTTTCAAATAACCTGCATTTTGGAGTTCAATATGGTTGCCTTTGATGCTTTCATATTTATACAGCGTTTGTCTTTTGTTTCTGTCATCATTGGGGGCAGGGTCTGATCTAGATCCAAGCTGACTTGGAACCCAATTCACAACAGAAATCTCTACGTCCTAGCTGACAAAATTAAGGGTGTAAGACAACACACACCCTTAGGGAATTTGGTTTGTTTTAGTCCCCACAATTGCATACTTTGTACTGTTTTTTATTGATTGTGTATGTTGTGTGGTTGATGTTTACAACTTGCCAGTAAATTGTTCCACACAGTCCACTTGAATACTTGCTTAGCAAGCAAACTCAACACCTAGGAACACTTTTGTGGCTGGATTGGGGTACAAGAGCTACACCTGGCACCTTGAACTCACATACTGAGGATATACAGGTGGATTACCACCTCTGGGAACACTGAAGAGAAATAGAAAACCCAAGTCTTAAATCAATTCAGGATGAAAAAGTTGCTGCATTATAATGTAAGAAATTCAAAGAATCAAGAAAAAACAGCCCCAACAGAAATTATAAATCCATCAGAAATGATCACCAGTGAGACTGTTTTAGATGAAATTCCTGACAAAAAATTCAAGAAAATGATGGTATCTATGCTCAAAGAAATCAGAGAAGAAATGAGGGGGAATCAAAGAAGAAAACAAAGGAACTAAAGAAGAAAACAAACTTCTGAAAGAGAACACAGGAAATGAATTTAATGAAACAAGGGGGTCATTAAAATACATCAGTAAGTAAATTAAAATACTGAAGAAAAACCAGGATGAAATCCTAGCTCTGAAGAATACAGTCAGTGAAATAAAAAATTCTGTTGAAGGTCTCACCAATAGAATGGATAAAGGGAAGAACAGAATATCAAAACTAGAAGATCAGGTAGCAGACTAATACAGTCCAACAAAGAGAAAGACAAACTAATAGCAAGGAATGGATGGAAATTTCAAGAAGTCTGCGACATTATGAGAAGATCAAACATAACAATTCAGGACATAATAGAAGGAGAAGAATTCCAATGCAAAGGATTAGTAGGTGTTTTCCACAAAATCATAGATGAAAAATTTCCCCAATTTGGGAAAGAAATGCCAATGCAGATACAAGAAGTTTTTATAACACCAAACAGATAAAAACTGGAAAGAACCTCTCCATCCCATGTTATAATTAACCTACTAAACACACAAACAAAGAAAATATATTGAAAGCAGTTAGAGAGAAAAAGCAAAACACCTACAAAGGCAAGCCCATCAGAATAAGTGCCAATTACTCAACACAAACTTTAAAACCAGAAGGGCTTGGAATACTGTATTCCAAGTTATGAATTATGACAACTGTCAACCAAGATTACTTTATTCTGCAAAGCTATCTATCCACATTGATTTAGAAATAAGGGTATCTCACACACAAAAAAAAAAAAAAACAGGTGAAAGGGACTCATGACAACTAAACTAGCTCTACAGAAAAGGAATTAATAATGATGAAGAGAAAGCAAAACACACACAGGAGGAAATAGATTTTAAAAAACACTCAAATTTAATAGTAAAAACAAACGAGTAAAGGGAAAACAGGCAACACTACAAAATAAGAAGAATGGTGAAAATAAATACATGCCTTTCAATAATAACTCTTAATATGAATGGCCTCAATGCACCAAACAAAGGCACAGGATTGCAGACTGGATTGAAAGGCAGGATCCTGCCATTTGTTCCCTCCAGGTAACTCATCTCCAAATAAAAGAGACACTGTTTGAGGGTGAAAAGATGGAAAACAGTATTTCAAGCAAATGGGCCTAGGAAACAAGCAGGGGTTGCTATCCTAATACCTGACAGGATAGACTTCAAACCAACATTATTGAGGAAAAATAAAGATGGTCATTTGATACTGATGAGAGGAACACTCTAACAGGAGGACATTACAATCCTAAACATATATGAACCTAACATGGGGCTCCCAGTTTCATCAAACAAACACTATTAGACTTATGGTCACAGATAACATCAAACACAATTGTAGTGGGCGATTTCAATACCCCACTCTCATCAATTGACAGGTCAAAAATAATCAAAACATAATCAGAGAGACATCTGAACTAAATGACATCATGGAACAAATGGACCTAACAGCTATCGACAGAACAACCCATCCAAATGCTGCAGAATACATTTTTCTCAGCAACACATGCAACATTCTCTAAAATAGACCATATATTAGGACACAAAGCAAATCTCAACAAAAACAGGAAAATTGAAATAATTCCCTTGTATCCTATGTGACCACAATGAGATAAAACTGCAAATCAGTAGCAAGAAATGTTACAGAGCACATAGAAACTCATGGAGACTAACCAGTACACTATTGAATGATCAAGGGGTCATTGAAGAAATCAAAAAGGAAATCAATAAATTCATAGAATCAAATGATGGTGATAATACAACATACCAAAACTTTTGGAACACAGTGAAGGCAATCCTAAGAGGGAAATTTATAGCTCTAAGTGCCTATATTAAGAAATTACAGAGTTCACAAATAAACAATTTAATGTTTCACCTTAAGGCCTTGGGATCAGAAGAACAAGGCAAACTAAATACCCTAGATGGGAAGAAATAATAAAGATTAGAGCAGAAGTTAATGAAATGAAAACCAAAATAAATCCAAATAATCAATGAAATAAAGAGTAGGTTTTTGAGAGAATAAACAAGACCAATAAACCTTAGCAAATTCGACCAGAAGAAAGAGAGAAGAGACAAAAATCAATAGGATTAGAGATGAAAAAGGCACCATTACAACAAATTCCAAAGAATTTCAGAAAATTATCAGGACATACTGTAAAAATATATATGTCTCTAAGTTTGAAAATCTGAAAGCAAGCTAGGTTTGAGAACACCAGTCTCCATTTGATCCAAAGGAACAGTTCCAATACCTCCAGTTTTATAGACATCCTGAAGGGGCAGACGCAGAGGCTTGTTGGATGAGTGGGTGGTAGGATGTAATCCAAAGCTTCCGGCAGTGTGGATCCACTGGCACTGCCATCCTTGCAGGTGACTTTCCATCCCTTGAACTGAAATCAATGGATGATTTTCTTGATTCATGTGACCTCCCAAAATTAAATCAAGATGAGATAAACTATTTAAACAGACCTATAATAACTGTGATGATCCAAGCACTTATAAAAAAAAAAAAATCTCCCAACTAAATAAAGTCCAGGCCCAGATGGAATCACTGGTGAATTTTACCAGACCTTCATGGAACTAACACCACTGCTTCTCAAACACTTCCATAAAATAGAAAAGGAAAGAATTCTACCAAACTCCTTCTATGAAGCTAGCATCATCCTCATACCAAAACTAGGCAGAGACAAAAATAAAAATAAAAAAGAAAGAAAGAAAGAAAGAAAGAAAGAAAGAAAGAAAGAAAGAAAGAAAATTACAAACCAAACCAATATTCCTCATGAACATAGATGCAAAAATTCTGAACAAAATATTGGCAAACAATATATCAGAAAGATCATTCACCCCAACCAAGTAGGCTTTATCCTAGAGATGCAGGGATGTTTCAACATATGCAAATCAATAAAGTTAATACATTACATAAATGGACCAAAGGACTAAAATCACATGATCATCTCATTAGGTGCACAAAAGGCATTCAACAAAATCCAACATCTTTTCATGGTAAATGTATTATAGAAACTGGGAATAGAAGGAAAATATCTCAACATAATAAAAGCTATGTATGGCAAGCCTACAACCAACATAATACTAAATGGAGAAAAACTTGAAGCTTTTCCACGAAATTTAGGAGCAAGACAAGGGTGTCCACTGTCCCCAGTTTTATTTAATACAGTACTGGAAGTCTTAGCTATAGCAGTAAGGCAAGAGACACTCATAAGAGGGAAACAAATTGGAAAGAAATAGAACAAATTATCACTATTTGCAGATAATATGATTCTCTACAAAAAAGACCCTAAAAACTCCACCAGCAAACTGTTAGAGCTGATAAATGCTTTTAGCAACATAGCAGGATAGAAAATAAATGCACAGCAATCAGTAGCTTTCCGATATACTAACAAAAAACATGTGGAAGATGAAACCAGGAAATCTCTCCATTGACAATTGCCTCAATAAATAAATAAATAAATAAATAAAGTATCTTGGAATAAACTTAAACATGGAAGTGAAGAATCTCTACAATGAGAACTTTAAAATACTCAAGCAAGAAATTACAAAACACACGAGGAAATGGAAAGACATTCCATGTTCTTGGACTGGAAGAGTCAATATTGTGAAAATGTCAATCTTACAAGAAGCAATCTACACATTTAATGCAATCCCCATTAAAATTCCAATGACATTGTTCACAGAAATAGAAAAAAAATCCTAAAATTCACTTGGAGGCAAAAAAAACCTCGAATAGCCAAAACAATTTTGAGCTACAAAAATGAGGCTAGTGGTATCACCATACCCTATTTTAAGATATATTAGAAAGCCATAATAATAAAAACAGCATGGTATTAGCACAAAGACAGACATGTGGATTAATGCAATAGAATAGAGGACCCAGATGTTAATCTAGGCAGCTACAGCTATGTGATTTTTGACAAAAAAATGCCAAAAATATTCATTGGAGAAAAGACAGCCTCTCCAACAAGTGGTGCTGGGAAAACTGGATATCTATATGTAGAAAGATGAAAATTGATCCTTGTCTTTCTCCATGCACAAGAATCACATCCAAGTGGATCAGGCACCTTAATATCAGACCTGAAACTCTGAAATTTCTAGAGAAAAAGGTAGGGGAAACCCTTCAACATATTGGGATAGATAATGACTTTCTGAATATAACCCCAATATCTCAGAAAATGAAACCACTAATCAACCACTGGGATCTCATGAAATTACAAAGCTTTTGTACAGCAAAGCACACTGTGACTAGAGGAAAGAGGTAACCTACAGAATGGGAGATAATCTTTGACAGCTATACATCTGACAGGGGATTAATATACAGAATATACAAGGAGCTCAAAAATTAGAACAATAAGAAATCAAACAACCCAATTAAAAATGTGCTATGGAATTCATAGAGAGTTCTCATCAGAAGAAATAAAGATGGCATATAAACATCTAAAAAAGTGTTCTACAGCCTTAGCCATCAGAGAAATGCAAATTAAAACTACCTTGAGATTCCATCTCTCTCCTGTCAGAATGGCTCCAATCAGGAAAACAAATGACAACAAATGTTGGTGAGGATGTGGTAAAAGGGGAACGCTTCCACACTGCTGATGGGAATGTAATCTGGTACAGCCATTGTGGAAACCAGTGTGGAGGTTTTTGAGACAGCTAAAAATAGATTTACCATATGATCCAGTTATAGCACTCCTAGGCATATATCCTAATGACACTCCTCACTACTTTAGAGATACTTGCACAACCATGTTTATTGCTGATCTATTCACAATAGCTAGGAAATGGAACAAGCCTACATGTCCATACACAGACAAATGGATAATAAAGATGTGGTACATTTACACAATGGAGTTCTATTCAGAGGTAAAGAAAAATGAAATTATGAAGTTTGCAGGGAAATGGATGGATCTGGAAAGGATTATAATAAGTGAGGGAACCCAGACCCAGAAAGCCAAATGTCTCATGCTCTTTCTCTTATGTGGATCCTAGCTACAAATGTGTAAACTTGTGTGTGAGCTGAAACCAAAATCAGTAGCAGAGGCCCATAAGCTAGCAAAAGGCTAGAGAGAAGAGACGGAAGGACTTTAGGGGATGGTATTGTATATATGTAAATATAAGAACAGATTACTGGGAGGGGAAAGGCCTACGTAGGGGGGCAGGGTCAATCAAAATTCAAGATATTCTGAATAAGACACTGGAAACTCTACTTTCTTGAATAATGGCACATCCAGAAGCCATAGATTGTTACTAGAAAATTTTCAGTGCCAGGGATGGGATACCTTCAGTGAGTTGTTGGCTAGGGAGGTCTCTGTTGCCTCCAAAACATGGCTATTGCCAAGGCCCTTGGTGTCCTGTGAAAAAGAGATGGTAATACCTTATTGCTGAAAAATTTACATGCCTGAGTGACAAAGTCATTGAGAAATCAAGCTGGTGTTGAGAAGAACACATTCTCCCTATAACCCATCCAACTCAAAGCTGGAAATCACTGCACTGTATGCAGCCTTATAGGAGACGAGAGTCATCAGTGGTGAAAACAGTGGATATTGGAAGCCTCAAGTCTGTCCAAACAGGCCAAATGACTGAATGACTGCAACAGTGGCACATCTGCTCTGGGGGAAACAAACTGCTCTCTAATTGTACTGAAGGTCAACTTTATGGGAGGGAATACATTACTGGTACTGAAAACCTAATCAAAAGCCTATGGCAGGGGAGGTCATGAGCCTTAGGGGTATAAAGCCTGCTCTTGTCTGGGTAAATGCATATATTATTCTCACCAAATTGCCCTGAATGCACTACACTTTATGTTTATATTCATATACTAATGCTAATTTCACTTCTGGTTAGAGAAGCTTCTCTTTTCAGATGGTGATGACCACTGGGACGTCCCAAAAGGCAACATAGTGCTGAGAAGAAGGGATGGAGGAGTGTCCAGCACTGAAACATCTCACACCCTCCAAGGCTCAGGGTCCATTGAGGAAGAGGTGGTGGAAGGAATGTAAAAGCCAAAGGAAGGGTTCCACTCCTTACATACAACTGTCTGGATAAAAATTGACCTCCATATCCAAGATCTTGCAGTGCCAAGCACTACCTACACAAGACCCTCATAATAGGAGAAAAAAATGATGACATTAAATCAAAAGGGAGACTAATGGAGAGAGGGATGGGATATGAGGAAGAGCAGAGTTATAAATGGGAAAGTGGGGGATGGGAGGGAAATACCATGGTTTGTTGTCTTTATGTATAGAAGTTGTCATTAAAAATATGTTTAAAAATTATTACCAAAGATATACATAAGAAGAAATAAAAATTAGACCTCTTGAGACTTCTAACTTGGGAGATTAGGAAAATACTATGTAATGATTAAGGTAATTATTCTTATCCAGAATAAATATCCTTAATTCAAGACCTTTTGATACAAATGGCTTTATTTCTGAACTCCAGCACAATCTGTCTGTGATCCTACAGAAAGATATATGCGATCTTATGAAATTTGTTATTTTGAAAAAAAGTTAAAATAACTATTATTAACTGGTCAAGGTGATGCATGCCTATGATTCTAGCTGGGAGGAGGTGGAGACATAAGTTTCAGGGGTTGAAGGTCCATCTAGTTCTATTTTCTTCCTTCTTCAAATGCTTTGTTGAAACCACTGCTTATGATTAGCTTAAAGAATCTGGGGCAAAAGGGAGGACTTACTGAAAGGTGGTGAAGGAATAAGTTTCTCATAAATATTGTAAGTTGTGACCTAACAGAAATAGAGATGGAAGAATATATTAGTGGTGTATGTGGGATATACATCACACTTTTTTCATACAACTAGAGACATTGAGTTGTTTGATGTAACTTTTGATTATTAGACTTTGTAGTACTGCATTCGGATATAAATGGTAAATCTAGGACATCTGAGGCTTGTTTTTGTACATTGGCAGCCACCAAAAACTTTATCTCAGTGGAAAATCCTAGTACTGAAGTGTTTATTGCATTGAGTATTGTATTGATATTAATACTAACATTAATATTAGTTAATTAATATTAATACCTGGAAATAAAAAACTGCATCATTAAAATTAGGAGCAATAACTTATTCATTCTTCAATATAGATATTTACAAGTATTGAAGGTATGTTATCCTAAAACTTATAATTTTACTGATAGCAGACTCTATAAATGGAAAAATCATTGATGCTCACAGTATGTACTCTACGTTGTCCAATAAAAAGCTTCCAGCACTCTGACCCTCAGTGCTTTGCATTCAACACTGGGAGCCCCTGTAAAACAAATAACCTTCTCAGCTTAAAAATGAAGTGTTTCACTGGGTGTGGTGGTGCACACCTTTAATCCCAGCACTCGGAGACAGAGGTAGGAGGACCGTCAAGAGTTCCAGGCCACTCTGAGACTACATAGTGAATTACAGGTCAGCCTGAACTAGAGTGAGACCCTACCTCGAAAAAAACCCAAAAATAAATAAATCAATAAAGTGTTTCACATTCACTATGAGCTCCCCAGCTTCTGACTGCATACATGTGCACTTTTAGAACAGCTTTTGTGATGGAGAAATATTACTCCAGATAACAGGAAGAGATGAAGTCAAAGATATTAAGAAAAGCATAAAGACCAGTCATAAAGGCATTTAATAATTCAGGTATGAGTAGTGAATATCTGAATAATGACAACAGAGTATGTGTCAGTGGAGCAGAAATAAATGTGTTCAGAAATTTAATATATAGCAGATAGCAAGGAACTGATAATTTCATATATACTAGTATTGGGACTAGAAATATAAATATTTTAGCCTGAGAAATAAAAAAGATGGTGGCTGCTCTAATAGATAATTTTTTTTTAATTAGAGGATTCTTACCCCAAATCTCATGACTTTTAAAAAATATTTGGTTATTGATAAGTAGAGAAGGAGAGGATGAGAGAGAGGGAACGAGTATGCCAAGGCCTCTTGCCACTGCAAAGAAACTCCAGATACATGGGCCACTTTGTTCATCTGGTTTTATGTGGGTACTGGGGAATTGGTATCCAGCTATCAAGCTTTACAATCAAGCACCTTTAACCCTTGAGCCATCTCTCCAATTCCTATTCCACATTACAAAAGAGCAATAATACAACCACTAAAAACATTGAACATTGAATAAAGAAGCACTAGTTAATGGAACACTAGTAGTAGTAATGGTTCCATATATGCCATCATCACACTATGACCATACAATCCATTTTATGTTTATTACATAAATTATATAATGTAAATTATATATATATATGTTTATTAACAATGTGAAATCCAACAATCTTTTTCTACCATGAAAGTAATATTTGACTTGTTTTAATGTTTCATTTTGTAGTGTTATCCAGTATTCAATTTTCATATCATTCTGCAAAAGTCCCTCTCATTGTGTTAGTTGCTTATTACATTGACCATAAAAAATATTTGTAATCTTGAAGGGACTGTTCAGTAGTTAAGTGCATTAAAGCATGAAGAATTCCAGCCCTAGGGAGACAGAAATAGAGCTTACTGGCTAGCTCATTTAGCTGAATAGGTGATCTCTGAGTTTAGTGAGCACTGTTTGCTTAAAATGTAAGGTGGAGGGGCTGGAGAGATGGCTTAGCGGTTAAGCACTTGCTTGTGAAGCCTAAGGACCCCGGTTCAAGGCTCAATTCTCCCGGACCCAGATAAGCCAGATGCACAAGTGGGTGCATGCATCTGGAGTTCATTTGCAGTGGCTGGAGGCCCTGGTGCACCCATTCTCAATGTCTCTCTCTCTCTCTCTCTCTCTCTCTCTCTCTCTCTCTCTGTTGCTCTCAAATAAATAAATAAAAATAAACAAAAAAGTTATAAAAAGGTAAGGTGGAGAGTGACTGAGGAAGACACTCAACATCATCAACCTCTGGCTACTACATGCACCTGTGCACACGTATATACCTATGCTCATGCATATACAAACATGCATACACAAAGCACATGAGAAAGTCAAAGTATTATAAAAGTCCACTGTCAGAGTGGTCTCATAGCCTCATTTTTTCAGAGACTAAAAACTGAAAGATTAGTTAAACTTGATTGACATATAGGAATAGGTCCAGTAGAGGTGTGGGCTTTTTTTTTCATTTTTTTTCATTTGATTGATAGGCTGGCTATGGAAAAAGAATATTATTTATAAGTAGAATAATTGAATCAAACATGTAGGTAAGGGACAGTCTAATCTAAGAGGCAGAATGAAGCACTTTAAAAGAGTACTTGTCTTTGAAGCTGAACATTAGATTCCACTCTGAATCTGGCATCCATTTGATTTCCAGGAAACCACATAACTTCTTTGAATCTTATTTTCTTCATCAATATATGGAAATAGTTGCTGGAATAATTCTCCTACTAAAATCAGTATTATTGAAAGTAATTCTACCCCTGCTTATGTAGCTCTTCAGCTTCTAGGAATTGCACTGCACTTGAAAGATTTCCAATACCTCTTCTCTGCAGATTTACCCTTGTTCTTCAATACTCTGGGGAAGTATCAGATCACAAACCATGCCCTTGGGCATTTTAAAACTAGCAAAGTGAATTTTTTATGTGCTTCCAAAATATTTGCACAATGTCTACAAAACAAGTAAAGCTATAATTTTGATTTTCCCAATCTAAATCAGTTTGCCGTCTCTTATTCCCATATTCTACTACGGCTCTTAACTTCTTGATGGACTGCATTAGTGAATTCTAAAGAAGCTGATAACCCTCTGAAAACTCATACTACAATGTTAATATGTTCTCACATACAAATATTCACTGAAAATTCAATTGAAATGCATCTAACTGCACAACAATGTACTGTAACCTTTGATTCTGCAAATTGGCAACTTAAAAATAGTAGTGTGAGAACAAATGTCACTGGTAATAATGCTTATGCCTTAAATCACAGTTATAGTCTCCATCAGAATTTTACTTAACTCACATTGAAGAATGGAGTTGATTTTTGTGTCAGCATAGACTCAAGCTGTGCCTATGTAGAAAGTAATTTGTACGTTTGATTTGTAACCATTATTGAATTTATCCACCTCTGGCCTTGTCATATTGTCCCAGTCACATAACGGTTTCATTTCTTTTTCTTCTCATGGAACTATTTATTTTCACAGATCCTACTGGAAGATACACTGTAACATAAAATAAAAGGCTACTGCTAATCCAGGTTCCAAATATCATACTAGGACTTTTAACTCTATGAAAGACAGCATCAGTTAGAGGTTAAGAATCCAGTCTTTGGAGTTAGATGTAAAAAGCGATGTCTTCTTTTTTACCATAGTATTTGGTGTCTATAAAGTGTTTATGTAAAAGGTGTTTCTATTAAAATGTTCTATGTTATAAATACAGGAGATAATGTACAAAATATATCTAGTACTTAAAATAGGACCTAGGACCTAAACATAGTAAGTATTCAGTATTAGAGGAAAAAAGAAAAGTGAAAAAAACATCATTGTGAGAGAGAATATATGAGTTATAAAATATTAGATTTTATAAATTATTTTTAAATAGAATTTTAACCTGTTGGTTATAATTTCAATAAATATATTCATATATTATAGCTTGACTAAACGGAAGCAGCATAGTAAAGCATCATAACCTTATTTATGAATTTCACTTTCACATCTTTCATGTGTCAGTTACTTGAAATTATATGAGCTTAAATATATTATCATACCATATCTGTATATTTTCATGAAATTTAATATTGTTTTTATCCAAGTGGAAAAATATAAGAGTGATGATATTCTTAACATATTTATGTAACTATACATCTATAAAAAGCTTACAAAATGACTTTGACGAAAAGTTATGTGCTTTTGTTTTATTGTATAACATTTAAGTCATTTAAATTTGAATTTTTCAAATTTTTAATTGATAAATAAAATTGTATCTATACAGTATTTTATGCAATAATTTTTTGTAATGACTACCTAATTAACATATTCTCTAAGCTCACCTAGTTACCATTTTGTCGTTAGACCTTTCTTAGAATTATTCCAAAATAGCTACACTAGGACTCTTAAACTTATTATTTGCAATATAACTGAAATTTTGTATCCTTTGACCAACATCTGCTCAACTGTGAATCCCAAACATTCCTGTTTTGGTAACCTCTGCTCTATACTCTACTTCTGTAAGTTCAGCTTCTTCAGATGCAATTTTTGTCTTTCTATACAATTGTTTATCTAAAGTAACACAATGTCTTTCAAGTTCACCAGTATTTTCACAAATAACAGAATTTCCTTCTTTTTATACAATTATCCACAGATTTCTTACCTTGGCTAATATACATAATACTGCAGTAAATAGGGATGCAATTGCCTCTTCAACATACTTATTTCCTTCCCTTTGAAGATGTGCCTATTAATGGCATTACTGGACCACATGGTATTTATATTTTTAATTTTTTGAAGGAACAACGTTCTCTTATCTATGAATAGGCTATTTACATTACTACCAAAGTGTTCAAGAGTTTCCCCACATCCTAACCAATGCTTGTTATTATGTGTTTTCTTTTATGATAGGTCTGTAAAGGTTGTGAGGTAAGGTTTCATAGTTGTGGATTTGACATTCATTTCAAGCGTTCAAGAAGACTTTGCAAGATATTGACTATTTAGTACATCCCAACTCAAAATGACCCAAAAGCACATCAGAAATTGCAAAAAAACATTGATTAAGATATATCTTTTCACTGATTCTGCTTTAAGTGATTTCCCTCTTCACATATGCAAGAATAAGGGCCAAGGAAATGCCTCTTCAGTTGGTAAGAGCACTTGCCCATAAAGTATGAGCATCTGAGAAGGACTTACTCACTCTGAATTTTATTCCCATCACCTGTGTAAAGAGCTCAATGTGGCCACAAGTGCCTTTAGCCTTGGGGCTGTGGGGAGCTAAGACCAGAGTACTGACCAGTAAAATACCAGCTCTGGTTCAGTGAGCTCCTATGGTTCATGGAGAGACTCCATCTCATGGAAATATACAGATGCCTGACATTCTCCTCTGGCCTCTACATGCATGTATATTGGACATGTACACCTGCACATTCATGTGCATATATCACACATACCAAATCACACACCAGACCACCCATACTCTATACACACAAACATACACACTCAAAGAAAAAGATAACACATATGACACAAAATATATGTTCCCCAGGTGATTTAAAATTAGTTGAACTGAATATATTCTGAGTCTGTCAGCAGAACTTTTGATTCTTCCTTAATAAATGATAAATTTCTCATTTCTAGCCAAGGAAACTATAAAATATTAAGTAAACAAGTGGATTATCATTTATGCATAAAGTAAAAGAGATATTTTACTGTTACTCATCACTATAACATAAAACAATCCAGTTGTTGATAAATTTTCAGAGGGACTAGACCAAGTATAATATTAATATGAATGTAAAAATATCAGAACATAAATATTTTATTTAGGAAGTGATTTGTCACAATACATACAACCAAACTTCCCTCCTATTTGTCCCTTTTTAATATTTTTAATCAAATTTTATAGTTAAAGCAAGTTTTTTTATATGAAAAGGGAGACATCTTGCTATACTGATTCATTCTTCCCTGTTCTCTAAATATGTAATAGTTAATTTCATGAAGAAATCTTTATTTGCAAGAAAAAAGCTATATGAAGTATAAGACCATTAAAGTGCTGATTATTATTGATATTGATGTGCACTGAACTGATGACTTCTTCACTAGAGGGAACAATAATTAAAATAATAAAACTGAAAAATAGTCTATGAAAACATCCCTTTAAACAGTTTTTCAATAATCAAGTTTATATCTAATTGAAAGGAACTTTTTTTAAAAAATTATGAATCATTCAATATAGTAATACAGGTTAAAACAAAGACATAATGTTAGATACTATAGCTATATAACATTATTATAAAGATAATTTTCACAAAAAAAACTTATATTGTGCTCTATTTTCTTATAAGGAACATTCGAATCTGACACCCTGAAAATAACTTGCCAATCTTTAAAACATAACCTTTTTGCATTGTTAAAAACTGACTGAAATATTGGGAGTTCTCCATATCATGTTAGTTCAACAGTGATTTCAAATCCTCTGTACTAGGTTGACCAAACCAAGGGTGTGGGAGCTAGTAAAGTACATTTTCAGCTAAATACTAATAGGAAATGATTGCTTCAAAAGAAGAAAATATCTCAGTTTCTCACATTTTTTAAATTATTGGTCAAACATTTAACAAAATCTTGGTAATCTTACTGTGAAAGCCTTTTTGCCCTGTTTTATGGAGAAATATTTGCAGCAGGCAGAGCTAATGTACCTCATTAGGAAAGCCAAGGCACTTTGAGCATTTAGGGCCCTGTCAGTGCCCCAGCTTTAAGCACAATAATCCCACATTGTATGATAAGGAAATATTGTCCTACTTCACTTCCACCATACTACCAGCCACCTGGGCATTTTATGTCCCTGTGACATGACCATAAGCTTAGGTCTAGGGTACCAGGATCCCAGGAAAGCTTCTCAAAACCAGATTGTTGGACCACTGCTCCAGTGCAACTTGCTAGTTTTTAGGTGGTCCCAAATAGTTATACTTTAATAAATCAGTAACGAATACTTATTTTAGTTTATTTATTTTCTTTAATTATTTTACTGACAACTTCTATACTTACACACAATAAATCATGATAATTCCTTCCCCTTCCCCACATTTCCTTTCACAGCTCACTCTCCATAATATCCCCTTCCTCTCTCTGTTAGTCTCTATTTTGATGTCAGCATCTATTTCTTCCTATTATGAGGGCCTTGTGTAGATATTTCTAGGAACTATGAGGTCATGGATATCGAGGCCAATTTCTGGTCTGGACAGGTGCATGTTAAGTAGTGGCACCCTTCCTTTGGCTCTTACTTTCTTTCTGCCACCATTTCCGCAATGATCACTGAGCCTTGGAAATCCAATTGTATGTACCTTCAGAATAGGAGTTTAAGTTGCCAAGTGTAGCTCTTGTGCTCTAATCCAAGCGCAGAAGTAATCTTAGGTGTTGAATTTGTCTGCTATTCAAGTATTGTAGTGGGGTGGGTGGAGCAATTTACTGGCAAATTTTAAACTTTAAGTAAGCAATCTGCACATTCAATAAAAACCAGCACAGAGATTGCAAGTGTGGGGACTTAAACAAACAGATAACTTTATAAAGCCCAAATCCCTAAAGTTTCTGTTGCTCTACACCCTTAATCCTGTCAGCTGGGAGATTGAGAATTCTGTTCTGATAACATTTCTGTTCTGAAATGGGTTCCAGGTCAGTCTGGGTCTGAATCAGACCTTGCCTTCAATAATGACAGAAGAAAAAGACAACAGCCATATGAATCTGAAAGTATCAAAGACAACAATAGTCAATCCCAAAATGCATCTTAACTGAGAATGGTAAAGTCAACCAAGAACATGTAAACCATAGCCTAACCTAACATGGAAAGAGAGATTAGAAGTTACAGTGCAGGCCTATATACCTGCTTTTCTGTCAGTTGGCCTCATTCCTTTTGGGGTGGCTTCTGATCTCACCAACTATGAGTGCCCACATTGATGTCTCTGTGTGTGTTATGAATCTGGTGTTCTGATCAGTTGGACTGGATGCCCTGCCACCAGGAGCTGAATATGTTCTCTGGAGGGTAGCGGTGCTGTCTGTTAGGGGATGGAAAAGTGCAGGAAGCCTGAAGTCTTTCTGGAACTGCTCAGCTGCCCCACCTGTGTCCCATTCAGCAGCAACTCTGCTATCTCCCCATCAGGTTTTTTGACTTTGTATGGAGGCTGATGAGGTTGGAACTTCCCTTGTATGGTCTCTGCTCCTGCAACTGGGTGCCAGGTGGGCAGGTGGATCCACATGGGTCTGGCCAGATCAGGTCTGGGTCTGCAAGCTCCTTGATGGGATTCTGGAAAATTTCCTCCTTTCTGATAGATCGTATTCTGTCTTGCTTCTTTGCTGTAGATGATAAAAACCTATACAACTTCACTTTTTCTTCAAAAAGTTTGTTTTACTATGGTTTTGCTCAAATCCCTCCCTAGGCTGGATTGGTTTGACACCTATGCAGAGCAGCCATCTTACCCAGAACTCCCTTCATTTATTTTTTTAATTGTGAAACAATCTTTTTTACAGATCTGTTGATGTCATGCAATAAGAAGTACATATCCCTCATAGATGGAATTCTTCTCAGAAATCATTAACTTGTCTCTAATCACCACCAGGATGAGAAGAAAGAATCCAGAATATGGGACATTCTATAAGTCAATGTTATAAAATATTTTTTGTTGAGTATTATTTTTTATTAATTTTTAACTTTACAATATGAACATATCATATATCACATATTGATTATTTTCCCAATAGGTTATACACTTGTGCCCCTCCTCCTGCTGCCATTCCTCTGAGAGCCTTCCTTAGTGGGGTCATTGGTGTTCATTGAGGGGTCATGATTGCATCTATCAGACTCTGAAATTTTGCTTTTTCTTTAAGTTACAGGCCCTCACTATATAGCCTAATTCAGCTATAGCTAACCATCATTCGGCCTCCCAATTGTTAAATATTATAGATATATACCACTATACCTGGTTCAGAAAGATGCATCTTATGCATAAAAAACATCTGGAAATCACAGATACTCCTGTGCAATATTAATCTAATGAGCTGACTTACCTCCCCACTCTGGTCTCAATCAATGGAATATGCATTTATGCCCACACTCCCTTCCAATATTTCCCTTTTGTTCATGCACACATAGGCCTGGCATGCATGTGCTTTTATTCTTTTAAACACATCTTATTTAAAACTGAATTGAATTTAAGCACACAATCATCACATATTTTCATTGACTTTTCCAGCTATGCCTCTTTGAATTAACCACTGCTCATTGTAGTAAGAAACTTCTCTGGATAAGGCTTCAAATACTAATCTATGGGAAAAAATGTAGATATTTAACAGTTGGGGCTAATAGGGAATAAGAAAGTTGTTAATGGGAGGTAGATAAAAAAGTACTTGGGATAAATTATATGAAAATATAAACAAGCATAAAAAAGTCAAAGAGGAAAAAAAAGTAAAATGAGAAAAAAAAAAAAAACTGTCTTCTCTCAAAGTGGTGAGCTCCATGACTAGGAAATGATTACAGTCCTAGAGGTATGAGTGGATATAGAGAATACTAAAAGCAACAGTTGGTCAGAGCAGAGGTACAAGAAAAGAATGTGTGGTTTTGAAGGAAGAGGGGAAGAGCAAGAACATTAACCAATGTCTAAAGGAATCAATCTGTTAATAATTTAATACTGAAATAACTTCTCTTGCTGATAGAAATAACACTTCTGAGTTGATATAGACATTGATTTTGCACAAATGTTTTACTCACAAAACTAAAAATATATGATAACATGTTATTTTAGAAGGAAGATTAAAGAAGACAGATATGCCATGGTTTAAAGTAATTCACACCTTTTTAAAATTGTATTTTTTTAAAAACTAAAATGATGCTAAGAGAATCAGCTTTGTGAGACTAGAATACTTAAGAAACTCAACCTTAGCACCCAGGTCTGCGTTGCCTGCTTGGACAGTATGTGGGCAGGCACAACAATCTGGAGTGATTAGGCCAGATCCCTGTTTCTGGGCTCCTCCCACCTCCCTGGTCTGGGTTCCCTGCGCTAGTCTGTGTGCTGGAGGACATGGCACAAAGTAAGGCAAATCCCTGTTCCCTGCCTCCTCCCAGTCCACTGGTCCTGGTAGGTCTCATTGTGTCTTGCTTGAGGAGGCCTGGTCTCAGTGTGAGCTGTGGAATCAGGCCTTTTGCTCAGGCACCCTCACTGGCCACTAAACACCAACATCCTTGTTCACTTGAGTTAGAGGGTGTATGGGCCAAAGGACAAAAACTTGCTTTCTCCTCAATAAAATAGTCTTCCTAAAATGAGTAGACAACAATGCAAAAAAGCCAACAACAGTCAGAAAACTGAGAAACCGAGGATATCTAGTCTTACAATGGAAGCCTCCAAAGAAATTGTACAGAAATCAACAGAAATTAATTCCTATAATGAAAACACAACAAACAATGAGAGCCTGGTCAAAAATGGAAAAAAAAAAATCTCTGAACTAGAAGTAAACTATCAAAGAACTAACACTTGCATGAATGAAATTGAACAGAATTGTCTCCTGGAGCATTCAGCTCTTCACAGTATGCTTAACTTGATTAAAGAAAAAGAACCCTCCAAAGATATGTGAATGAACTGAAAGTAAGTCAAGAGTAAGCTTAATGAATAATTGATCAAATGCAAGAATTAAATCTATGAAGAATCAAGAAAATCAGAACTCGAATTGAAATTGTATCTCAAAAAAGAGATGGAGGGATGGCTTAGCAGTTCAGGCATTTGCCTGCAAAGCCAAAATGTCCAAGACACATCATAATTAAAACCCTTAACAATGAAAATAAAAAGAAAGTATTAAAAGCAACAAGAGAGAAGCAATTCACAACATACAAAGGCAATCCCATTAGAATAACATTAGATTTCTCAGTGGAAACCCTAAAAGCCAGAAGGGCCTGGAATGGAACACTTCACTGTCTGAAAAACTATGTCTTCCAACCCAAGCTACTTTACCCAGCAAAAGTATTCTTCATAATAGATGGTGAAAGAAAAAACTTTCCATGAAAAAAAGTCAACTCTATGATTATATGAGCACAAAGACAAACCTACAGAGAATACTTGAGGGAATACACCACACAGAACAGTCAAACAACCAATCTGAAGAGCCAGCAAGAAGAAGATCACAATAGCCAATATTGACCAGGATTAAAGTAGTATGAAACACAAGTAAGCACCAAACTCCATAAAACACCTCATCGTGGCAGGGATTCATTCAAACCTCACAGTAATAACCTTAGATATCAATGGTCTTAACTCACCCATGAAAAGACAAAGGTTAACATATTGGATCAAAAAACTGGACCATTCTATCTGCTTTTTCAAGAAACCTACCTCACCACTAAAGATAGACACCTCCTCAGGGTAAAAGGTTGGAAAATGATATCCCAAGCAAATGGAAATAAAAACCAAGCCTTATTAATATCTGATAAGATAGATTTCAAAACAAAAGTAATCAAACAGACAAAGAAGACTACTTCTTTCTTCTCAAGGGAACGATCCAACATGGGCACATTAGAATCATAAATATATATGTGCCAAACACAGGTGCACAGCAGTTTATAAAACAAAATCTATTCAACAATAAAACAGAAATAAGCACCAGCACCATCATAGTCAAAGATTTCAACTGTCCATTATCATCAAGACAGATCATCCAAGCAGAAAATAAATGGAGAAATAATAGAGTTCAACAACATCATAGATCAACTAGACCTAACAGATATCTACAGAACTTTCCACCCCAACTCCACAGAATACATACTCTTCTCACTAGCCCATGGAACCTTCTCCAAAATTGACCATATATTAGGCCATTAAGCATGCCTTCAAAAAGTCAGGAAAATTGAAGTAACTTCCTGCATAATGTCAGATCACAATGCTTTAAAATTAACAAGAGACACATCAAGAACTCTACCAGCTCCTGGAGAACAAACAACACATTTTTAAGGAATGAATGGGTCATGGAAGAAATCAAAAAAGAAATTGTAAAATTCCTAGAATTGAATGATAATTAAAATACAATCTATGAAAACTTGTGGGATACAAATGAAGGCAGTCATAAGGGGAAAATTCATAGCTCTAAGTGCCTTCATAGAGAAATCCCAAATTAATAACCTGACTGCCCACCTAAAGGCACTTGAAAAAAAAAAAAAAGAATCCAACCCAAAGAGCTCCAGATGGAAAGAAATAATCAAGATTAGACCATAATTAGGGGCTAGAGAAATGGGTTAGTCGGTTAAGCACTTGCCTGTGAAGCCTAAGGATCACAATTCGAGGCTCAATTCCCCAATATCCACATAAGCCACATATACAAGGTGGTGCATGCTTCTGGAATTCGTCTGCAGTGGCTGGAGGCCCTGATGCACCCATTTTCTCTCTATATATACCTACCTTCTCTGCCTCTTTCTCTCTCTGACTGTTGCTCTTAAATAAATAAATAAATAAATAAATAAATAAATAAATAAATAAGAAAGAGCAGAAATTAATGAATTAGAAACTAAGAAAGCAATTTAAAAATTGAAGAAATAAAGAGCTGGTTTTTGAGAAATTAACAAAATTGACGAATCCCTGGCCAAATATATAAAGAAAAGAGAGAGAGAGAGAGGTCTCAAATTAACAAAATCAGAAATGAGAAAGGAGAATTCATAACATTCATCAATGAAATTAGAAGAATCATAAGGACATACTTCAAAAACTTCTACTCCAAAATATTAAATAATCTTGAAGAAATGGATGAGTTCCTAGACATGTACCACCTACCAAAACTAAACTTATAGCAGATTAATCTCCTAAACAAAACTATTACATCCATGGAGACAGAAAAGGTAATCAAAAACCTCCCCAAAAAGAAAAGTTCAGGATTGATGGATTCTCAGCTAATTTCTATCAAACCTTCATTGAAGAATTGAAACCAATTTTTTTCAAACTTTTTCACATGATCAGATACCAGTGAATCCTCCCAACTCCTTTTATGAAGCTAGCATCACCCTAATACCAAAATCAGACAGAGATGAAACAAGGAAACAAAATTATAGGCCTATATCCCTAATGAACTTAGATGCAAAGATCCTGAACAACATCCTTGCATACCTAATTCAACAACAAATCAAACACATTATCTACCTTGATCAAGTAGGCTTCATCCCAGGAATTCAGGGATGGTTTAACATAGGAAAATCAGTCAATGTAATACAACACATAAATAAACTAAACCATAAGAGCCACATGATCATCTCAATTGATTCAGAGCAGGACTTTGACAAAGTACTACACCACTTCATGATCAAAACAATGGAAAGAATAGGCATAAATGGTTTTTATCTTAAAACAATAAAAGCTATACATAAAGCTCTTAAAGCCCAAATAATACTTAATGGGGAAAAACTCAAGGAGTTCCCACTGAAATCTGGAACAAGACAGGGGTGCCCACTCTCACCACTGTCCTTCAACATAGTACTAGAATTACTAACCCAAGTAATAAGACAGGAGAAATAAATAACAGGGATTCAAATTGGAAAGGAAGAAGTTAAGTGAGCCCTAGTTGCAGATGACATGATGCTATATATAAGTGACCTGATAGTCTCCATCTCAAAACTTCTAAAGGTGGTAAATTCCTTCAGCAAAGTGTCAGGATACAAAATAAATGCACAAAAATCAGTAGCTTTTCTATAAGCAAAGGACAAATATACAGAGAAAGCAATCAGTGAGGCTGTCTCATTTTCAATAGAAAGAAAACAAATTAAAATCCTTGGAATAACACTAACCAAGGATGTGAAAGACCTATGTGACAAAAACATAAAAACACTGAAGAAAGAAATGGAGGAGGTCTTGAGAAGATGGAAAGACCTCCCATGCTCCAGGATAGGTAAAATTAATATTGTGAAACATGGCAATTCTGCCAAAAGCAATATGCAGATTTAATGCAATACCTATAAAAATACCAGCATCATTCTTCACAGAGATTGAAAAAACAATCTCAAAATTCATATGGAGTGGCAGAGGCTTTGGGTATCCAAATATATGCTCAGCAAAAATGAAAGAAAACAACCAAAAAACACCTCTGGCAGTATCACTGTACCTAATCAAAAGCTCTATTACAAAGCTATAGTGACAAAAACAACATGGTACTGGAATAAAAACAGAAACATAGGCCAATAGAACAGAATTAAAGACCCAGACCTTGGGTCAAGTAACTATAGCTGGTTGAACTTTGACAAAGGTGTCAATAATGTAGACTGGAGAAAAGACAGCATCTCCAACAAATGGTGTTGGACAAATTGGATGACCACATGTAGAAGAATGAAATTATATCCACTCGTTTTGCCATACACTAAAATCAAGTCCAAAAGGATTAAAGACATCAATACAAGACCTCAAATTCTTCAACTTCTGGAAGAAAAAAATAAGAGGCACTCTCCATGATATAGGATTGGGAAAAGGCTTCCTGAACAATATCCTAGTAGCCTAGGAAATTAAACAGCACTCAACCAATGGGATTTCATGAATCTAAAAAGCTTTTGAACAGACAATCATACTATAAGCAGAGGCAATAGATCCCCAACTGATTGGGTGAAAACCTTTGCCAGCTGTACCACTGACAGAAGCCAAACATCTAGAATCTACAAAGATCTCAAACAACCAAACAGTAAAAAATCAGGCAACCCACTCCAAATGTGGGGTGGAGAACTAAATAGGGAGTTCTCAGAAGAAAAATTATAAATGGCTAACACACACTTAAGAAAATGTTCAACACCCTAACCATTAGGGAATTGCAAATTAAAACAACTACGAGATGCCACCTTACCCCAGTAAGGATAGCAAACATTAAAATATCAAATGAAAACAAATGTTGGTGAGGATGTGGAGAAATAGGAACCCTCATTCACTGTTGGTGGGAATGTAAGCTGGTATAGCCACTATGGAAAGCTATATTGAGACTCCTGAAAAGGATGAATATAGAGTTACCAACAGACCTTTTAATTCCCTTATTTTGTATTTACGCTAAAAGCTCCATGCCTCAGTTCAGCATTATTTGCTCAAACATGTTTATAGGTGTTCAATTCATAATATCTAAAAACTAGAATCAACCCAGGTGCCAATCAATGGATGAATGGATAACCAAGATGTGGTATATCTAGATGATGGAATTCTACTCAGCAGTAAGAAAAAAAATGTCACATTGAAATTTGTAGAAAAATCGTCAAATTTGGAACAGATGTTTTAAGTGAACTCACATAATCACAGAAAAACAACCATCACATGATCTCACTCATCTACATTCCCTAACCTGGATCAGCCTAAGTTGCTAGCATAGCTGAATAGCATCTCGAGGCTTGGACAATAGGAACAGCAGGGCTTGGGGGAAGGGAAAAGGTTGGAGGATACACAAAACTGAACCCAAATTGAACTGGTACCATAGGATTCTATATCCTGGAAGTCAGACTAAAGTCAGGGGACCTTAGGGGAACACCTGAATCGAAGGGCCCTGGAGAGGGTGAGATGAAACCTAACCTCAAATTTCTCCTGTTTCTCTCTTCTCTGTCTTTTTCTTTTTTCTGTTCCCTTGGCAATGGCCTGTAATTCCCTGTATTAGGATGTGGTCTACATCAACAATGAGCTGTTGATCAGAGAGACCTACTAGATCTCCCAAAATAAATATGACAGACTTCGGTGAGAGTACTTGATTATCCACCAGAAGTTAATGGTAAGACCCTACTACTGAAGACACCATACGCTGTTAGCACAGACCATGGACAGACCTAGTTGGAATCCAGAGGAGAGCTAGTCCCCAGACAATTATCCCATCTAGTGCTTGAAGGTCCTATATGACCTAGCAGGGAAAAGTGGCGAGCATCTGTCCAAGCAATTCAATGTCTAAATGACTCAGAATCAAACAACCTGACATGATGCTCCCACAAGTGCAATAGTGGTACACATCCATGGTGTATGAGTAACTTCTCTTGAATTGGCTGAAAGATCCACTCAGTGGAAACAAACCACATCTGGAACTGAGAAACAAGTGAGAATCATATCTATATGACCTACCAGGGGAAAGTGGCCAACATCTGTCCAAGCAATTCAATGTCTAAGTGACTCAGAATCAAACAACCTGACATGATGCTCACACAAGTGCAATAGTGGTACACATCCATGGTGTATGAGTAACTTCTCTTGAATTGGCTGAAAGATCCACTCAGTGGAAAGATACCATATCTGGAACTGAGAAACAAGTCAGAATCATATCCAGATATTGATTCTGCTTTCCATTGTAAAGCTCTCACTGACCTTATATCATAAGAGGGTCTACACCCTTTAAATTCTCTCTAAATTAATAATGGTTATCCCACTTAACCAGGGTGGGCTTCATTCTTCATTGGAGAATCTGCTTCTTTTTTTCAGACAGGAGATGGACTTCGGGAGATAAATGATCTAGTGCACTTGCCCCCCCCCCCCCCACAGTGGCCCCAGCTGAAAGCACAGAGGAACTAAGGAGATGAGCAAGAGTACTGCTTTTTAACTGAATTTGGTGTCAGCACAAGGGTGATGGAGATAGACACTGAGGATGCTAAACACCTACCAAACAAGAGATCCAGAGGCTTCTACGTGCCCATCACTGAAATAGACTAAAAATGCTCCCAGCATGGCTCAGGAAATTTTGTAGAAGAGGGGGCAGAAAGATTGTTCAAGTCTAAAGTTGGGAAATTTTGCACAGAGACATTGCTTCTCCCTCCCCCATAATGTATGGCCCACAATCCCCATGGGCTTGATCTGAATCCCCAGTGAGGAAGTCCTCTTCAGGAAAGGGGCAGGGAGGAGGGAAAGATGGTACCAACATGGGTTGTTTACATACTAAATATGTCCATACCTAATAAAAAATAGAAATTTAACCTTATCTCTTATTTGACTCAACTCTTACCTCTTATTGCTATTGTATATAACAATACCTATAAAATAAGTTGGCAAATCCAAATGATCCCTGAGGACATATTTGCAAAATGTATTAATTTAGGGTTGGAGAGATTGCTTAGCAGTTCATTCATTTGCCTGTGAAGCCTAAGAACTCATGTTCGAATCTCCAGATCCCACATAAGCCACATGTGCAGTGATACAAGCATGCAATGCCACACATATGTGCCAGGGGAAATATGTGTCTGGAGTTTGTTTGCAGTGGCTAAAGGCCCTGGCACATGCATTCTCTCTCTCTTTCTCTTTCTCTTTCTCTTTCTCTTTCTCTTTCTCTTTCTCTTTCTCTTTCTCTTTCTCTTTCTTTCTCTTTCTCTTTCTCTTCCTCTTCCTCTTCCTCTTTCTCTTCTCTCTCTCTCTCTCTCTCTTTCTCTCTTTCTCTTTCAAAAAAAAAATACTTTAATAGTTTCATCGATGATCCTTAAGGTGCTTCCGAAGCAAACATCTACTACTTGGTAAAGTAATCATTTTGATAGTTTGGGACAGTGGCTGCAAAATCACACTACAGATGTTCAAGTATGTATTAGTAAAATGAAATGATTTAAAAATACTGTATAGGAGGGCTGTGGAGAGCCGAGAGAGTGTGATCGCCATTACAAGATGGCGCTGACATCCGGCCTCGGTCCTGGTGTACAAGTAGAATAGCGCATGTGCAAGTGGTAAAAGCGCGCCAAGTCACTGCCCAGCCCGGGGCGTCATACGGGGTAATGAGCGCGCAGCCAATCAGCAGAGTACACGCCGCCTAGGGGCTATATAAGCGGCGCCATTTCGGGGCTCTGGGTCTTCCTCTTTTCATCTGTTAACTGCAATAAACGCTTGCTGCAGAAGGATCCTGGTGTCCGTGTGCGTTCTTGCTGGCGAGATGACTACGCGGGCTACAGCTAGCAAAAATTGCTCCTGCCAATTTGGGTGAGAGATGAGACAAGTCAAGACCAAACATGCCTCTCAGAACCTACCTTAGTCCTGCAGTTCTGAATCCTTCCCCGTGAATGGGGCGCCGAGGAGACCCCCCATTCACGGGGAAGGATTCAGAACTGCAGGACTAAGGTAGGTTCTGAGAGGCATGTTTGGTCTTGACTTGTCTCATCTCTCACCCAAATTGGCAGGAGCAATTTTTGCTCTCCCTATTGTGATGGTGGCTCTCGCTTCACATTCGGAGCTACAAGACAGCATGTCAGAAACAGAACGGGATAAAAGGTTAGGGGCCCTTGAGGAAAAAGAAAAAGACGTCTCTAAGAAAAAAGGCCTTTCCGCGGACACTAAGTCCACAGAAAGAAAAGACAAGGGAAAAGACACCCTGGGAGAGAAACATGAGAGGGAAAAGAAAAGTCCAAAAAGGAGGCCTCTTTATCCGATAAAAGAATTGGAGGCTTTGGGAATTGATAGCTCAGAGTCTGAGGATCTTAGTCCCTCCGAGGAGGAAGAATTAGATGGGGAAGCGGCTCGCTATGGGGAGGAGAGATACTATCTTGATGAGCAGCCGCTACCGCAAAATCGAAAACAAAAGAAGATAGGAGATAAGAACCGCGCAGCTTTTCAATCTGCCGCCCCTGCCATTCCCAGTGCTCCTCCGCCTTATGCCGGCAAGCATTGTTCAGATTCCTTCCTTTCAGAGGGGGACAAAAGGAGGTTCTTACAAGCCTTCCCGGTGTTTGAGGCTGCGGATGGAGGCCGCGTCCATGCACCGGTAGAGTATGCCCTCATTAAGGAACTTGCTGAATCAGTTAATAAGTATGGAGTAGATGCTAATTTTACAGTCATGCAGCTTGAGAGACTCGCCACTATGGCAATGAAGGAAAGACTGCAGAGGACTTTGTTAGAACTGGGCTACTGGCATAAGGGCTGGCTGCGTCCTGCTGCCCAGGCCCAGAGTGTTTGATCAAGGTTAAATTTGTAATGGACTGATGTGCTTAGCTAGAGATATTGGACTGAGAGATTTAAGACTTTTAAGCTGGAAAACTTTAAGCAAGTTAAATTTGCAGGCACTGAGACTGGTTTTAGGTTATTGAATCTGCTATTGTCAAACACATTAGCAATCTTAAAAGAAGATGGTCCAACTGCTTTACATTAAAACAATGGAAAGGATGCCTGAGGCAATCACTGGGTGGATCTTAAGGTGTGGTGGTGGGTTTGAGATTTCAATGTATAGATATGCAAAGTGTGCCTAGCTGGAGTTCCTGAAGTGTGCTGTGGCTTTTGACCTTTAGGCTTCTACACCCTATTTTACAATTTGCCTTAACCCAAGAGGTTGTGTTCCCGCGCATTATATCTCGGGAGCCACTTCAAGACGGGCTGGTGGTCTATACAGATGGGTCAAAAACAGGAGTAGGGGCCTATGTGGTTAATGATAAGATTATATCTAAACAATATCATGAAACCTCACCTCAAGTTGTGGAATGTTTGGTAGTATTAGAAGTTTTGGAAAAATTCCCAGGTCCCCTGAATATTGTTTCGGATTCCTGTTATGTAGTAAATGCAACAAAAACTTTAGAGGCTGCTGGGTTGATTAAGGCATCTAGCAAGCTTGCAACAATTTTTCAAAAGATTCAGTTTGCCTTGATTAATAGGAGATCTCCTGTTTTCATTACGCATATCAGGGCTCATTCGGGCCTACCGGGGCCCATGTCCCATGGAAATGACTTGGCAGATCGGGCCACGAAGTTTATCACGCTTGATCTTTCATCAAAATTGGAGTTGGCTAAAAGTTTTCATAAAAGGTTTCATGTCACAGCTGAGACATTGCGTCGTCGGTTTGACATCACTAGAAAAGAGGCTAGAGATATAGTAACTCAATGTCAAAATTGCTGTCAATTTTTACCTGTGCCTCATGTAGGAATTAATCCCAAAGGAATTCGCCCATTACAAATTTGGCAGATGGATGTTACTCACGTCCCATCTTTTGGCAAATTACAATATTTACACGTTTCCATTGATACTTGTTCTGGAGTTATGTTTGCCTCCCCATTAACCGGGGAGAAAGCAGCCCATGTTATTCAACACTGCCTCGAGGCGTGGAGTGCCTGGGGGAAGCCCAAAATTCTTAAAACTGACAATGGACCAGCTTATACTTCTCAAAAATTTGGACAGTTCTGTCACCAGATGGGAGTGACCCATTTGACAGGTCTCCCGTATAATCCTCAAGGACAGGGTATTATAGAACGGGCTCATCGCACTCTAAAGTCTTATTTAATAAAACAAAAAGGGGGAGTCGAGGAGGCTCTGCCCTCAGTCCCACGAGTGACTATATCCATAGCACTCTTTACTCTTAATTTTTTAAATTTGGACAGTCAGGGCCATTCGGCGGCTGACCGTCATTGCTCAGAGCCTAACAGGCCACAGGAGATGGTTAAGTGGAAAGATGTTTTGACTGGTCAATGGAGAGGCCCGGATCCTATTTTAATAAGATCCAGGGGAGCTGTTTGTGTTTTTCCACAGGAAGAAGACAATCCATTCTGGCTACCAGAACGCCTAACACGTAGACTTGTGATACCTGACGAATCATCGAGATCCTGTGCGGGAGCCGAAGAAGTGGACAAGATCCATTATGAAGACCCTATTCTACTAGAGTTGACCCCTCCCTAGCTGTGGGCCTGACATCCTGGATTTCTTCAGCCTTCTCTTTCTTTAAGGAATGGGTGGGAGTGGCGCTGTTTGGTGCAGCCCTATGTTGTGGCTTAGTGTTCCTGCTTTGGTTGTTCTGCAAGCTCAGAGCTCAACAGCAACGTGACAAGGCCGTTATTGTGCAAGCACTTGTGGCTATGGAACAGGGATCATCTCCTGAAATTTGGTTATCCATGTTGAAGAATTAATTAGACTGAGACCCTCAGTCGATGCACCTCAGGGGTTTAGCCCATTGCACTGAGTCGATGAGAGATCTAAGTCTAATCAGCCCTTGCCTAAGTGGCTGCAGCACCAAAATATGAGATTGACAGCCCTTGCACCCCCAGGAACAATATTCCATTGTACGGGGATGGGTGTCAACTCCCCTTTTTGTCTCTCCCTTGGCCTTTGCACTCAGAGGACTTGTCTCCATTGCACCTGATAAGGTGAGGGAGTGAGCTCTTGATCGCTTATTCCCCAAAGAAGGAATTTGCTTGATCGAGCATAGGGTTGTTTGGTGCCACGCTGGTTGGGCTATGAGGCAGTTGTCATCTTATTAAAACAAAAAGGGGGAGATGTGGAGAGCCGAGAGAGTATGATCGCCATTACAAGATGGCGCTGACATCCGGCCTCGGTCCTGGTGTACAAGTAGAATAGCGCATGTGCAAGTGGTAAAAGCGCGCCAAGTCACTGCCCAGCCCGGGGCGTCATACGGGGTAATGAGCGCGCAGCCAATCAGCAGAGTACACGCCGCCTAGGGGCTATATAAGCGGCGCCATTTCGGGGCTCTGGGTCTTCCTCTTTTCATCTGTTAACTGCAATAAACGCTTGCTGCAGAAGGATCCTGGTGTCCGTGTGCGTTCTTGCTGGCGAGACGACTACGCGGGCTACAGAGGGCTAGGAAGAATTCTCAGTGGCTAAATGTGCTTGATTACAAAGCCTGCAACCCCAGGCTCAGATCCCCAGTACTCAAATGCACAAAGTGGCACATGTGTCTGCAGTTTTTTTTTTTTTTCAGCAGCAAGAGAACCTGGAGAGCTTGCTTGTGTGCTCTCTCACTCTCTGTTTCTCTCTGTTTCTCTCTCTCTCTCTCTCTCTCTTTCTCCCTGTCTTTCTTTTCTCTCTGTTCACAAATAAATAAAATATTTTAAAATATATTGTACAAGACGTTTCTAAAAAATAAGTTCATCCAGAATGGTACAATATGCCAGTTTATACACAGCCTGTACACACCTTTCACCATGCCCGTTTGCTGAATTATATAGGCAGGAACTCCAAATATGGACATTTTCCAACCTAAATGTCACAGTAGACAGTAATGAATTCAACCCTGGTTCAGTCTTAATCATCTTTGTATGTTGCATATCATTACATCATGTTTCCTAATACCTTTGTGAGGCTATTTATATTTTTTCAACTTTATATAATACTCCTTATTCATATTTTCTATTTTATAAATGTTTTTGATATTTACCTAGAAAACCCATATTACAATATATTCCTTGTGTTGACCACTGTAGAGCACAGTTTGTATGCTGGACAAACTTAAGTTGCTATACTTAAAATAAATTATTTCAGAATTTTCTATACATAATTACTATCAAAACTACAACATGAGGATTAAGGTAGGAATTGTAATGTTGAAGTTTGTAGAGGAACCATCTTTGAAGTGATTCAGAGGCATGGTGACCTCTGGCAATGCGGCAATGCTGGGACACGCAATGTATGGCAGAGAGAATTTAATAAGCCCTGCCAGGAAGGCGGGTTATTGAGATGAGCTTTATCTGCCATATTGACATGGTTAAAGCTACATTTAAGGAAATGAGAGTCTATTGAGGAATTGCATACAAGTTATATAGCTAGATCTGATATGTGTTATGTAAAAATGTAGATCTTGGGCAGGAGAGATTACTTAGTGGTTAAGTTGCTTGCCTGTGAAGCTTAAGCAACCAGGTTCAATTCCCCAGTATCCACATAAGCCAGATGCACAAGGTGCTGTGTGCATCTGGCATTCGTTTGCAGTGGCTAGAAGCCCTAGAACTTCCATTCTCTCTCTCTCTCTCTCCCTCTCTCTCTCTCTCTGACTCTCTCTCCCTCTTTCAAAATGAAATTTTTAAAAAGTATTAAAAATATGAGTCTGATGATAACCTGCATAATTGATAGTAGGTGTAAAAATGGAGACAGGAATAAAACTTAAACAAAAATATTAAGATGGAAAGCAAGAGAAAATCTTGAACTAAGCCTAATGATCTAATGATCTTGAGGAAGAGTAAAAATGTCAGATACGGGCTGGGGAGATGGCTTAGCAGTAAAGACACTTGTCTGTGAAGGCTTAGGACCCATGTTCAATTCCCCAGGACCCATGTAAGCCAGATGCACAAGGTGGTGCATGCATCTGGAATTCCTTTGCTGTGGCTAGAGACCCTGGTGCACCCATTATCTCTGTCTCTGTATCTTCCTCTTTCTCCCTCTCTCTAATAAACAAATAAATAAATATTTTTCAAGTCAGATATTAGAAATGTTCAAGATTAAAGATTTGATAAAATTTTAATAAGATTAGATAATTAATTGCTATACTTATGACATGCTCTATGACTATGATGTTTTAAACTTTATGGTTACTTATTTTTTTGCTTTAAAATGTAGATTTATCCTCTAACAACTTATTCTATTGCCCCTGACCAACCTAGTTTTCCAATTGCAACAAAACAGCCTTACTACACTGGACATGTTCTCCTTCTTTCATTTATCCTTTTGATATTTATTATTTTAGTTTGTACAAGCAGAACAGAAGATAACAATATGATTCTTGGAAAAAGTAAGAACTCAATAAACTATTTGAATGCATCAAGTTTTATTCTTTGAATGTTATGCTATGTCAAGTTTCCTTCAGCTCTTCCTGACCTGTTTCCCAAATACCAAAGGAAGCAAGGGAGTATAAATTCTATTTATTATCTCAGAGCACTGTTTAGACTCTTGCATGATAATTTGAGGGCCTTCAGATGTTTGTTCAATTACTCTCACAAAAAATAAAACTACCTTGGGTAAGACTTCATGTATTTCTAGGGCACACAGACCATGAGATATATTTGATTCTATATAGTTTCTGTAGCTCGAATAGTCAGATATAAAAAGATTAGACATGAAATAAGAAGTTACATCTAAATTTCCATTTGCTACATTTGCTAGTAAGAGTTGGTGTACCCGCATGTGTGTGTGCACATGAGTGTATGTGTGGGGGTGTGTTGTGGGGGTGTGTGTAGATAGAAGACCTCACTATACCTATGGACAGGTATACCTAACTCACTCCTACAGTAAGAAAGGTGCCTTTCTTGTTTATCTGGTCATACTTTGGAGAGTTGACCAATAGTAGACTCAGAGACTGACGCAGCACAGAGAAAGGCACAGAGAAAAGAATGGCTGATTCCTATAGAAGGGATATTATGTGATTCATGAATATAGAAAACAAATTAGAGGATCTGGAAAGGTAGGGAGACAAGAAAAGTTAGGGGAGATTCTTAAAAGTGTGGATTTATTCAGTTTGGTAGAAGGACATTTTCAATATTTTCCAGAGCCTTTGGTAAAAATTAATTTTCAAATATTTTGAAATTCCCACATCCATATTATGTAGCAGCAAGATAACTCCATTTTTCTCTTGCTGTTCATAAGCAACTGATATGGAAATCCTATAGTAAACTGCTAAGTAACATTAATAAAACAAATATTTGGAGACAGTAGACCCTTTGATGGAACAATACAAAACCTTTTAGGGCATTTACATTTTAATTTATTTAAATATTTTGTTTTTATTTATTTATTTGAGGGGGAAAGAGGCAGGGAGAGAGAAAGACAGAGACAGAGACTGAGACAGAGACAGAGAGGGAGGGAGGGGGAGAGGGAGAATTTGTATACCAGGGCATCCAGCCACTGTAAACAAACTCCAGACACATGTACCACATTGTGCATCTGTCTTATGTGGGTCCTGGGGAATCAAACCTGGGTCCTTCAGCTTTGCAAGCAAGAGCCTAATCACTAAGCCATATCTCTAGCCCTACATTTACAATTTCTTGAGCACAATAGTAGAGTCCCTTGTAACATTAATTTTCTCTCAGAATTTGTCAATTTTAGTGAGAGTGCCAGACTGTGTCTATGTTCTGGGACTTCTGCAGTTTCCTTTAAATGTATTGAGTTTAAAAGTGAATTAGGCAAACTGCAATGTTTAGTATTGTTGTCATTAGTGAGCATGAGCAATATTAGGGGAGTTGCATTCAGTTATGTTTTTCTAGATTGTGATAAATATATTAAAAGCAAAGAGAAAGATTAATATTTTTAATGTGGGGGGAGTCCACAACAACCTCAAGTAATGTGAATCACAAATCATAAACAGTCACTAATTCCATATGAAGATGTTGAAGGTACAAGAAGAAGCAAATTACACTGGAAATAAACTTGAGGAAATTAAAAGGAATTTAGGCTCTTCAGTTTTTCCTGGCTCTGTGTTCTGAATATCATGTTAATGCCAAGTGGGAAAGGGAGAGATGCATGTGCTTTGAAGTCACCCAATCTATGCTGGCATCTCATTTCTTAGAGCTTTTTTAGTGTGCTACCTGTTTCTAGGTTTGTTACTTGGATAAGACCACTAATAATATATTAATAAGATTTTATGAGTATTAAATGAGCCATTGTATATGAAAACCATTGTAATTTTTAATGAAGTGCCAAGATATGGCACACTAAAGTACGATGCAAGAGCAAATGATAAATTTGTAAGGCAGCTGTTGAAGTCAGGTTCGTGTTGCTGGTAGAAACCACCCAACCAACAGAAGCTTTTGGGAAAAAGAGGTTTATTTTGGCTAACAGACTCAAGGGGAAGCTCCACATTGGCAGGGAAAATGATGGCATGAGCAAAGGGTTGACATCACCCCCTGGCCAACATAAAGTGGACAATAACAAAAGGAGAGTGTGCCAAACACTGGCAAGGGGAACTGGCTATAACACCTATAAGCCTGCCCCCAATAATACACTTCCTCCAGCAGGTGTTAATTCCCAAATCTCCATCATCTGGGGATCTAGCATTCAGAACACCTATGTTTATGGGGGACACTTGAATCAAACCACCACAGCAACTAACCAAAAATTAGTGTAGAAACCCCTGATCCAAAGGCAAATCGTCATATAAATCAGGGGCTGGGGAAAATGCTAAGTGGTTAAAGGCCCTTTTCTGTGAAGCCATTTTGTCTGGGTGTGGTTCCCCAGTACCTGTTTAAAACCAACAACAAAAAGTGGTACAAGCATCTGAAGTTCATTTGCAGTGGCAGAAGGTCCTGCCCCCCTCTCAAATAAATATTCTCTGTTTTAGAAAAAAAATGTAAGCCAAAAATGTAATGCGAAACATATAAGCAATTTCATGTTTTCTAGAAGTCACATTCAGGCAGTAAAAATAAAAATAAAAATTTATTTTATCAAAATAACTACTGTTGCCAAAGAAATGAGTGACAAGGAGAAGGCCAAGGACTTGTCAACACTTAATGACTTCTACAGTGAAGGGCAGAAGCTTCACATGCAAGAAAAGAGTAAAAGAACTTCTTAGAGAAGCTGAAGCAGGATGTTGAGTTCCTGGCCCAGTTGGAGATCATGGACTGCAGCCTGCTGGACAGCATCCATGACACAAGCTAGGCCGAGCAGAGGTAGATGGACATGGGCAAGCGGGCAGAGGAAGAGGAGTGTGACAATGATGAAGAGGGTGGCAGTCTGCTCTGCTCCTCAGCTGTCCCAGTTCTTTGGTCCTGGGGAATTTGATCCCTCTCTCATGTGTATGCCACGAAAAGCCATGAAAGTGCCCTCCAAAAGGAGGTCTCCTCCATGGCTATCCTCACACCTTATGATTCTAAGATGAAAGCAGCATATGCTGCCAAAACAGTGAAACACTAAGCAGGGGCGAAGCTTTCAACTGTGAACCCAGAGCAGTACTCAAAAACACTTCAAAGAGTCCAAATTCAGCACCCTGACATAGTTATCTTCTACTTTCAGCCAGTGCCATGCTGCTGGATAGAGGGAAGGAGATCGGGGTGTATTTAGGCTAGATGGGAGGGTAGGGGTAAGAAGGGTCTTTAGCAGTGACTGCAGCCTTTGAGAAAGAGCCAGTCTAAGCCGGGACAAGGGGGAGGTGCTGTGGGTACACATGTTCACCAGGAGTAACCTTCTCTTCTGATACAATTGGTTTTTATTATTTTTTTTTCTCCCTACTTGACCAATGTTGAAAAGGGTTCTCTTCTTGGTATCTTGTAACTTTTTAAGATACTGTAGAGCTGAAGTTGACATTGTGGGTTTGTTTCTGAAATCCACTGCTCCAGTTTTGCTGTACGTCATCACCATAGCCATCTTCCCCATGCCCCTGGCTTTCAGTTCTCTTCAGCAAACACTCTGATGCCCGTGAGAAGAGGTCAGACACCTCAGCCTTACCACATTTAATCTGACATGGACTAACTTTTCAATTTTAGAGAGTAATGTGAATAATTAAATCATTTCATGCCTCCATGTCGGATCCAAGTGAAAAGCTGTGTTTATCCTCCAACCTGTCCTCCAGTGCTATCCTGCTTGACCCTGATGTCTTGGGCAGAGTCAGCGGCCTCAGAGGGAAGCAGGCTCATCCTCATGAGATGGTGAGGAACAAGGAATCCACTGAACCTTCTGGCAGTCGGTTCACAGAGAGCCCAGTGATCAGCAGCCAAGCTATGCGCCAGTCCCTGGATTTCTAAAGTTCTGTCAAGCCTGCCTCCCACTGGCTCAAGGGGAAGTAGAAAGCACCTTCTTATGTATCAGGACCCTTGCTTTTCCCTTTGAAAAAATCCCAGAAACAGATGTGTGTCAAATGAGGTCTTGTGTGTATCATCCGTTTCTTTCCTCCCCACCTCTGGGTGCACTCACCTGGAGCTAGCATAGGACAAGGAGAGTCCCAAGCACCTGGGTGATCTTTTCAGAGATATCACTATAAGCTCCAGTGTACCACATAGGTGACTAGCTCCCTGTGCCTGTGGTTTCTCACCTGGACAGTTACAGTCAGCAAGGTGCCTTACCTTGGAGTATGGCATCCATGTCTGAGGTTGTTTCTGAGTCACTTGAGGATGTGACCCAGGAAATATTATTTGAAGAACTAAAATGGGGCTTGAACCACACCAGCCTAAGTGCAGATTCTCCTTATTGCTGCCTCTGATCTTGGGGCAGATCTAGGTCCTGGAAGCCTTAGAAGAAATCTTGTAGCTTCCTTCATGATTTTTGCCAGGCTCTCAGAAGAGAGCTACATGAGTCTTTTTGATGCACCAGAGCAGCTGGTTATCAGGAGGGAAAATGGCCCTGCTGTTCTGCATTGGGAATGGTACACTTCCCCAGTGTATTGGAGTGAGTGATGGTAAAATTTGTAGATAACCCCGAAAATGTGAAGCTGGTTTGTGGAATCATCTAAGATGAATAAATAGTTTCCTGTGGCTCCCTCCAAAACTGGCCATGCTCAGCCTTGGGGAGGAGTCACTGTTCTCCCCACCCAGCACTAGGTTAGCAAGGAATCAAGATAGAGCTACTGGATTGGGTCAGGCCCCTTCCCTGGCCCCAAGAAGGGTATAGTTCGTTCTGAACAACTGTAGTAGAGCTGCTAAGGGTCTTAGGAAGCACTCAGAACCATGTGGTTCATGGAGAAACAATTTTAATTTAGGAAAGGTATTATGTAGGAATAATGTCTGGACTTGAATTCTTTACCTCATAATCAAGAGTGAAGATCTGGATCTTCTTTCAGTCAGGCCCAAGCTTGGAAAGCTGTTCTGCAGCTCCACAGCCTTGAGGCTTCTGAGCCTCTGGTCAACTGATCCACCTGGCACAATGGCTATAATGTGTATGAAAAGTGTAACACAATCTTCTCAAAGCTACTACCAGGTATCTAAACTTTATTAACATTGAGTTCTTTTTTTATATTGTTTACATTTCAAGAGGTAGCATTCTGTTTCAGATGCTCTTTTTTTCTGGCAGTATTGTTGATTGGATCAAAATATTAGAGCTGTGGTTTGGTGGATTTTAGATGTTTGTTTTAAAGGTCATTCTCTACTATCCTCAGAACCTTGACCCTCTGAATTCCTTTGTCATTCATATGTTTACAACCTGTTTATCTTGATTCATACAAGTTTTCTCTTTTTGTAATAACAAACATGTGCTATTTTGGCTTGCACACACTCACACATTTATCTGCTTCCTCTTTTCTGAGTCCCACCTTTCACTTTCTGAGTGACAGGTGTATGGAGGGGTAGTGAAGATCCTTAACCTCATCCCCAAGTCCGTGAAAAAAAGCTAATCTGTTTCAGGGCATCCCAGCACAATTTTGGGTCTCCCAAGAACAAAGGTGTAAGAATAAAATCAGGATGATTAGATGGCCTGAATGGGGAACGGGGAAGAATTCCTTTCCCATTCCTCATCCTGCCACTGACTGGGCAGCATCTGATTATTTCCCTGGTCCCCACCTGTCCTGTGGAAAGTCTGCCAATGAGGAGCTGTCTCACAGCTATCAAGTGAGGTGAGCCCTGAAAAGTTCTCTGACAAATGGCCTAGGGCTGTGTTCCTGTGGTTGACTTCTGGGTCTGTGTTCCCAGCATACACTCCTTCCCTGGTTCCTGTGTCTGGGGGTTGGGAGCCAGCACTTCCACTGCAGCGCTCACTCTCTCCTTACCTAGCCCAGAGGACAGTGGTCTGTGAGGCCCATCCACAGCTGTTCTCAGTGGTGCAGGCATCTCTTCCTCCTCCTCCCTCCCTCTTCCTAATTTACTCATCTCTGCTTATTAGGTCTGAATAGATACCCTAGCAGTGCTCAGGCTCAGTGATGGACTCTGTCCTAAAGACTTTCCCTCTTCACAGTGTGCTGGGCTTGCCCTGGGGAGTCAGACCCAAGACCCAGGACTTTCTCAGTAGCCAATCCCACCTCACAGTTGCCTTTTTCCACTCCAGTTTGGAAGGAATAAAACCTTAGCTGCAGCATGAACTATTAAATTTCTGGAACCTGAAGGGACAGTGTATGTGAACAATCCTCACAGCTCTGGTCTTAGGCCTGTGGCTCTTAACAAGTTTAGAGACATTTCTACTCTGCATCAGTAAAATAGGTAATGGGGCTCTCAAGGAAACACATTTAGACAGCTACCCACAAATCGGCCAGCCATGGCCCCAGCCTGCCTCTGAAATGTACCACATATGAAGAGTGACTCCAAGGGAAAGTGAAGCTGTGTTGAAAACTTAGTAGAGGTGTTGCCTTGCTCACAGCCATTTGATTGATGAGGTAGAAGCCAACACAAATAAGGGGGAGGCCCTCTGCACAGCACATCGCAGCAGCAGGTCAGAGCATCTTAATGCAAATGGTTAACAAAGTTTTCAGTCACCTTTTGGGGAAGCAGAATAAACTACTACTCCCATCACATGTCTGACTTGTCAATTTCCCACTGCAAGTTCCATTTTTTAAATAGCAATTTTCAACCCCCTGTGATTGTCTAATGTCTGATCTAAACAGTTCAAAACCTTATTACTGTTTTAATATACATGCATGTTAAGATGAATCTCCAACAAGAGGAAAAAATAAAACTCAAAAAGCTTTGTGTTAGACTTCTGGGTAAGATGGTGTCATAGGAGTCACAACAAACCAGCCCAGCAAGGATTTTAAGCAAAACAACAGCAAAATACACCCTTCTTCTAAAAAGTGAAGGTGTTTAGGTTATTAGCCACAGCAGAAGAGCAGGAGAGACCAAGATCCATTAGAAATAAGGAAAATGGGCAAACTCCCAATGAACTGCTTGGGGTCCCAATCTGCTCAATCCATGTGCCCAGTGCTGAGTTGCAGAAGTGGAGACCAAACAAGGGGATTTTTCCAACCTTATCAGTCTCCTTGCAAAGTCAAGAAACCTGAAGGGGAGACAGAGGAGATCAGCTAACGAGCCACTGAAAGGGACACGGGCAGGTTGAGCTGAGCAGTTCAAGTACAACTCAAGGCTTCCTGCACTCTCCCAACCCCCAACCATCAGAACCTTGAACCTCCCCAGAAGGCATTCAGCACCTGGCTGCAGGGCATCCAACACAGCTGATCATAGCACCAGCTCCACAGCACAAGGAGGGATCAAGGTGGGAACTCAGCATTGGTGAGATTTGAAGCCACTGCAAAAGGTAATGAGGCTGACTGACAAAAAAGCAGGTATATAGGCCTACACTGGACATGCAAATC